>CM046383.1:27050903-27159903 GCA_025413485.1 Ficus microcarpa | reverse complement strand
AAAAGTGTATATACACGTATATATGTCGGATAACTTTATTAAGGGAAATTTTATAGATGCCTACCCATTTATAGGATACGCTAGTTATCTTTAATGACATTTATTGTATTTTATCATTATAAAATTAGAAATATATGTAAAGTGATTTTTAGGAATCCACAAAAGGATCACCTTTAAATTTCTGCAACAGGTTTTGAATTTCAGAATTTTATCACATAAATAAACTCGATCAACATACTAGAAATCTAAACCACAAATAAATTATTAAATTTTAAAGATATTAAAATTGTAGCATGTCACCTAATTCTCTTGTTTATTAAATAACATCAATAAAATACTTAGTAGATGAGATTATATCATCATGCTAATGTAATACAGTACAATACACACTTGGCATTTAGATGATTTGTCATGTTAACTCTATACTAAGTTTCTCTCTTCATTTGATAAGAATCTTATAATTTCATAACTGTTCTAGACAAATAACTACCAAATAGATCGAACAGAGCAATACATACACCGTTGAGACTAATTAGAAAAAGGAATGTTAACAAGAAATCGAACGTATTTACTAAAGAAATAAGAAGATAGGTGTGTTCTTTTGTTTCTGTTCAAAATATAGTTAGGAAATAAACAGTCAACTTTTTTTTCCTTAAATTACTAAAAAGTAAGAACTGACAACGGCCTCAAGCTGATAAAAGAGGAAGACAATCGCAAAGGTTTGGAGATGTTGAATATATATATATATATATATATATATATATATTTGGGTATAATATACTTAGGGCTGATTAACAATAGAACTTTTTAATAAAAACATACCTTAAATAAAGGGTAATCTTAATAAACAGAAAAGAAAAAGGGATAAGTCCAATCATAAACAAATCTATGAAATGTATAATAAGCTAATCCTACTATTTACTAGGTAATATACAAATCAGAATATTGGGAACCTGATCCAGTTCGGCCATTCTAAGGGTGGTTCCTCAGTGTCAGAGTTTTAGTGTTCCATATCAAATTTTCATTCAACTTCCTTTTGAGTCTCAAATTTTTCTATCCAATGCTTGTAAGGAAATGACCATGATTATTTTTAAAGTTGGTTTGATCAAGTAGATGATGAAGGGTTCACTTTAGTCTCTAAGAAAAAATGGGGAAAAAGATTTCAAAAATTGATAACGTAATGGAGACTTACGCAAAAAAATTTAGCGGTTGAAGACTTTTTTTATGAGAAGATAGGAATTCCGAGGGGGACATTAAGCTCAATTAAAAAAGATGGACATTATCGTGTCGGGTTCATGGAAAATTTAGCAGAGTACCATGACATTATGTGTAAGAAAAGAAACAAGGAACCTGAAATGAAAAAGACCTCTTAACAAACTTACAACTCGTAAAAGAACCGGTTTTAAATTGAGAAAATATTAACAATTTCTCTTCGGTTACTTTTTTTCTTATTTTGTTTTTTTTTTTTTTTAATGTAGTTCTTTTTTTCTCTTCTTTAATTATTAAGTTTGCATGAATTTTTTTAATAATATTTTTCTTATTAAAAAAAGAATATTGGGAGTACCAAAAATTACGTAGAATATATATATATATATATATATTCGTATAAAGTTGGAAGCATATCAATATGCAAATTATTTATTAGAGAAAATTATCCAAATGGTCACCTTTTTTCATTTGTTGACTATTATGACATAAAGTTCTCATTGATGACTAACATAACACAAATTTTGTTTTATTTTTTATCATATGGATCTAATATTAAATTTTTATATCATATTGATATAATAGTATTTAATTTTGCATCATTCAGATGTTTTCTCCTTGTTATTGTTGATTTGTGTGATTTGAGTTGGTCTAATGACTTTTAGTGACTCCTCCCCATTTTCATATATAACAAGGAAACCTAATTGGTTTCTAACATATGAAATTAAAAAATTTCCCTAACATATGAAATTACCAAAATTTGTATTTAAATTTGTGTAATTCAAGTGCTTTCTCCTTATTATTATTGATTTGTGCGATTTCAGTTGCTCTAATGACTTTTAGTGGCCCCTCACCATTTTCATATATAATATATATGAATTAACAAATTTCCCTAAAAACAAAAAACAAAAACAAAACCAAAAAAGAGCAAAATAACATGATATCAGATCAACCTTGTATAACTTACAAAAACTTATTCAAACGTTTCACTGTCTTCATGTGAAACCTTTACCAATTTTGTTCTACACTTGTCTATCAAGTGAAGAATCTCAACCGAGTAGGCATTCAACTCCAACTCTCTTGCTCTGCCAAACTTCTAGGTTTTAATTTTTTTTTTTTTTTTTTTTAAATTTAGAAAGTTAAGAGGACTAAATAAAGAAACTAACGGCCATTGGCTTATAATCAAAACGGAACAAAACACTAAAAAAGAAAATTAAGAAGTAAAAGCCGGATGAAGACTCCAAAGAACTAAACCAAAACTCAGAGAAGATATTGCAAAACACTGAAAACAAGAAGACATTACATATAGATATACGAGACGTATCATGATACAAAAGTAAAAGTACACGATACAAATACATACAAAAGTAAATGTGTTGTGACACAACACAATTAGCATAAATGAACAATGGAAGCAACAAAAAATTAGTTACATATTCAATTTAGTATATGAACATTAAAAAAAAATATTGTCGCTTTTATATTGTTGTTAATCAGTGTGACATTCTTATAAGTTTTCTATTGACTCTCACAAGGAAATATTAACATATATATATATATATATGTAAATATTTCAGCCCAAAAAACAAATGTAAATCAATAAATTTAAGAAATACTAGAGAGCATCCAAGTACTTGAGGAAATCGAGAAAAAATGGTTCTGAGTCAAAGATACCAATCTGAGTATGGAAAAGACTAAAAGGAATCCAAGGATACAATTATGGTACGTAAAACCAAAACTAAATTATGGACATGTGGGACATGACATCTCGTTATACTACAAGTGGGGGATACCAAAAATCAATCACAAATTAAAGTTTTCGAACTTCTATTAATCCACAATCTGTAGAATACATTAGCGAGTGTACTATAATCACCACTAATGACATGGAGAAGGGGCTATATATGAAAGGTTTTGGTTTTGAATATAAGATTAATTGTCCGTTCGAACTCACATAATTATAATTCTTCTCTGTTATTTATGTGATTATATATGTCGTAACAGATATAATCCCACTAATGAGGATTATATATGAGAAAATTTCAACGTGTATTAACAGAAATAAAACACGATATGTCCTGTAATCTGAAAGAATACCGGATTGAAATATTGAAAATATTATGATCCATCATACTAGGGAATAATCCAAATAGAGGGTAAAAACCCTACAATTCAGAGGCACAAATCAAGAAGATCTAAAAGATCTATATTCCTCAATATACTAGCAACTTATGTATATATATACATATATATGTGTATGACATCACTGATCATGGTAAACTTGGAACTTAACGGAAACCACAATATTCTTTTGCTTCGACAAAGACAGTACTACTTGGAAAATAGTTGCTTAGGTAATAAACAGAAACTTTTACTGAAAAATATACTGAAGACAACCACATGAAAAGTGATAAATGGGCATAAAACTTACAGCCTAGGTTCAGATACTTTCACGTCTCATTGAGTACTTGACGCTCTCTTTGCCAGATTATTCAAACAACATTCATATATCAAGTCGTGGTAATGAGCTTCATATTTATATATATATAGAAAAAAGGACCAAGGGATAGTACTTGACTAAGCATCGTAGAAGTAGAGAATAGTAGAATTCCATTCGATAGGTTGATATATGCAGCTCCATAAAACGACATGGTGAAACTTATGCCAGCTTTGGATCGACGGGCCTGCAGATTGGAAATTTGGTGTCCAACGTGATTATAATTTATCAAAAATCTTAGCTCGGTACAGAATTATATGTATAATTGTGTGTGTATAGAGTAGTAATACTAGAGACACTAACTATAATATCAACTTTTGAATATTTACTCACGTGATAGTGAGTTAGTATCTTATTATTAGTCGATACAATCAATTAATATTACAATCATTTAAACACCTACCAGTAAAATAATAACAATTCACATGCTACATAAATTGGTACATTAAAGTTGAGATCGGAATTGGTGTTCCTCACATCTTTCATACATATACAAGTATTGATGTTCAAGTGCGTAGTGTACATATAAATATATATATATATATTGTTTTCAGGTATTGCGTATATCACATATATGTATGTGATCTTATGGTGCATGCAAAAGAAAATTATTTGCTGTAAAAGTGCCAATGCAATAGATTAGACAAGCCATGCATAACCAAATTAATCATACAATCAACTAGATTAGATAAGAAATGCAATGTGGAATTAAGAAACTTTGTTAAATGTACGTGTTTGTATGAATGTAATTAGGAAGCTAACATTGTAGTCATTTAGTGACCTCCATGAAACTACATACATTTTCTTAATAAACAAGGCGAGGGCTAATAATAAACAAAAAAGAAATACGTACGAAGTTAGACACCTATTCTTCCTAACTAATTTCGCCGACCTAACAAATATTATTGAAAAATAATAATAATAATAGTAATTATTGAAATACGTACAATTGAAATGTACCAATCCTAATAAGCCTCATTGTAAATCCTACCAGTAAAACTAAAAGAAAAAAAAAAATCAGTAGGGAAAAAGAGTGTTTTTGCTTAACAAAACTCTAAAAAAAAATTTTCAATTGACTTAAAAAGAAAAAATCTAGCAATTTCCTATTCAAATCTGAGGATTGATATAAACTAGTCCAATTTATAGCTCATATCCGTTTTAAGTATCCTAGAAGAGGGAGTTTTATTACTAAAAATGAAAAATTACAGATAGTAGTTTGGAAGGGAAGCCAGAACAAAATTCTAAAGAAAAAATAAAACAGAAGGAAAACAATCTAAGCAAAAAATATAAATAAATGATGAGAGAGGATAACTAGCATCAGAGATAAAAGGCTAAGCAATTAACAAATATTCAGAAAGAATTGCCGATAGTCTCTTTAGATACCTTCGCCTTGGAAAAACAACTGGCTATTTAATATTTGGCACAATGAGCAAAATGGTAATTTGAAGTCATTTAGTTCATATATCCATTTCAAATCCTAAAAGAGTAGTTACCTCATTAAGACAATCCAAAACAATTTAATGCTAGTTAAAAAGTGAATTAATTTATAATCGTACTCAAAGGCATGTAATAATTAATGCAAAGTAGACCCATAATTAGCACGGCTAATCGAATAAAGATCTGATTATCATTTCTTGGCACGAAGGTCATAAATAATTAATTAGGGAAATACCACTTATGAAACGAAATAATTATAGCAAAAATACAAAGAGCTAGACAGAATTTTTAAAATATCTGTTGGAGCAAGACAAAACAAATAGAGAAAAAAAATTTAAAGAAAAAACAAATATCTTAATTAATTAGTTTAATGACTAATGATGCCTTGTCTTATTGATACCAGCAAACAGATTTAAGCATCATCTTTTCAGAACTTGGATCATAAGATTTTATATTTTCAACTGTAAGCAATTTATGTTTGGATTAATACTATATACCTACACATTATATGAGTAGGTATTAAATATACATTTATACTCACTACATGGGTATAAACAGTGACCTTTGAGTTCATGTCCGGTCATGGAAGGCACAGGATCTTTCAGAATGTTAAAGGAAAAATATTTGATTTTAAGAGAGAGAGAGAGAGAAAGAGAGAGATCTATCCATTATATATATTTACATTTGTCTAGGGGACCCATTATATCTCATAAATTACATCAAATATTGTTTCGTCAAAGATGAAGTTCAGATTTCTTTGCGGGGGAAAAAAGTCTACTATTTACGAATATATACTCATAATAACAGTTCCTATATATATAGCTATATATATAATTATATAAATACACACACTACGCATACTAGGGTTTTTGAAGCCCTTCGACTAGGGTTTATATACTAGAAAATGACCTACATTTGAACAAATATAATACTAATCCCCCAAATTATCCATCAATATTTCTTGTTCTAGCCAGAGAGGAACTGGATTAAATCAGATAAATTATGATTTGAATTAATCAAGTTACTATAAAGTATATATGACGGTCCATTTATTAAATAAATGTTAATTTTGTCTTGTATTACCACTTCACGGAAGTACATAAAAACTTTTAAAATTCTAGCCATGTACTAGTACTTCACAATAAGTCTCAACATAGGATTTTTTTTTTCAGCAACCAAAAATCTGAAATAAATATAAATATTTACCTGTTTTGTTTTTTTAGGGAAATTAAAACCATATAGCTGAATCAAAATATCATCACTGCATGGTAAAGCTTGAGCTGTGTTGATCATGATGATCATGATTGGGCTTGTTGATAATCGGATTTCTCTTCTTCTTCTTCTTGGTGTAGGGAATTCCTCTAGCCTTTGCCTGAGAGTCTCTCACTTCACGTAGATAAACCCTGATTGCGCCGCTAGCGAAGGGGTTCGCCTCCGGCGGGCCCCCGTTTTCCTCATAGGCGGCACGGAGGCGCCCGATTAGGGCATCAAGGCTTCCCCATGCCTGCCGGAGCGGGCAAGAGCACGGCCCCGGGGGCTCAGGCTGCCCGAAGAACACGCACCCTTGCATATGCACTTTGGTCTTACCGAACTGATCCAGGTACCGGAGGAAATCCAGCACGTGGCCTCCGTTGCACTGCGGGAGCGCAACCGGAGGCCGCTGGTTCCTCAGGTACTGGCCGAAAGTGTTCCAGTCCCTCCGCTTCTGCGACTCGTAGCGGCTTAGCGGCTGCGGCACCGGAGCGTTGGCGGCCGGTAAGGGTGATCTAGAGGATGACCCTTCAGCGGCATCTTTGCCTTTGGTGTTGGACATCATGGAAATTTTTAGGAAGAGGAATAGAGGTGGTGGAGAGGATTTTTGAAGCAAGGGAAAAACAAGGAAAAGAACAAAGGAAGGGTGAAAAAAAAGAAAAGAAAATAAATAAATAAAGGGGGAGGAAAATAAAGATCAAATCAACAACTTGGGCAAGTGATGAGGAGACATGGTATATTGGAATGGGACCTATAGGGGAAATGCTTTTAGCCCTTTTTTTTTTTTTTTTTTAACCTTCTTCCCTCTCTCTCATATTATTTTCTTGCTTTAGTGGTACTAATTAGTATTACTTTATTAATCTCTTTTATTATATTTATTATAGTGCTTCCATCATCAGTGCAATCATTATCGAGTATATTAGCGTAATTGGTACTGATAGGCCATTCAAATTCCCCTAGTCCCTCACTATTGGGCTGTACTACACATATATATGTATAAATGTTTATATATATATATATATGTATATATTTAAAGTAATTATCCGAGCTTGGAGTGCGATTTAAGTAAAAGGAGATTTCAACGGTAGCAACTGTTCTTTTTTAGTAAATCAGTAGGAAATAGGAATTGTGATTTTAGTTTATGGATTACTTTTTTAACACTCTGACCAATAAACGAAAACAGTTTTGTGTCTGCGCAACGAATTTTAATGCGGACATGACTCGTATATAAACTAGGCCGTTGAAATTTACAACAACTAGAACTATCGTTCCCTGTTTATAATTTTTATAAAAAAGAAAAAAAAAATGGAACAGTTTATACTGTAAAAACTCCTGGAGCAGAATGAGATCCTCTATTCAATATTTTTAAGATCTAGTTAATTGGCACTTGCGCAAGTATATATAAGATCTCCCTCGTCACCTTACTCGCAAATGTATTTTTAGTATTTTTTTTTCTTTTAATCTATGTTATATTATCTTGAAATTTTTAAATGAATAGTGTTTTCCATCATAAATTGTGTAGGATTTAATTTTTATGAAGCCATAAGAAATCCCAACTAAATTAATACTTCCACGGTTAGAGATTCAATCCTCAACTTGCCCTACTAGCTTCGTTAATCAAAGAAAAAAAAAATACGTATAAAGTTAAGTTCAAGGTAAATGAGTATTTAATTATTGATTTGTATTTCTAAACATTTAACAAATTTTTCCTTAAAAAAACACAATAAATATTTTACAAATTACTATTAGAAAAAAAAATACCGATAAAATCCGTCCAAAAAAAATACCGATAAAATACTGATAAGATAAATCTTCTCTGTCGTTATTTTAGCTTCCTTTTTATTTCTAATGTAATGCAGAATATTATTGCAAATCAACTCTTTTAAAAAATAAACTTCGAAATTGACTGTTCTATAAGTTTTTTATAAAAAAAAGACTGTAATATGAATAAAAGAAGATATTAATATAGTAAGGGAGGCAAAAAAAAAAAAAAAAGATAAAGAATTCAAGTCAGCTAGACATCCCTGCTAAATAAAATAAAATAAAATAAAATAAAACACATACATACACAAAAAATAAAATTAAATTAAATAAAGTTAAAGTGCTGCACACTGATTTTCCACGGGGACAAAAACATCTACTCCCTGACATATACATACATTATATGTGTACACACACATACACATATACTCAGCAAAAAGAACATATATATGCTCAAAACGATCTGGTCTAGGAGATCTAATTTACTAACTAAGTGAAAAATTATGTCAATCTTGATTATATCACTTTTCTAAATATTCCAAACACAGTTTTTTTTTTTTAATATACGGATGGATTAAAGAAGAGATCTCAGTTAACTCAGATTCTAAGAATAACTAACCATGTTTGAAAAAAATAAAATAAAACAGCTATCTTTTTAAATTATTGCCAACCTGTTTAATTTGGAACTGATAAATTTTTGTTTTCCTAATACTACTCCTACATCTACGTTAATATACAAATGTGAACAAACATAATAGAAAACCTAGTGGCTAATAACTTTTTAGTATTTATAACCTACTATCTTACTTATAATAATTTTTCTTTTTTTTCCACTCTTGTTGGTGGATGGAAGTTATAAACCATTCAAATGTATATCTTTCTATTCAGCCATTTTACCCCAAAAAAAAAAAAAAAATCATTGAGACGCTCCCCCACACACAGACAAATCTTACCATTCACAGAAAAAAAAAAAAAAAACATTTAAAATACCTAAAAAAGTTAATAAAGTGATTGGGGATTCCTTAAATGTTGTTGTTTAGGAACATGAAAATTCTACATTACCCTCAGAAACTATTTATTTTGCTTTTTTTTTTTTCATTTTCTTTTGATTTGACTAGATATATAAAATTGTGTTTAGTTTCTTAGAAATGATTTGTTTTTAGGTATGAAAATATAAATGAGAATTTTTTTACAAATAATTCTATAATTGTTTTTAAAATTGTGTATGGTTTTGTTTTTAGAGTGATTTGTTTGGTTATAAGAAAAAAGTGAAATTTGGGAATGATTTTGTTTTAGATATGAAATAGAAATGATAATGTTTTGGGAATGGTTTTGAAATGCTTACTGACATTGTGTTTGATTGTGTTTCAAGAGTGATTTGTTTAACTATAAGAAACAGTAAAATATTTATAAACCTAAAAAAATAAATACAAAAATATCATTTCATAATTAAATATGAAAACGATTTTTTTTTTTTTTGTTTCTGTTTTTGATTTAGTACAAACAAACACTATTTTAGAATCATTTTCAAAAACATAGGAAAACATGAAAAAACGTTATAAAATTATTACCCAATGGGACCAAAACTTTCAATCATTTTCCAGTTCCTTGACAAAAACCATTCTCACGATTTTTTTTTTTTTTTTTTTTCAGTTTCAAAGTATTTACTAACTAAACACAATTTAGGAAATGTTTTCATTTTTGTGTCTCAAAAGACATACGATAACATTTTCAAAAAAACATTTGAGAACAGTACCAAATATATCACGTCTAAGTACTATCGTTAACGATGCCCTATTACGAAGTTCTTGTTAACGATACCCTAATAGGAAACTCTAATTTTGTGTGTGTATAAATCAAAATTGTTGTTTGGCTCAACACCGGAAAACAATCACTGTGAGACCACTCTTAGTTTCTGTGTAAAGCTACGTACGGAGCTAGATAGCATTCTTAATATATAAAGTGTGGAATTTAAGAATTTTAAGGAATTGAACTTTCATATTAAAAAGGTTAACATGCATTTTAAGTATAATGGTCAAATATCTTTATATATCTGTGGTTGTTTTTTAATTTTTGCTATATGAGACGTGAGGTAAAGTGACTCAATATTTTTATACGTATGTTATTGTTGTTATATTTTTATGATACGTGACTTGAGTTTTTTTTTTTTATCGTTACCATATGTCTATAACGTCTACAGACACGTGTACACTCGAGAAAAGACACGTGTACACTCGAGAAAAGCATCCTATCTCTGTAACAATAACAAAACCCTTAATTTTGTCATTGGAAAGTAACCTTAGAAAGGGGCACCAAAATGGCAATGTCACCATTGTTAATTTGCTACTAAACATGACATATGTAGAAATAGTGATGCTTTTGTTGTTTCTCTCTCGTTTTTCCCTTTTTTCCTTATTTCATGACTTTTGGAGTTTCGTCAAGAAAATCAATGTGGGCCACATAGGATATCAAATATATACCTTTCGATCAGCTGTTTCCCATATTACTTTTTTATTATTAGCCTGTCAATTTTTTCCTTTTAATTTAAATTAATTAATTAATTAATTTCTAGTTTTTTTCATCGTCATCCAGCAATTGGCTTTCGTTTTCTTGAAGATCCATCTATCTTTAAGATAAAAGGGCCCACAACTGGCCAGTGCTTTGCAATTAATTTCTTTTGGAAAATTAAAAAGAAATTTTTTTTTTTAATTAAAATATTCTCCCATCAGCTGCTTACGTCTGAATAAGGGAAGTTATTAATCAAGGTTAAAGCAAAGGACGTACAATATAAACAGTGCAATCCTTACAAATGCATGTGAAATTATTAAGGAATTTTTACGGTTGAAAACTGTTCTTTTTTATTGTCAATATTCGGTAGGACCTATAGATCAAGAAAAATACCAAGCGTGTGTTTGATTGAACCGTCTGAATTGAAGAATTAGAGTCGAGTTGAGATTCGAAATTACGTGTTTGGCTTATTGAAATTAAAAAGTATAAAAATTGGAATTATATCTAAAAAAATTATCAAAGTAAATCTTGTTTTATTCGTCTCAAAATTTTTATAATTTTTAAATAATTATCTCATTTATACTTGTATTTGTAAAGTTTGAACTTTTAAAACGTGAGGTTTTAAGTTATAATTGGAGTTATGAATAATAAAACTAAGTTGGCTTTTAAAAGAGAAAAATAAAATAAAAATTGGAGTCGGATTTCTTGAGTTGTCCAACCCAACGCATGCTAAGAATATCAATTCTAATTTCAATCTTTGAGCAACATCTTAGATGACGTATGAGTTATCAATTCTTCCGTTGATACAATTGTCACATCAATTAAAAGCATCTTTTATTAAAAAGATGTACGTCACATGAGTTGGTATTATCAAAAATTATTAGAATTGATATCTATAGTACTACTCATTATTAAGTGGTTATATTAATTTTTTAACGATTTCATTTTATCAGTTTTAATGTCAAGGGTTTGTGGTTCCTATGCTCACAATGTTCTTCAATCCTAACAAGTTCTTTGTTAGTGGGCTACCCTCTTAACCAGTTCTAAGCTTAGATCAGTACCTAACAGTACACAATTACATCGAATGGAGATAAGTTTTTTTTTTTTTTTTTTTTTTTTTTACTTCCCCTCAATGCTTTCTTGGATTTTTTTCCTGCCCCTCAATGCTTTCTTGGATTTCCAACGGTAAATCCATATATGTCTGCTTTTTGAGGAAAAATCCTACACATCACCCAAAAATTAATGCAACCATTAAAACGACTGTTCTTATCAGTAAATAAAAAAAGGTTCCTACCATAGAAATTTGCAATTTATTCTTATTTTCTTCGAATGTATAATGTTATTGAATTCATCCAGTAATTTAATTGAACTTATTAGGAAGTTAGGGAGTGTTTGCTAACACATTTTAACTCCAATTAAACTGTACTATTGTATCTCAATTTTTGTTTTTTTCTGAAAAATCAATAAAATTTATAACCACTTTTTAAAAAATTAATACTATTCAAACTTAAAAATTTCAACTCAACTCAAACTCAAGTCATTCACCAAACACCTTATTAGAATCCACCGCTATAAATTAAAAACCAAAAAAAAAAGTCATATTAATAATGTAGGATAATATTATTTTCGTACAGACATTAAAAACTCGTCAAAATCTGTATAATTATAGGCCTAAACGACAGTTCTACAAACTGCCGTAAGAATGTAGAGTACAAATCCCGATTCTTTTAAGAGACCAACGGTCATGATATTACCAAGTCATGGAGTATATTTAGCAACACCAAAATTTAAAAATATATATATATATATATTTATATTTATATGTAGATGCCGCGTTTGGGCTTAAGAAACGGGACACTCATAGGCCACATGTAGCTACTATACAACACCAAAATCTAAGGCTGCACAGAACTTCTCCTCCATAGGGCCACTAAAACAGATGGATTTATTCTTAATTTGGACATTTCAAAACTCAAGGTGCATGTATGTGATTTCTTTTCTTTCCTTTTTAATAAGATAGCCAGGCATTCATGAATTTTTGACTCCATATGCGACAAATACATGAAACATTAACATAAAACAGAAGCAACATTCAATATACTGCTAAAGATATTTCTGAACTGTTAGAATATAAAATAACTATTAATCCACCTTTTATGAGCTTAAGTTTTTTATAGAATTGATTATCTAATATGATCTCAGAGTAAGAGATTCTAAGTTTAAACCCATGTAACTCTCTCGTTATCATCGCATGTAGGATTTTTAACATATTTCGAGTTTCATATCTGTGTTGGACTTTTAGATTAATGTTTACCCACCCGTTTATCTTTGTTTGGTCTGCACGTAAAGGGAAGTGTTAGAATATAAAGTTATTATTGACACACCTTTTATATCAGCATATTGAGTTTTTATGATCGATTGGTAACCTAATATAAAAAAATAGAAACACAGGCATAGCCACAATACCAACATAAATAAATTTTCAATTGTACATATATATACTTGTAGCTAGCTAGCCATTCTCGTAAGTGTTGCTTTGAAAAATTTCTTTTGCTCATAATCATGGTTGGTAAAAACTTAGCGTGATTCCACCTATGTAGTTGAGCTTCTTCGGATCCATAACACATTAATGTCTGTTGGAAATAAAAAGCTTCTCGTGTCGAGGTTTCTCATATTTTTCGAGAAGGCAATCAAGTGACAGATAAATTGACTTCGAAAAGGTATTCAATTGGACTCCTCAAATTGGTGGTTCAATGTGCCAAATTGTAATATTGCTCTTTTAATCCAGATTTGGAAAGGACTAAATATACCCTAATATAGATTTTGGGTAAATAGTTCTCTTAAACTTTGCTTGTGTGTTTATGGATTGATTTTTTGGAGTTGATCTGGCTTTCAGATGCCTGGATTTAGATTTTTCTCTTTACTAGCTTTAATCATGCAGTATCTTTTTCTTGTCCAGGTTTTTCCTATCGAGTTTTATCAATTCAAATTTCAATGAGGCGACCTCTTGATTTATATTGAGACTAGATCAAGTTTGCGTAGGCCTTATCATAAATTATCATTTAATACTAGAACATTTTATCACAGATTTATCGCAATAGTTCATTGTCGGTAGATCACCTCATCCAAAGTGATGTTGATTCTAATTGTCATCTTAATCAATTCATAAAATTAAAATTAAATAAATAAAATAAGCTAGCAACCGCAGCCCTAGGCCCTATATGGCACCTAGGCGAAGTATTTGACCGGTGATAGTTGAGATTAGCATCTTTATAAATGCTTGCTTATTTTATTAATAATATGGTGTTCTTTTGGTTTAAAATGTTTAATGTTTAAAAATCCTTTTTCGCAAGTCAAAACGTTCCTGTTTTCGATTTACTATAAAATGGCTTGGCTTAATGTACCAATACTATTACTATCACTTTTTTACTTTATTTGTTTTGTTTTTATGTATTAACTTCTTCCTTGAATAATATGTATATATTAATTTATTGCAAGGTGGTACGTGGTTTCTGTTGTATATAGCGACGAGAGATGGCTTAATTTTTTTTTTTAATTGCAGCAAATAGACCATTTTTTTAAAAATGCTTAAAGTTAATAATACATTTTAATAATATTTTAGGTAATAAGATATTTATGAAAATTTGTTTATTTATAATAATTTTTTAAAGCTAATTTTATGTAAATATGCTTCGTAAACAAATTATTTATCAAAAATATGATATTCACTATAAATATTTTATTTATGAGAATATTTTAAAGATAATTTTATCACGAATAATGCTTCGTAAATACATTACTTACCGGGAATATGCTATTAATCATCATCCAAAAAAATTTATGCTATTTACCATCACTCAAGAAACTTTTGGTCTATTTCTCTCTCTCTCTCTCTCTCTCTTTTTGGAAGCAATCTTAATTGGTTTGGTCCTTGTGGTCTGTAGAAAAAGGAATTATTATGTACTACACACTTGTGTCATTAATCAATTTCCAAAGACATCCGATAAAATTAAAATGATACAAAGACGGTGGACATAACCCTTGCGTAAGAATGACATGCACAAAAAAGTTATAAAAAAAAAGTCCAAAAGCGTTAATTTTTTACGAAGAACTAATTAATAAAAAAAGAGTACTTTATATATAACAGGACTAGATTTTTTTTTTTTTTTTTTTATGTGAGATCATTTCAATTTTTTTAGGGGAGGTTATTTCAATTATAATTACAATAATTATCATAAATCAATATTGTCTATATTAAGATGATTAGTGGGTAAATGACATTTTTTAAGAGGTTTTTTTATAAATCACTAAAGTTTATAAAATTAGGAAAATTGTCTTTTTTTTTTTAATTAAATGATTGTTTTATCAATTACTGATTAACCATAATTAATCAATTGACCACAATCACTGATTAACGCCCATTTTCTTGAAAAAAAAATTTCCGTCATTTACTTAAATAAGTATTTAAAACCTGTTTTTTTTTTTTTATCAACTTTTTCTTAATGATTATCTGTAGTATTTGCTATAACGTGTCAACGTTATAAAAGAAAATTATCAAAAACACTGCTACCTATAAAATATTTATTTCAGTAATAAAAACCAGCCATCAATTATAAGAAAATGATGGCATTTCACCGTTTTGGTGAGCATAACAACATTTATATATGGACCATATTGTAAAAAAATGATTAATAATTACCCCAACATCATGATCTATATATAGACCCCGAGCATATTATTCTATCTTTGTTATAGAGTAATTTCAAATGAATAATACAACCCCGGTCCCTAAAAGGAGGACACTATTTACCTACGGCCTTTATCAACGCATATTATATCTAGTGTTGGATTCGATATTAATTGAGAGAAATGAATAAAATAATAAGTGTTGGTGCTTCAAATTATTATTGAGATTAGGAAAAATTAGCACAATTATATGCTATTTAGTAGGGACTATATACAGTAGGGAGATAAGGCTACATAGCATGGTTTCCAACTTGCAATTATGTTTTCACACAATAATTTAGGATGGCCCTATTGCTCCCATTATTATTAGAAGAATCATTTTATAATAATATTTTTAGGTTAAGATAGCATTTGGAACATTTTCACATGCCCATGTTTCGTGGTAGTCTAGGGCTAGCTTAACAGATGAAAAAAGAAATTCAGGGTCTTAGATTTCAACATGAGAGTGTTTCTTTCAGGAAAACAAAATATAAAATAAGATATTGTCTAATCACGTGATGTACTCCACGAAGAAGTCTACCTGCAAATTATTCGTCATCTTAATTGCCCGTATGTTCTTGAATTCATAGTTGTGTAATTAGCATCAAGAAAAATGTACGGTCCTAATTAAAACAGCTTAAAAAACGAAGGAATCAAGTAGTATGAGTAGAACTGTCTAATACTACATCGTTTGAACAATATTGATGTTATCCATTAGTTTAACCAAACCATCAATTGTCGATTTTTGCACATTGATCACTCCTTTTTTAAGGATTGAAACCCTTCCATAATCGCACCACGTCACCTTTTTTTTTTTTTTTTTTTTCTAGCACTAGCCACTCCGATGTCTAACCATCCCTCATTGGTGTTGCTTCTCTTCATCGGCTATTCCCTTGCCAAAGACTGACTGTTTTGCATCCCAATTTATGACTTGAAAATGCCTAATTAAATTCAATACGACTAGGATAGACTTGCACGTTTTCAGCATATATATATATATGTATATATATGTATATATGTATATATGCATCCATGGAAGAAGCGACGTTACAGAGAAAGCTTAGGGCTTAATTGAACCATTTTGAGTGAGGATTAACCGTTGTTTGTGTATCGGAGCCTATAAGAAGCAGGCCCGCCATCTCCAAATTTCTTTTCTTTAAACGTTACTTTGTTCAATTTGCCCGCAATTATAGGGTGTTTTTTTGTTTTTAATCAACTGAATTTTTAAACTATTTGACTTTTGGCAATTTTTTGAATTGTTCTGATGTGTCCCACTTTACTTAATTTCACGTTAAATTATTGACGGAAATCCATGTTTTTCGCATGATCTCTCTGAATCCAATTCAAATCCTAAAACAAATCGTCCAATTCAAATCCTCAATCTGACAAGAAGTTAACAAAGTGGATGGATTCCAACAATGTAAAACTATCAAAACAAAAGGTTTAGGGGTTAAATTCCAAACGCCGAAAAGTTTAGGGGCTAACAGTGCTGAAAACCCATTATTAAATGACATTTTGTTTTGAGAAATTTTATACACGTAAACCATGTATTTTGGATTTGTTCATAAAATCTATCGTTAATTTTTAACCTCATCAAACATGTACAAGAACATTTTAAGTGTGCAACAACTCATATGTCGATGCTCAATTTTGACAGTTGGAGATACCAAAACATTCTCGAGAAAAACAAAAAACAAAAAAATAAAAATAAAAATAAAAAAGCAAAACATTGAAAAAAATACTTGTATGTACCTATTTCTCCTTTTTTTTTTTTTTTTCCTTTGAGGGTATTTCTATTATTATACTTGTCAAAATTAGCGTCTAGTTTTCTAATGAAATGAAATGTATACACACTTGAAGTATATATACTGATATATATATATATATATAAATCAAAGTCTCTCATGTGGTCAGTTATTTTGATTTTATTGTTGTCTTGACTGACTTAATGGCTTAGTTAAAACTTGTTTGGAGATCCCATTTAATCGAATGAAGAGGGATATGTTTTAATCGGTAGTTTTCCTAACAAAATCAGTATCTCTGTCATGAAAACCATCATATTTGATCCACAGCAGTTCGAGAAGCAAGCTAAAAAGTTGCTTTTGGACTCGATAAAAGCAATTCCGGGCTCACCGTTAGTGTTGCCCACCAAACAAGCCTTGCGGACTTCTTTTGGAAGGAAAGATAATGAAAAAGAAAGAAAGGTAGATATTGTAGATGAGAAAAATGGAAAAAATTTTAGGATTTTTTTTTTTTTTTTTTTTTTGCTCTCTTTTTATCTTCATATATGGATTCTCTTTTTCAATCCAATCATCTTGATATTGTTTTATTAAAATATATCACAATATAAAGTTGAAATAAGGTAAATGATATCTTTTACCAAACTTATGATACAAACTACTGTTATTTCCTATTAAGTTATTCGATCAATTTTTTAATGGTTTGATACGTGATTGGACATAGTTCTGCATGTCATCAAATATTAATCTAACGGCTAAAATAACAATACCATTCAAAAGGATAAAAGTACAGCCTTGACCATAAGTTTTGTCTACTAATTTTTCCTTGCACAAATGGAGGGAAAATTCACTAGAAATAAAAGATGGAAACAATAGAGAGGAACAAGCAAATATTCAAACACCAAAAATGTGATTAGAGTAAGTTTTAATATTGGGTTCTCTACGAACAAGATAGCTGGACCTGAGAAATAAATGATTTCCATTGTACCCTATTAGACAGAATATTTATTTATTTATTGCTAAAAAGACATGGTACTTACTTGTTTTCTAGTAAGGACCTTTCGATAATGCTTTTGTGTATGTGTTCTATTCCACATTTCAAAACGATGATGATGATGATGATGATGATGATGGTGTTGATAATATAATAATAATGTTACAAAGTGAATACAAGTGGAAGCAAACAAACAGATTTCGAGAAAATCGCATACAAATTTGCCGGCCAACTTGTTAGATATCCAATTAACATAGAGCAGAATTTAATGATTGTTAATATAACATGGAATAGTGTATGTATAAGAAGGGACTCCTCGTATCATTTTCATACACCACTTTATAACTTTATAACGTGATTTGTATTATGTTATATCGATCGTGTGATTCAAATATAAATTTTTTTTTACTAATACTTACCATTTATATTAATTTCTAAATAATATTACGTGACAAAAGTTACATGTAAAGTTTTAAAATAAAAAATAACAAGTATTATGCAGTATTGCACAGGAGACATTTTCATACATATATATATAAGATATTATATGATTAATTAAACAAATATCCAAGCCAAAAAAAAAAAAAAAAAAGGAAAGAACTCGGTAAAATAACTAATTATTTCTTAAAATTAACTGACATGTTGTCAGCTGCAAGAATCCCAAAAAAAAAAAAAAAATCATTTTTAAGAGACAGACGTGTAAATTTTTGTTCATGTTCATGTTCATGGTAAAATAGATTAATGCAATTCCACAACAACAGTATCCAGACACAATGTTCTGAAAAATTACTTACAATTTTATTTGGGGGTGACAATTTGGAAGATCCTCAAGAACATCTTACAAAAGAGACCATTGAGTGAAGCAATATTGAGAAACCATCCAAGTTGCCCAACCTAATCCCCCTCAGAGTTCTCAAGTGAGTCATCTAGAGAAACCCTTCTAGCATGATAAGGCCAGAGTCCATGAAACCGGAAACCCCGGTGGGGCTCCGCTCTTTTGCTGCATTTGCTTCCGACATGGTCATGAAGAATGGTATAGTTTGAGCTACTTATATTTCTGAAGTAACACAAATCAGGTCCGCTATACTTGTAAACTTGCTGTGTACTCCCAAGTCCTCTAACTACCAAGTTATCCTTAACAACCATATTTCCTTCACCGCTCTGCAGAGTCTCCAGAGTACTCGTTGAGAAGCCAACACGAGAAGAGCCCTTGGACTTCTTCTTATTGAATCCCAAAGTGACGTTTGTAATGTACAAGGAAGTTTCGTTGCCTTGATCAAATATGTTCGAATACATGTAAACCGAAAAGGTTTTGTCTGATCTCAATGAAAACACTTGTGAAGAAGATGGCAAGTTTGCATCGACAGAGTCGTTGAAATAGATGGTCTGATCGACAATCTGCAGATTGCCATTGTTGCCCATCATCATTGTGTTGCTATAATAGAAGTCCTGAGTGAAACTGGTCGTGACATTACCATAAGAGGACTTAACCCAACCGGTTGATTTCACAGACCGGCTTACACTCGTCAGGAACGTTCCGTTCAAACCGGTGAAATTAGCAACCAAGGAAACAACAATAGGCAAGTCAACAAGCTCCAAAACCTCTCCTTGAGTCCTCACACTCTTGTCATCCAACCAGAGATGTAAATTCGCATCCACATACCAAACATTCAACGCGTTCGTGACATTAAAACCAATCCTATGACTCTTCCCATCCAAAACCTGACCCAAAAACGGTGTGATCTCGATGTTATAAGACGGCAAATTGAACGACCCGACACCGGTAATCGGTCTCCACAAAAGGGGATTAATCCCACCAGTGTAAACCACAGTAAAAGGCCAAACAGCACCAACAAGATCACCATCAAGACTCACCACAACCTCCCGAAAAGGGCCATTTCCCGGAGTACTAGTAAGATTGTTTGCCTCAATGTACTCATTAGGAACATTAGAATACCAAAACTCATCATTCTCATGAAAAGAGACATACACTTCAAGAACAGCCCGATACGCATTTTGGGGAATTCTCACATCCTTGAACACGAAATCTGTCGAATTCTCGATTTCGAACCACAACCCATCATTCAGGGGCAAATTTCTCGAAATGGGCAAGATCAAATCAGCCCATTTATCACCCCCATCTTCGGATTCAATCTTTTTGAAACTCTCCTCAAGTGGGTAAAAACGAAAAGTCAAATTCACATGGTAAACCCCAGTGTATGTTTTATCAACAAGATTGCCAAGATAAACAGCCAGAGTCTGGTTTTCCTTCAAGAGCAAGGAAGAGTACCTGGTGACATCTTTCTCGACGGTCCAAACAATGCCCGTGGCTCTCGGCTCCGCGGAGCAGCTGCGGAGGAGCTCGACCCCGTCGAGCCAGACGCCGAAGATCCGGTCGAATTGGCGTCCGCGGCAAGTGGCTCGCCATTCGAGCACTATCTTCGAGAAGGTTCTGGAAGGGCAGTGGGAGGGAGGGGAGTAGGGGGAGAGGACGGGGGGTTTTCCGTAGGTGAAGGCGAAGTCGTGGGAGAGGACGAGCTGGGAACAGGGGGTTGTCGTTTTGGGGAGTTTGATGGGTTTGGTGACTTCGAAGTAGACAGTGGGTGGGGTGGTGTCGTTTAGAGGAGTAGTGTGTCGTTCTTGGAGGGAGAGGAAGTCTGGTCGGAGGGAGTGGAGATGGGCTGAGGAGGAGAGAGGTTGGCAGAGGAGGAGAGAGAAAGAGAGGAGGAGGAAGAGAGAGAATTGAGAGGAAGCCATAGAGAGGAGGAACAAGAAGAAGAATCATGAATCAACCGTTGTTTTGCTTCTTATTCGGAGACTTGGATTCATCACCGCGGGTCCCACCCACATGGGATCTACTTGAAAATCATCATTTTTTTTTTAAGCTGAGCAATGTGGGTCCCACTGATAATTTTGATTTTAAAAATATTATCTGCACCTTATTTTTTACTTTTAAATTTTAAAATTATATATATATAAATTATATATTTATAAATGAAAGAAGGAAGTAAAAGCTTGTTGAACTTGTCTCGTCTTCCTTCTCCTGCATCTCCTCCGTCATCTCCAACCCTCACACCCAGGTGGTTCCTCAACCAGTCTCACGGAAAGAAATCTCTGGAAATCATACACTTTTTTTCACTTCTGCAATCTGATAGTTCCTTCCATTCTTACTGAAATATAAAAAGTTCTTTTTTTTTTTTTCTTGGGTAAAAGTGTGCTGATGAAAAAAGTGCCCATATTTTATCATTTATTTTAAATATATATTTAAATTTATCTTAAATTAAATTATTTTTTATCATCTTAATTTTTATTTATCTTTAAAAAATTAATAAAATTTATTATCAATTTTTAAAATATCAATTAATTTTAATTTAAAAATATCATCTTTCAACTTATTTATTAAACGAATGTTTAGGATATGTTTAATTTCAAATTTAATTTAGAATCAGTTAGATGAAGTAGTTTGAATTGAGATTTTTAAGTTTTAATAATAAATTTTTTAAATTTTTAAAAAGATAAAAAACTTTTAAAAAAAATTAAAAAAAAGATAAAAAATTTTAAATTAAATGATTTAAATCATTTAACTAACCACCTATTAAATTAAATATTATTTTTTTCTTATTATTTTAATTTTTTTTAATTTTTTATTTTTTTTAAAAATTATTATTAAAACTTAAAAATTTTAAACTTCTTTAGACACCGTCTTAAACACCACCCTCTCTCCTCCTCTTCTTCTTGTTCTCTAGAAATGGAAAAAGACTTCGAGTATCTCACTGTCTCTTCGGCTTCAAAAAGCCTTCCTCCTGACTCATCTCCATCTTCTCCAGCCAAACCGCCGAAGGAGAAAACTGACGAAAACCTCAAATTCCATTAATGGCGAAAATCTTTTCCCTGTTTCAAACTAAGTTGCCGTGGATTTGAAGATGGTTGCTTCGTGGGTTTCTTCTTTTTCTAACCGTTGATTTGTGGGTCAATTGAGGAAAGTGTATTTTTCCACACAAAAATCGCGAATACTCGTGTTAAGTGGGAACAGGACCGGCTTGGCCATAATGTTTGGGAAGATTTTTTTTTTTTTTTTTTTTTGTCAAGAGAAGAATAAACCGGAGATGGGAGAGTGATTCGAGCATGAGAGTACAGGGGAGTGATTCAAACATGGAAGAGATATTGTTTAAAAAATTTAAAACGAATAAAGAAAAGGGGGAAGAGAAATGATGAGTGGGAGGGAGAGAGAAAAGAAGAGTGAACATTATCTGTGTGATAAGAACCATTGGATTTAATCTAATGGCTGAAATAATTCCATACCCATGAAAAAAAAAATAAAAAAAATAAAAAATAAAAATAAAAAAGGCCTTTCCTCGTTGAATCGAAAGAAGAAAAGAACCATTACATACTTCTAAAAAGCCACGTCCCAAATGGAGCATTTTCTAGAGAACACGTGGACTTAAAATAGTGCGGCCCATGCTTTCATAGGCTGCCATATGGACCGGGTTTTCTGCCGAGGGGGATCAATAGGATTATTCCTCCAGACACCACTTTTCTAGTTAATTCAATTTGAAAAAAATAAATAAATAAATTCATGATTATTTCTCAATCATTCTAATTTTTAAAAAAGTAAACAATATAATAAGAATTTAATTTTTTAAATAAATAAATTTTTTGATAGATTAATAAATATTTTTATCTAATTCTAAAATTTAATTCTGAGTAATTTAATTTGTTTATTAAATTAATTTTTTATTTTTAAAATTCTCGATAAGTAAATATACGTTTAATATAATATTAAATATTACCCTTTTTTTTTTTTTTTTTTAAGTGATGCTAGCCTGAATGGTAAGGTTTACCATTCATGTGTAGAACAAGGATTGAGACACATCACCAAGGGTACTGACCATTTAAATTTATTTATTTATTAAAAGATCTATTGTGTGGGCCCAACCTTTTTTTTTTCTGTCCATCCAGGACAGTAGATGTGGAGGACTCGGGTCAAAAATCATTTTCCATTTTTTTATTATTATTATGTCATTTATGACATGTTTGGTTAGGTTTATTTTTATCTTTTTTTTTTAATTAATAAAAATACTAATTTTTTAAAAAATCAATCAGTTTTAATCTGAAAAAGAGTTCGAACTCTGAGTCGCATGATTGGACAGATTCTCCAAAAAGATTGGAACCCTATTCTGTTCTAGTTTTTACTAGACCAAGATAGAGCAGAAATAAGAAGGAAATACCATTATAAGTATAAACTTAATAGGATTTAAATAATAAAATAAATAAATAAAAATACAAAATAAAAAACTTAATGGGATGAAGCTATATACATTTCAACAATTACCGAATTTTTATTTAATTGATTTCTCATAAAATTGATGGCAAAGGACAAGAAAACAATTTTAACCGAAGAATACTAAGGCCTTGCTCCAAACAAGTTCAAACTATATTTTTTCGTCTCAGTTTTTATGTTTTTCTAAAAAAGGTTTTGTCTTTTTCTGAAAAGTCAACAAAAATTTTCGTCTCAAACTGTATTTTTTCAACTCAAACTCATACACCAAACGGACCATTCCATAAATAAATTAAAAACAGTTGTTAACATGAAAGCAAACATGGGAAGAAAGTGCTTTCTGAGTAGGTAGTTCGTTGTGAAGTTCACTTTTCATGTTCCAACCAAACCAAACCACAACAATTTCAGCCAAACCAATAAAGGTTTATATATATATATATATATATATATATTTTGTCTCAATGTTTTTGCATAGTGAATCATATCGAATGTATTTGTTCATGTTCATGCCAAATTTATATTTGTTATTAAAAAAAAAATGGGGATGAGAACACCAATGTTCGCAAATAATGCTAGGGGCACCGGTGAGCATTTTTCAATTAAAAAAAAAAAAAAAGAAACGACAAAAGTGCATCTATAAATATACCCAAAAAAAAAAAAAAAACACAAGCTTATTTATTTGAAGTTTTGAAGTGTACACAGAAACGACATCAGGAAAAATCCTTTACATTTTTTCTCCATATTTTTAGGAATCAACTGGTAGTTTTATAAAAGGTGCTTTTCATGAACCATATGAAGAAAAACTAAACATGAAACTTTTGAGAAACCATATATCAGATACTAGAAAAGCCCTTCGAGTGAGAAAAGATCAGATTTCCCGACCCGAAAACCGATGGGAAATCGAGTTCTCTTCGGCTGCAGCCATTTTTCACTTCATCATAAACTATATCATAATCCGAGCTGCTTACATTTCTGAAGTAACAGAATTTTCCATCTTCTTCATAACTGTACAATTGTTGTGTACTCGCCGATGCACCAACTATGTGGTTGTTCTCTATAAACAAATAACCCAAACCGTCCTGCGTGTTCTTCAGAGAGCTCTTCGACAATTCACAACCAGCGAGTTTAGAAGATCGATTCTCGTCAAATCCCAATGTGAGATTTGTAACATACAGATAATGTCCATTTCCTTGATCAAAGTAGTCCGAGTACAAGAATAGTGGAAACTTTTTCTCCGACTTGATCGAATGAACATCTAAGAACGGCGTCTTGACATAAACCGTGTCATTGAAATGAATCTTCTGATCTATTATTTGCGTATTGGCATCATTGTCCATAACAAGCGAATTAGAGTAAGAAAATTCTTGAAGTGAATGAGTTACAAAACTCCCAAACGAGGACTTCACCCATCCAATGGACAACACCTTTCTATTTGCATTCGTCGAGAACTCCCCATTCAGACCTCTGAAATCCGAAACTTCAGAAAATACAAGAGGCGGGCTAACGTGCTTCAAAAGCTTCCCTTCTGTTTTGGTGCTGTGCTTGTCCAACCAAAGATGCAAATTCGCATCAACAAACCAAACATTCAACGCATTCGTGACATTAAACCCGAATTTATGTATCTTCCCATCTAAGATCTTCCCTAAAAATGGAGTAATCTCGATGTCATAAGACGGGAGATTAAACGATCCAATCCCCGATATCGGTCTCCACAAGAGGGGATTCATTCCTCCAGTGTAAATCACAGTAAAAGGCCATACCGCACCAACAACCTTGCCATCAAGACTAACCACAACTTCCCTAAACGGCCCGTTCCCGGGCATATCGGTAATACCATTTTCAGCAAGATAATCATTCGGAAGATTGGAGTACCAAAACTCATCATTCTCATGAAAAGAAACATAAACCTCAAGAACAGCCCTATAAGTATTCCTAGGAATTTCAAACTCCTTCAACTGAATTTCACCCGAATTCCGGATTTCGAACCACAACCCATCATTCAATGGAAGATTTCTCGAAATGGGCAAGACCAAATCAGCCCAAGAATTGAACCCAAAACCAGAATTCACCCCAAAACCATTCAAAATCTTCTCCTTTTCAACAGGGTAAAAATGAAAACTCACGTTCACATGATAAACACCAGTATAAGTAGAATCGACAACATTCCCAAGATAAACAGAAAGTTTCTGAGTTTGATTCCTCGTCAGAATCGAATAATACCTCGTAACGTCCTTCTTGACAGTCCAGACAATCCCAGAAGAAGTCGGCTCGGCCGTACAGCTGCGGAGAAGCTCGACCCCGCCGAGCCAGACTCCGAAGATCCGGTCGAACTGGGTTCCTCGGCAAGTGGCTCGCCATTCGAGGACGATTCTGGAGAATTCGGTTGATGGGCAATGAGGAGGTGGGCCATGGAAGCTTGCCAGGACCGGAGGCTGACCATAGGTGAAAGCGAAGTCGTGGGTAAGTACGAGGTTAGAACATGGTTTTGTGTTGGGGAGTTTGATGGGTTTGGAGACTTCGAAGAATTCGGTGGGTTTGTGGTCGGAG
The DNA here is from genome assembly GCA_025413485.1 of Ficus microcarpa. Lineage (NCBI taxonomy): Eukaryota > Viridiplantae > Streptophyta > Magnoliopsida > Rosales > Moraceae > Ficus > Ficus microcarpa. The sequence goes on along the minus strand of CM046383.1, from coordinate 27,133,960 downwards.
TGTTTGGAGCGAGGGAGGTGGGAGAGAAGGTGGGGTTTGAGCTTGCGGAGCTTGTGGGGGTTGGCTATGGAGGAGAGAGAGTGGTGGTGGAGGAAGAGGAGAGAGAGAAGTAGAGTGATGACTGAGGAAGCCATGGATGAAGGTTTGAAGGTTTGTGTTGAAGTAAGAAGTGGGAGGTTTTTTTTTTTATGTTGGAATTGGAGTGGGAAGTAATTCTGATCTGGTGAAGAAATTGACAGAAAACAAGAGGTTTTTAGTGTTATTATAATGGAAAGATGCTCCTTAGTAATTAAATTATGAACAAGCTTTCAAGAGATGAATACGCGAACCACTAGTCGTAGGGTTGTAGTTATGCTTGGAAGAAAAGAATTCCAAGGTCGAAGTGCGACACAATTAGTAAAATAAAGGCAAGAAGCAATGGTTTGTGTTTGTATATGTATATTATAAGGTTAATTACAAAATTTCCCTCTGGAGTCTAAATTATAATTCTTGTAAGATTTTGTCATTCGAGTTTCAAATTCAACATTGTTTTTCTCGAAAGATGAAATCGTTAACAGAAAAAATTCAACATTATTTTTCTCAGAAGATGAAACCGTTAATAGAAAAAATTCAATATTATTTTTCTCGAAAGATGAAACTGTTATCAGAAAAGGTCATTTCGTAAAAATTTTAATAAAAAAACAAGTATAGCATAAATGGTGATTGTTTTTAGATATCGCAGGAGACAAAATATTTAGTTCTCGTTTGGCTTATTAACTCAAATTTAAAATTTTCGTCTCAGTTTTTATCTTTTTTTGAAAAAATATTTATCTTTTTTGAAAAATTAATACAAATTTACTATTAAAATTTAAAATTTTCAACTTAAATTTATTCATCAAACGAACTGTTAATGGGTGTTAATGGGTTATAATTGGAGGGAACATTTCCCTTTTAATTTCAAGGAGCAATCCAATGGAGTATGTCCGCCATAATAATTAGTGATGACTTAATTAGAGCATCACATCAACCCTGTCATTAACTACTATTTTTGTAGTGTCAAAAAAAAAATTTTTTCCAACAGGAAAGATATAATACTAAATTGTCAAATCTTATTTTATAATCCAATTTATAAAAATTATTATTATTATACTCAAAAACAATAGACATATAGTATTATTGATCAAATTTTTTGAAGTCTAAGAGCTCATTTTATTAATGTCATTTGTTTATTTTTCTTTTTCTTTATTTTTTTTTATTTTCCAACTTCCTTATCAACATTCCCTGGAAAAATTAAACTAATAAATAAAGACCGGAAAAAAAAAAAAAGGAAAAAAGAAACTATCAACAGTTAAGCCTTTGTTGTCAATCTGTCAATTAAAATTGAAATTTGTAGGATTAATAAACAAAAACAAAAAAAAAAAAAAGAGAGAAAGCGGAAATAGCATAATTCTAGGGGAAGGGTTCTGGTAGAGATCTTTTGAGGGTACCCACCAGTAAAGTCTTTTTTTGGACGGTTGAGATTTAATCGAACGGTTGAAAGGTTGTTGGTGTACCACAGTTACCATACACCTGACCTCATATAAACTTTCCTACCCTTATCTTCTCCGTCGCTGGCGACCGTCTCGCCGTCGGCGACAGACTCGGACGACCCATCCCCGACGCCGGTGATCCACCTTCGGCCTCCTCACCACCGGCCGCAGTCCCGGCCGGCCGGCCGCCGGCGACTTTCTCTCTCTCTTCCCCTTTCTCTCTCTTCTCTCTCTCTCTCTCTTCCCCTTTCTCTCTCTTCTCTTCTTCCTCTCTTCTCTCTCTCTCTCTTCCCGGCTGGCCCCCCCGCCCCCAGCCCACCTCGACGCCCCCCACCCCAGCCCACCTCCCCCAGCGCCCCCGATGAGAACCCCCCACCCCCATCTCTCTTTCTCCTCTCTCTTCCCCTCTCTCTCTGCTTAGCCGGCCCTCCTGCCCCCAGCCCCCCCGACGGCCCCCCACCCCAGCCCCCCCTGACGGTAACCCCCTACCCCCGGCAGCCCGGCGCCCTCCCCGACGCAAGAAGAGAGAGAGAAAGAGAGGGGAGTCGCGGCGTCAGGTAGCCGGGGGTGGGGGGCCGAGGGTTGGGAGAAGAGAGAGAGGGGAGGCCGGGGGATGGGGCCGCCGGGCAGGGTAGGGGGGCCGCCGGGCGGGCTGGGGCCGCGGGAGAGAGGGGAAGAAAGAGAGAAGAGAAGAGAGAGAAAGTCGCCGGCGGCCGGCCGGCCGGCCGAGGTTGGGGCCGGTGGTGGGGGCCCGGAGGTGGGTCGCCGGCGTCCGTCGCCGGCGACGGAGAAGATAAATGTGAAAAAGTTTATATGAGATAAGGTGTATGGTAATTATGATACACCAACAACTTTTTAACCGTTCGATTAAATCTCAACGGTTCAAAAAAAGACTCTATCGGTAGTTACCCTCAAAGGGTTTCTACCAGAACCCTCCCCTAATTCTAGAGGGTATTAATTAGAAAATAATAGCATAATTTTTTGAGGTCGAAAAAAAAAAAAGAAAACAAAATTTGTTTTTAGACTCTAAAAATTCCCAAAATGCCCCCAATAGCTCATCCGATCTTTGCAGATCGCTGCCGCGAAGCAGTTGCCGTCACCATCGCCATCAGGTCGTGAAGCAGTAGCCGTCGGATCGCAAAGCAGTCACTGTTGTCGGGAGTCAAGAAGCAATGCAATTGCCGTCGCAAAGTAGCCACCGTCGCCGTCACGACACCTGCAGGTCGAAGATCGTGGATCTGGACGTCGTCTCGCCGTTGGAACTTGTCGTTGCCGGGAAAAAGAAATACATTGGCAGAGAGGGAGAAACACAACAGCGTTGCGTCGCGACCTCGATCTCGTCGTCGTCACTCTATCTAATATGTCACCGGCGTCGTACTGCTCCGGCCGGAGGTTGACGAGAAAGAGAAGAGAGAGAGAGAGAAGGAAACAGGCGAATGACACAGGAGAGACAAGGAGAGAGAGGGGGGAGAGAGAGACAGAAAAGAAGATTTTTGGGAGAGAAATCATATTTTAAAAGGGTAAAATTGGAATTAAATTATTGATTTTAAAAGGAATATTGAATTTATGCTGTAATTTACTATGTTTTGAAAAACATGTTATTATTTACATGTCTACATATAAAATATGTTATTTGGCGCATTTTCCCGATATAATACGTCTTTTCTCTTCCTTTTTTGTTCTCAAATTTCTTGTATATTAGGGTTTCTCTTTACGTAGAATTTCCGCCACTACCGTTACCATGACTGACGAAAGTAATCGGTGGGTCAGTAATTTCGACAGGTATGGAATCAGTAATTGAGGCTTTGTTTGCCTCATCATCTCATTCCAACTCAAACTGTTTTTTTTTTTTTTTTGTCTTTTTTCCAAAAAGTTTGTCTTTTTCTGAAAAAGTTTTTTGTCTTTTCTGAAAATTTAAAAAAATTTACTATTACAACTAAAATATTTCAACTCCAACTAACCAACCAAACATACCTTGAGAGTTTTTCAACCAGATCTAGCCCAGCGTGCTTGCATCAGTTTGGGATTCAATGAGCCCTTAATAATCCAATAGTGCAACAATCTCTTATCTCCAATCGAACCGATTGACTTCCTCTAAATTGTGATATATTGTGTAATAGTTGTTCCATGTAGAGTAGGATCGATGATATTTTATATTGATAATTTTTTTTTTTATTTTGTAATAAAGGAGGTAGTTTCTCCACCTTCGATTTGTTTTTATATGTATTCTGTTTAAGTTGTTTTTTGACGATATTTGCCTGAATTCCTTTAGTATTATGGCTATAAGGAGGTTTTTTTAAAAATCAAAGAAAGAAAATGAATTGTAGAGACATTACCTAAAACAGACCCCGAGTTCCGATGTTTTTGTTGAACGGATGAGTTGAACTTCTGTAACATTTTTAAGCCAACGCCGGTGCTTGGAGCTCGCAGGATTCATTTTTGACATATACAGAATTTAAGTCGAGTACATTCCAAACAATCAGGAGATGTTCAAGAATTGAATGGCTATCTTAAATTAATTATGCTCAACTTTAGGAACAAGGTGATGCATTTTTTACACTCAACTAAGGGTACGGTTTAACACCGAAATTTGTCCGGAGTCTCCATTCAACAAGAACACCTCCAAAGGTACATACGGAGAGGCCATAGACGATCCGAACCTGTAGGTGGGTTGCAGTAGTTTGCTGCCTTTAGCGCACTGAATCGTCCGAAGCCGAGGTCCAGTTCTCATCTGCCAAATCTGCAGGAGGTTGCCAAACAAACCACACATATTCAGCAGTGATAAAGTATCTCTCTCTTTATTTTGTCTTCATCACTTTCTTTAAGATGTAAGCAATGACAAAGTTAATACCTGTATTTGGCACTGTTTTCTGCTCTAAACCTTTCGGCCGTATTTGGTACGAACAAAAACAAAACAAAACAAAACAAAACAAAACAAAAAAAAGAAAAGAAAAAAAAGGTATATTATTTAGGTGAGGAAAATGGAGAGGAAGGGGAGGATTTTTCTTTCCTTTATCTAATTCCTCCACATTGAGATTTGAGCGAGATTAAATGGAAGCATTTTGAAGGATTTGAAATCTCTCACTCAATCTAATCCCTCCTTTTTTTCCCATGGGGGTTTGGAGGGTTGGAATTTTCCCTCCCTACTACCCCCACCCGACCTTCTATGTTTTCCCATCTGGCCCACCATTCCTGTTAAAGGAATGGAATAGAGGGCCGGCCTTACTCCTGGTTCCAATCTAATCCAACTATCCGGCTCAACCATTCCTGAGAATGGGATACCTTCCAAACAACCACAGGTCCCCAAATCCTTCCACCAATCGGCTCACGTTTTTCCCACCTACCAAAAAAGCTCTTGGGGTATGCTTGATAGGATGGATGGATGGATCGATAGATAGATTGAGACATATGAGGAATATGAAGGATGGAAAGGATTGATATAATCCTTTGTGTTGTTTGTAAGACGGATAGATGGATTATGATTTGCTTACTTACAAATTTTATCCTTATTTTTAAATAATTTCTCGAAAAATAAAATAGTCTTTTCAGCTGACTTTGATGGATTCCTTGAATCCTTCCACTAATGGAAGAATCAAATTTTGTGGGCCCCAATAGAGATTTCACCCGCTCAATCTCTCACCTCCCTCCTCTTCCCCATCCAACCAAACAATGGATTGACCTTCTCCCTACATCTCAACCTTCAACCAAACATAAGGGGCGGAAGAGAAAGGTATATAACTTAGGTGAGGAAAATGGAAAGAAAAGAGAGGACTTTTTCTTATTGTGTTTGGCCTCCTCTAATCCCTCCCTATTGAGAAAGATAAAAATGAGGATTTTCTTCGAAGCACTTGAAATCCTTCACCTGATTCATTCCCTTCATCTTTTCTATCCTACAAAATAACCATGAGTCCCAAAATCCTTCCACTAATCTAAGTGTTCGGTTGGAAGGAGAGGGGGTTGAGAGAGAGGGCCAATTCACTGTTTGGTCAGAAGGATGAGAGGAGTGAGTGGAGAAATAGAGGGAGAGTCTTCCAGGCCCACCAAATTTAATCCTTCCATTAGTGGAAGATTTAAGAAATCCATCATCACAAGCTAAAAAATACTATTTTACCCTCCAAAAAAAGTATTAACAAATACTAAAGGGCAATATAATCATGGATAACTCAAACGTGGAAAAGGAAAATACTTCTAACAAAGGAGAATTGCTAGTGTGTGTACCTCAATGATTCCTTTTCGAGGAGCATGAATAGCCAAACACAAGCAGTAATCACTCTTCACGGGTTCATAATAAGTGGAAGTAGAAGCAGCAGTATCTTGATTGACTAGCATCTCCATGAATAGGCAGCTAGCATCACGATATCCCTACAAAACAAGTTTCAAATCCATCATAAGAGACGGAGAAGAGCAAGGGGACAGGTTTAAGAATCAATGTCAAAGATATCTGGGCAACACCTTCCATAATCGTACTACAACAAGTGCCTGTGTATCCAAGAGCAATATACGACCAAGTGAGTCTGTTATTGCTGCCAAGGTGCCACTAGGCGATAAGGTGAGCTTCTCACCCTTTCTTGGATAATCCTTCAATGATGTCAATGGAGACACTGTAAATTCATCATACAAATTGTACAAAAAAGATTTGTACACAGTTGAAAATAGCTCGTAAGTACAACATAGAAATATCTAACACAAGTAAAGGTAGAATCATAACAGCATTTACAAAGATAATGAGCCTGTTATTGTCATATTCATATGATATCATTTTCATCTATGAATAGATCCAGTTAGTCATTAGCTGCTAAAAATTATTGTTCTGAATTTAGGAGTCGAAGAACTTGTTCCAAAAATTCAGAAACTTTCTATCAATGGAGTTCAGTACAGATGATGCCAAAGCAAATAAAATATGGAAAAAAAAGGGGGGGATTTTTTTTTTAAATGTCCAAGTTGAAGATGGGAATCCAACGGCAGGAAATGGGTCACTCCTAGAATTTTTTGTCTATATTTTCGCTACTTCCACTTTTTAATACACATATAAAGACATGTTAAAAGCTAATACTTGCCAGAAAGATTCCCTTTCAACTGTGTTACACGCAGTTGTGCGTTTCCTTTCCATTCTTAACATACATCATGAATTTATGTATACACAGGTTACTGTGCATTGCATTTACACACTTGTCAGTACATGACAATCAGACATGCATAAATAGATGTGTATACAATGATAAACATGGAATACATTATAATTGGATCGGTCGATCATTTTCAATCATTCATTGAATGATAAATCACTATAAGTGACAGAGATACACAATTTAAATAATGAAAAATCCAATATTTTTACCCCAAAAAAAAAAAAAATGATAAACATGTTATCTTATGATTCAATACACTTCCCTCTCATTCCTAGGTTCTGAAGGCTTAAAAGAGGGCCAAACAAAATACATGAAATGACAATTCTCACCTCGAGCAAAAGCTGGAGGCTTCACATTTGATTTTCTTGGGGAACTCTGTTCACTTCGCCAAATCATTTTAGAAAAGGAAGCTATTGTCGAAAACGTCGCGGGCACAACTTTAGATATGATAGCTCCTACTAAAGACCTACTTTTGTCCTCTGACAGCCTACATTAGAAAGTTGAAGAATCTAGTCAACCACATACCTAAAGAAGTAACCAAATAACAAAGAAAGCAAGCAAAAATTGAATATTACCAAGACAACTGCACAACTATAATAGTGCAAAATCCCAGCATACCAACCTTAAGGCTGAGATCACAGCATCCACTCCGACAGTGATTGCACAGTAATAACGCTGACTTGACTGTCCAAGAATAAAAGTAGCTGAATTCAAAACCAGAATACTTCCATTACTTGCGGAAAAAATAAATAAATAATTATTTATTCAGAGGCATTCGTTCATCAATAAAATCCAACGGCCTACTGCAGTACCTGAAGCTCCATCAGTGGTGGAGGCATTATTCCACTAATTGCTGCATCAGCACAAGTGCCAGATTTGCTGACGTTCCACAGCTGGTAAGACAGTCTTCCGTAAGGATTTCCAAAATCATCAGAATCTTGCCTTCTTGGTCTTTTATCCCAAAACCGAGATTTTGAATCATGATACCACTGCTGCAGCATACTCTACATTTTAAACATTCAAATCAAGTCTTAGATGCAATAAATAAGACATTTAAGGCATTTTAAAAACAGACAACATCTCAAGGTAAAGCGCTTTGCAGGATTAAATACCTGAATTTCGGAGCCATAAAAACGGGCAATCACACCTGGCATAACAACACAAACCTCCTCTGAGGATGTGTCTTCAATCAAATCTCTCTTTGTTCCACGAACTCTCAACTTTAGAACCCGTCCAGGATAAATAAACTGTAAGGAGCCTAAACTATTAGCTTAACAATAATTCGAACTCTATTAAATCAAACTAACCAACAAAAAATATAACTATCAAAGTGCCGTATGCACCAAACTTCACCGAAGAAGCATGAAAAAACTGACTTATGGATATGGGATGTAACCCAAAAGAACTTTAATTCAGTTCATTACCGGATTATACAAGATGCAAAATGAAAATTGTATATACTGGTAGAATCTATATGGCGTGTAAGAAAATGCAAGAAAATCAGAATTAGAAACCATTGTAGAAAACCAAATGCTCAAATATATAAACCAACAGAACTTCACTCCTTCAATAACAAAATGGAACAAAGAAATCTCAATTTCCTTTCTGCAACGTTCTCCATGTTTTCAAAACCCTCAGTCACCAGTGTACAGATTATCAACCCTACTAATCAAACGACTAACATGATAACAAGTGTGCCGTATTCATACTTGAAATTGCAACAAAATCTTTCTAATCCTAGTCCTCGACGTGGCAGCGGACACGTTGCCCGCACAGGGATAGAGTGCACCAATTTGTAACAATCACAAACCTCTTTTTTTTTTTTTTTTTTTTTTTCAGAGAAACAAGTCTCCATTGTGTTTTCTATTCCCCATGGAAACATTTTCAAAGGTTCCGAAATAAACAGCGGAAAAAGAAGTTAACGGGTTCTCGGTGTGAAAGACTTAAAGATGACAAAGGCAACAATGGAGGTGACTCGAGGTAATGTTCGTGTCCTGAAAGAGTGCTTTAGACATCTGGCTTTTATTCCCCACCTCAAAAGTCACTCTTTTTTTTTTTTTGAAATTATTTCCAAACATTCAACGCAATCTCCGGCCTCAAACAGATTCCATTGACATTAACAAACTCCAGTCAAGTTTAGATAACAAGTAGTGAAAATTGTATAAAACCAAAATTCATAACCCAATTCATCCAAAATTGCTCTACATTTTCCAAACAGCATATAGAAAATACAAACAAACTTTCTACACAGAAATGCAAAAGCAAAAACACCATAAAAATAAAATAAAAATAAAGTCAAATGAAATCTCAACTCAAATAAGAGAACTAACCTGTTTATGAATCAAATCTCCACCCAACGAGTAAATCAGGAGATACCCACAAGAGGTACCCACGGCGATGGCCCGAATATCGTTGAAGACCAGCCACTCGACGGCGGAGATGACCTCGGCCTCGATTGGGGAGAGATCGGGTCGGATCTTGACCCGGGATGAGTCGGAGTCGGACCAAGAGAGGATGAGGACGAGGGAGCGGTTGGCCAGGGCAAGGGCGTGGGTGTCGAGTGCGCAGAGGAGGTTGGGGTTGTCGACGAGCCACCCTTCCTTGCCGGCGCCGAGTTCGGTGAGTTCTTCGCACGCTATGCAACCTAGTTCCGTCGTGTGGTTTCGCTTCGCCATTATTGCTGTTGGTTCGAGATTTTTTTCATGCCGTTCTGGGTTTCTGAGGATTATGGGGAAACGAGAAAGAAGAGATTACGAGAAGAGAAAAACAGACGGAAGAAATGTAATTGAAAGAGACCAAAATGTGCTTATAGAAGTTTTTTTTTTTTTTTTTTTTTTTAAATTAGGGTGTGCGGGCCAATATTTATTATCTAATCTAATACACAAATTAATTTTTTTTATTTAATTAAGGGAGTATTTGGTTTTAAACTTATTTTAAATTAAATTATATTTTTTATCATGATTTTTATCTTTTCCTGAAAAAGTTTTTTATCTTTTCTCAAAAAGTTTTTTGTCTTTTCTGAAAAATTACTATTAAAACTTAAAAATCTTAAACTAAACGCATTCACCAAACACCCCCTTATATGACTTAATATATAAATTACTTAATTAATTTTTAATTTTCCCAAACACCTCCCTTCCTTCTCTCTCTCCTCTCCCTGCAACTGAGATCTGCCATTAAAGGCGGTGTAGCCAGCTGACCAGATCTGTAGCTCGGCGACATCTGGGAGGAGATCATAGTGGTGGGAGGCAATTGCGTCGCGGATTCGTCACTGATCTCCACCATCGAAGGTGAGGTCACTAGTTGCGCCGGCATGAGTTCACCAACCAGATCTGCAAATTGGCGTTGTCAGGGAAGAGATCACGACAGTAAGATGCTATCGCGTCACGAATCTCAACCGTCAACGATCTCCACCATTGGAGGTGAGGTCTAGAGCTACGTCAATACGAGTTTGCCGACCAGGTCTGCAGCTCAATAGTGTCTAGGAGGTGATCGCGTCGTAGATCTCAACCGTCACCGATCTCCACCATCAAAGGTGTGGTCGAGAGCTGCGCTGACACGAGTTTCTGGTGACTTCAACGGCGAGAAGACAGAATGGGCATGAGGAAAGAGAGAGAAAGGGAAGGGGGAGCTCATAGAGGCTATCGTAAGTGCGAGGGAGGGAAAAAAAAGAAAGTTACATTTTTTAAGTTTTTTAATAATAAATCAGTGATTTACCTTGTAGTTAATCAGTGATTAATCATTAATCAATCAAGGATTTATTACAAAATTTATTAGTTATATCAATTAATCATTAATTGATCAATAATAAATCAATTATATTAGTAAATCAATGATTTATTAATAGCTAATCAATAATTAATTATTAATTAATTAATGATAAATTAATAGCCAAACGAAACAGGCCTTTTAGCTCATTTTTTAAAACTTGAGCTTTTTAATTAATTTGTACAAATTGAGACATTTATTAAAAAAACTTATTAAAAAAATGTCACTTACCTATATAACCCACACCCCTGTCTTTTTATTATCAGTAGACAATACGTTGTTTCTTCTTTGCATCTCTGCACCTTCTATTTTTATCAATTTAGTAAATTATTATTAGGGATTTATATCTAAGTTTTTTTTTTTTTTTGGATAAAATGTCATAAATTGCCCCTAAACTTTATCGCGAGTGTTAATATGCCCCATAAACTATGAAATATGTATATTATGGCCCCTGAACTTTAATATATATGTCAAGTTATCCTTTATATTATTTTACATTAATTTTTCCGTTATCTGTAATGTCAAAATATCCCTTAAACTTTGCTTTATGTCAAAATGTCTCATAATCTTTACATTTGTTTCAAAATGCCAATGATCTTTAATATTTGTGTTAAATTTCTTCTTGATTTTTAATATTTGTATCAAATTGTCTCATTTATCTTATTTAATTATTTAATATTGTATAATTACTTAACAATTATTAACTTTTTAGAATATATAAAAAAATAATTTTTTTATTCTAATAAAGTGATATGCATCTTTTTTAACACATTTTTTTTTTAATTTTACCTATTTTAATTTAAGTTTATTTGGGTTATGGGTTTTTTTATGCGTAACCATAGTTGATAGGACTCAGATGCAGGATTTGGATTTCAAATATGCTGTTTACTTAGCCTACATAATTTGAAATCATAGTCATAATAAATTTCATTCATGTGTTTGCTAAACCCCATAATGAGAATAAGTCTTGTAACTTTACTCTGATACTTATTCCTAGTTATATTTTTTTAATTTAAAAAATGGTTGGTTTGCATATTTTGGTACAATATTATCAATCATAATTAAACTAAAAATTGTAATATTGAGACAATAAAATAATGAACATATGCTGTGCAGTTATTTTTGTTTAAGAAAATCAAAGTGAATGTAAATTTGAATTAAAATAAGTAAAACAAAAAATAATGGGTCCAGAAAAAATATTGTCCTAATCGAGCCTAATATCATAGTAGCGTTTATCATTATTCTTTTACCCTTAACAGAAGGGATAAGGAAAAAAGATATTAACAACACTAACGACGTTTCATTTTTACTATACGAATGCCCTGGTTCAAAAGGTTAGCACGCTACGGTAACAACTTTACCTGCCGCGGCCCCCTTACGAGGAGGCCTCCGCTTGCTACTTCAAAGGAAGGGCTAACGCTCCTTACTAGATTGGGGCTTCAAAGAAGCATTGAAAAAGGCAATACAATACTAACGTGTTAGCGTGCCTTCTCTTCTGCGTGACTCCACCGTGGCAGTTGAGATTCAATCTCAACAAGTACTTATTAGTATAAAATGACTAATACTTATAGTCTGTCTGCCTCAGAGATTGGCAGTACAGGGACTGTATGGATTACGTGTAAGCTAGCGGTCAGTGTAAAGATAGACTATGCCCTAATCGCAGAGCGCTATAAGGGGCTATAAAATCACTTTCTCTCGCTCAGTAAGGGAGTCTTCGGCTCGGGCCGGTTAGACCCATAGGTTTATAGTGGACGGGAGTCCTATCTTGCTTGATTAAATGGATTTTGCCTGCTGGAGTCTAATGTATCCTAGTCTCTTGCAAGTTCTGGAAGAACTTATTTGATACATTTTATTTTCTTTTATTAAAAAAATAATTTTTTACCTATTCTTTAAAATGGTCATAATTATTATGTAATTATATAATATTAGATAAAATAAAATAAAATAGAAGAGGCAGTTTGATAAAAATATTAAAGATCAGGAGTACTTTGACACATATATTAAAGATTATGGGGTATTTTGATACAAATACAAAAATTAGGAGGCATTTTGATACAAAAATAAAATATTGGGAGGTCATTTTGACATTAAAAATAATAGAAAAACTAACATAAACTAACAAAGGGAGCAAATGACACACTTGTTGAAGTTTAATGGACACAACAGACAATTTCAAAATTCATTGGGTAACTTAACACTAGTGATAAAGTTTATGAGGAATTTTTGAAATTTTTCCTTTTTTTAAGAAGTTTTTTCATAAGCTAAAGTTTTTAAAATTAGTTAAAAAGCCTTTTTTTTTTTTTTCCCTCAAGTGGTTAATAAATTGTCTTTAATGATCAATCAGTGATTTATTGTATCATAATCAATCAATGACGACTTACAATAAATTATTGATTAACTATAATGTAAATCGCTAAATTTCATAATCAATCACTAATTGATCATTAGTCAGCCATCAAATTTCATAATCAATTACTGATTAACAAAATCTAAAAAATGACCAGCAGCTTTTTTCTTAAATAAATAAAGTTTGAGACATCTATTAAATTAGTTGACTAAAAAAAAATCACACAACCTAAGTTTCCTTAATATTATATGTTAAGGTTTTTTTCCCCTTGACATTATATTTTCTTAATTATTCTCGTCTATATTCTCTAACTTCAATTTTCATATTTTTTAATTTTTAAAATTCTCACTCTACTCAAAATTTAATTTAGTCTCCACTTAATCCTTTAATAAATCAGTTTTTTTTTTCCTTGGCTATTGTCAATGTTTCTTTTTTATTTTATTTTATTATTCTCATTAGTACCGAGACTTTAAGATCATTTACACCTTGTTTTTGAACTTTAAGGTTATTTGTTTCTGAACTTTAAATTAGCCCTCGCTTAACCTTTTTAATTATAATTTTAGTTCAAAACATGAAAAAAAAAAAAAATTAAGTGTAATCATGTAATTTTTTTAAATTTGTTTTTGCATAAATCTTAACAGACTAAGTAAGACTAGTTTCTTTTTTCCCTTTCATTTTAAAAAATTTTAAAAAGAGGCTATGAGATAAATTTAAAGTTTAAGACACAAAAATGAGAATTTTTAAAATTTAAAGAATAAATTGAAAACTACTCTAAAATTCCGGAACCATCAATAAGAATAATCCTTATAATTTTTATCACTAGTATATCAATCATGTTGCTCATATCCTTTAGGCTTGTAGAAGTCCAAAGTTTAAAAACATACCTGTTTTTAATCTAATTTACATCTTCGTGCCTTATATTTCTTTTTCTCAATTTCGTAGATTAGTATGTCAGTGTTTATACTATAGCATAACTCTCTCTTGAACTATCATAAGCTTTTTTGGGTGTACACAATGCGTGTGCACGTACATAAATTCTCACGAGACAAATTAACTACAAAAATTTTCAGGAGTAAGAACTAGATAGACCTATAAATAAATACTTCATTTATTGAAACCTTAATTTTTAAATAAGATGTTCTAGTCTAGTGATCCATTACCAACTAATCACACGATCCGGAGAGTGTTGTTAAATAAAAGAGATAAAGTGAGACAATTATTTATCTTGGGCAAAAATAGACCGTTTTGTTGGTCCGCTTGGAGTGGAGAGTTATTTTGATTAAAGTTGAATTGAGTTTTAGAATTATGTATTTGGTTAAAAATAAATAGTTTCGAGTGAAAAAGTGTAAAAACTTAAAATGTGTACGAAAAAGTAACCAATAGGGAATTTGGACAAATATATTTCATTTGAATTTGAAATAATAAAATTTTAGTCTTTTAATATTTGAGTTTATTATAGAGATTTGAAAATGTAAACAGTACAATGAGAAAATATCTGAATGACACAAAGTTAGAGGTCATTACATCAACATGATATAAAAAAAAATTAACACTAGACTAATATAACATAAAATTAAACTAAAGTTAACTTAATTTTGTGTAATGTTGGTTAATACTTAATAGATAAAAAAAAAATATGATTATTTAAGTAATTTTCTCATATGTTTTTTTTTAAATAGTTTTGAATTAAAAAAAAAAAAACAGAAAGGAAATGTTGTTTCCAATACTTCTCCAAATGAGCTCTAATTAAAGGCATCTAAAAATTTCAAGATGGACATTCAAAGAAAAAATTATTAAAAACAATCAAATTATTGGAATATAGTCCTTACTGACAACACTGTTAATTGAAAATGGAAAAACATAACTTACTTCTGTAACTTGCAATTTAGTTATTTCACGTACAAAAATATTAATTTTTAATCGTTTTAATAAAATACTCTCGTGGAGTGATTCATTTGAGTTTATAAATGACAGAGGTAAAATGATACGATCTTCGCATATATGATGGGCAAAAATTGAAATTAATCTCTACACTTTACAAACTAGGAATGAGAAAGTAAAAAAAAAAAAAAAAAAAAAGTTTACCCCATTCAATTCAAATTTTTTTTTTTGTTTTTTTCCTCAAAAATTTTTGTCTTTTTCCTAAAAAGTTTTTTGTCTTTTCTGAAAATTCAAAAAAATTTACTATTTAAACTTAAAAATCTCAACTCAAACTATTACACCAAAAACTCTAACCTTTTTAGAAAAATTGCAATTTGGTCCTTCAATATTTTTTTTTGAGTAAAAGGTCCTTGAACTCTTTAGCCACACTGAACCAATAGCTACACACTGCTTGAAAATGGCGGGAACAAAACGACTCTAAACCCTCAATAAACAAACACAAGTCTCTGCATTTCCATGCGAACCATCTTCAATTTCCCAGTCTCCTCTCACCTGATCTTCCTCCTTCCCAAAACCCCCAAAGATTTCTCTCTCTTTTCCTCTCAAATTCAATCAAACCCACTCTCAATCCCAATCCCAATGGCTCCTTCGACCAGAATCGTGGCGGAGTATGCCAAATCGAGCCGAGCCTCCTGCAAGAAATGCTCCAAGACCATCGACGCCAAGTCTCTCCGGCTGGGCTCCATCTCCCGGGACTCCAGGGGCTTCGACATCACCAAATGGCACCACCCGGCTTGCTTCTCTTTCGCCTCCGAGTCCCTCGCTTCGGCCCAGGAGATCGCAGGATTCGATTGTTTGAAGGTTTTCTGGATTTGGGTTTTTCAAATTTTGAGAAAATATTTCTTTCCATCATACGTTCAAATAGACAATTTTAAAAATAAAATCAATTTTTAATGTGAGAAACTGCTGTAGAAAAAAGCTTGAAAAATGGGTTTAAAACGGTGTGTCAAAAGGAGAGCTTAGAAATTTTTCTTTTTTTTTTTGAAGGTTCAAAGTTCAAACCCATTATTCAAATAGTAAATTTAAATTTTTAGTAGAGAAAACGCTATTAAAAAAAAAAAAAAAAAGTTTGAAAAGTGGTTGTTAAATTGGGTTTTAGAATTTTTTCTTTGACTTAAATGTTTGTCTGTGATTTCAGAGTCCTGATCAGGAAGCTTTGAAGGAGTTGGTTGATGCAAGTGACAAAGCTCTGGAGGAGGTATGATTCGAGTTTTTTGATCAAATAAAGTGAAAAGGGGAACAAAAGAAAAGATATCTAGATATAAGAACGAATGTGAATCGAGCGTTTGAATGTAATCCTCAGATTGACTTTGAAATCTACTTCGTATGAACTCGTTTTATATGAGTTTCTAGTGACCCGTTTGCTTCCATTGTAGAAGTCAACTTATAGGAAGAAAAAATTTTGGGCTTGAAAATGTTTTTCCTGGCAGACAGCAACAGAAAGATACTTGTAGGATTTAATTTTTCCAAGGACGATATTTTGGCTTGTTGAGATGATTTGCTTGCTGAAATTTCATTTACCTAAGTAAATGTGTTGGATTATGATCATCACACCTATTATTTTAATCCAATAGATTGACAAAAAAGAAAAAGATGGAGAAAAGGATCCAGAGGAAAGGAAAACAAAGAAAGCAAAGGTACAGTGGTGATTGTGCTGTTTTGGCTATTTTTTAACGTTTTGAAATATTTATCGAGGACATTTAATCATGTCCAGTCCATGTATAATGTTTTTAGTTTCATCTGTTCTAGATTGTGGTTTGTTGCTTTTCTTAACTATTCACTATCTATTTCCTTTTCTCTCCTGAGTTCATGGTATTATTGGTAACATCTGACACATGAAGTTTGATAATTAAATTCTGTTCTTTCTTTATTATGTTGGCCGTATGTAACCAGAGCCAAATACCAATTTCATACAGTTAGTTTTTGCTGCTTCTCTCCATTGATGAATGATTAAGAAAATAGTTTTTGTATTAATTTTTAATGGCTGACATATTCATACTGTTGTATGTTCTTGACTCAATTGCTTGCAGTTATCTAATTCAGAAGGCAAAGTTCCGGATATTGTATTTTCCATTTCTGATGTAAAGAATAAGTACAAGGTCTGATCTACACTTCTGTTATATGCGCTCACAGACACTCTTTCAGGAGTTTGTGTTATTTGCCACAGTAGATTAATGATACTATATCTATCTTTTCATGGCCTTGAATTACTCATCTAGTTGAAATTCTGTTTGGAAATAGGATGCAACACTTGCACCGAAGTGGAAGGCATTCCAGACAGTTATATTTCTCGAGCGGGTGAGATACTTTGTCTTATTGATAACGATGTTTCCGAAGTGCTTCTTTAATCTTGGGCTTGTGCGTGTCTGAGTAACAATATGGTACCAATTATCACTCACTGCTATTAATTTAACAAAATTCTGTGTCTGAATTTTCTTTTCTTTAAGTTGTTAAGTCCATTTCTGTTGTGATCTATTTGATTGATTGGGCAATAGACATTCGATTTTACAATACAGAAATGCAAGTTCCAAGTTTTGTGGCCGGAAGTCTCATTTTGCACTCGCGTATCAGCAACACCAAGCATGTATATCTATCATAGGCGTTATTGTGACCAAAGTTTGTAGCTTGACATTTTTAACGCGGTTTTAATATTTTGCTTCTAACAGGATGACGGTCTTCGTGATTCAAGTAAAATTGCCGCTTTTGATTTTGATGGATGTCTAGCTAAAACCTCTGTCAAAAGGTGGTCTTATATTCTATTTCAGCATTGTCACAATTACTGGTGATTGAACTTCGACGAAACTGTTATAAGATTGAACAATAGTCAACATGGTTTAAAACTCATGTTTATAACAGGGGCAGTAAGATTTTCATGTATAGTTTGTGTATGAAACTCCATATCTATGTGCTCAAAAGTAGAGTATATTATGTAAAAATATCCAAGGACTTGCTATTTGTCTCTTTTACTATTATCTCAAGATTTTTAATACGTATCGTTCAAAATTAACATTTCTAATGTCCATCCTCATTGTCAAACTCCTATTAGGGGTTTTTGTTAACTAAACGCACAAAGATTTTTCAATGCATATTTAGTTGGAAGCTTTTCACAAATTTGGTTCGCTAAGCACTAAGTTGCTACTCAAATTTGTAATTTCAGAGTAGGTGCCGATGCTTGGTCCCTGATGTATCCTTCAATCCCTGATAAGTTACAGAGCCTGTATAATGATGGCTACAAGCTGGTGTGTTTCTTTTATCATTTGATGTCTCAAACTCAAACATATTACAAAAGCCTTATGCTTTCCTCCAGTTTGGCATCGTAAAACCAATCTGTTCGCTTCTTATGCTTTCCTCCAGTTTGGCATCTTAAAACCAATCTGTTCGCTTCTTTAAGTATCCTTTATTTGAAAATACTGAATTATTTCTTTCTATCCCTTTCCAATTCGTCATCAGGTAATCTTTACCAATGAATCAAACATCGACCGCTGGAAAAACAAGAGACAAGTTGCTGTGGACTCTAAAATTGGGCGCCTCAGCAATTTTATCGAGACAGTAAAGGTCCCAGTTCAGGTAAATTCTGAATGTTGTTTGTTCAACCGTGCTTTGTTGTTTGAAAATTTGAATATTAAATGGTAATTAGATATTTGAAGCAAATATCAAATATCATTACCTGATTGGTGTATGCAGATGGAAAATTAGAAAAGGAGAGAAATTTAATCTTTTTAGTCTCAAAATTTTGTTTAAGAACTAATTTAAATGCAAGAGAGAGTTGTGTTGGTAACAGAGAGATCATGACTTGATTACCTTGCCTTGGAACTGAACCAAACTAGAAGATTTTGTGAAATAAGCCAAGCATTTGCGCTGCAATTATATGTTCGCAGGTTTTCATTGCTTGTGGAGTTGGAAAATCTGACGGTCAAGCAGAAGACCCATTCCGCAAGCCAAAACCAGGGATGTGGCATCTTATGGAACGACACTTGAACTCGGGCATTTCTATTGACATGGATCAGTTATTTTTCTCTTCTCTCACCTTTTTTTTTTTTTGAATCTGTATCTTTTGCTTGGGGAAAAAAGTACTATATTATTCTTCTTTGTGTGATCTTTTATCATTTCAAGCGACAAGATTAGTAGTTAACAGTATTGACTGACTGTATGTCTGCACTTTAGATCTTTTTATGTCGGTGATGCCGCTGGTAGAGACAACGACCATAGTGATGCTGATATAAAATTTGCACAGGTATCGGCTTATGCTTATGTCCAAAAGAACACAATTATTCTCGGGGAAAAAAAAAAGCTTTTGGCATATTATAGTATGCTTTTCTTGAATTCCTAATGTTATTAAATTTGAAGGGTAGATGTTGACGTTAATCGTCCCTGCCTTTATCTTTGAGAAGTCTAGTGACTGGGAAAAGGAATTGGTGGATGTCTAGTGTGAAGGGAAAGTGTAGATGGATGGGGTTTTCGTCGACAGACAATGAATGAGGATAAGGTGTTTTCTTTATATTGACAATGGAAGTGGACTAGGATCTTTTAACCAACTTATTTTTAAAACAGAGAGAGAGAGAGAGACGGGATTTTGGCTAATTTGTTTTACATGTAGTTCCTTGAGACTCGTGATCGAGAGATCTCGTTCCGATGCAATATACATTAGCTTGGAAGGTTTGGGGTCATCTTTTAAGGCCTGTGAACAGGGCAGCATTTTCTAGCAGAACATGTTTTGACAATGTGAGGCAACTTTATTCATGGTTTGTGTTCATGATAGAATATCAACACATTCTTGTTTGTTGTTGCAGGCTGTTGGTCTGAAATTCCATGTCCCTGAGGAGTACTTTGGCATGTGATGAAGTTCGCGGTCTCTGGTTTCGGTTGGCCGAAAATCCTTCTCATATTGACACACGATGTCTTGGCAAGAAGGCGGTTTTTCACTAACAAATTTTGTTTGGCCCAATCTGATTATTGTATAGAATTTGTAGCATCTTAAATACGCCTTAATTTACATTATGGTATTCCATTACCCCATTCCTTTTTAACCCCACTTGGCTGACAAGAACTCTCACTGCTCAGAAGCAATGCATTTTTTTTTTTTTTTGAGGTTATTTTTTGCTTTATCTTGTTTGCATATGCTGAGGTTATTATAATTATAATAATAATAATAATTATTTTTCTTTAGAGATAATATAAATTTATCTTCAAAATGTTAAAATTAAAAAAAAAAAAATTTAAGGATCCCGAACTGCAATAAAACATTCTTCATCTCTCTTTGCTTTTCTGTAAATAGAATATTCTCTTATATTTTATTAGAAAAGTTTTTCAATAAGATTGATTGGATTACTGATATACCGAGTTCAATTGAAATTATTAAACGCTATTTCAAAAAGATCATACCGTTGAAGCTTCAATAAATATGGGAGGTTTTACTGAAGGATATTTTGTTATGCACTATAAGTAGGAATTACTATTTTAAAGTTGAATAAATATTTTAACAGCTTGATTTAGGAGATACAACTACAGTACTTCTTTACCGCGTGTTGGAATTTTTAAGGTGAAGATCTATAAATTGGACCATTTTCTAACTACGAAAAAAATTAGCCTCCGTTTGGTTTATTAGTTACAGATCAAATTTTTAAGTTGGAGTTGGTTGAATTTTAAAAAATTAGATTTAATTTTTGTTGACTTAAAAAAAAAAAAAACAAAAATTGAAACGAAAAATTTGAGTTTCGATTAGAATATCAAACAAAAGTTAAATAGTAAATTTTAGAAAATAATTGAAGTAAATAGCATATTTTTAAGATATTTAGAGTACGTAACATACGTATTAGGTATATGATTTATTCACGTTAGATTTACTAGATAAATGATTTATTTACGTTTCATAAAGTACCTTTAATTTAAAAAAAAAATATTTCATTTATCTGATAAATTTACTCTTTTTTTTTTTTTTTTATAAAAAACTTGGGAGTGGATGGAATTAAACTTTGCATCTTTAAGTGAAAATATTATCATTAGATTATATTTACAACCACTACCTAATAAATTTATTATTTACTATAAATATGTTTAAATCCTTTTTTTTTTTTAAGAAAAAAAATGTTTAAATCTTACAAGTTACTCTAATTATTTTTGGAGAAATGTATTTACTACCATTTTCCAAGAAAGGAACATATTTCCCAAAAAAGGAACAAAACATGCCATATTATTGAAGAGTAATTGGTTCAACTAGTACTTGAATTTTTTTTATAAGGTGACGATTTAATCTTTATTTTATTTTTTTTTTTTGGCCGAAATGACTCTAAACTCTTAAGGGGTGTTTGGTTGAAGGTAATCAAATGTAATGAGATACCTGACAATCTTTTTAAAGTAATCAAATTCCGAGGAATATTAGATTATAGTGTTTGGTTTGTATGTAGACAATTTTAAAAATTAAATGGATAGTTGTCTAAATTATTTAAATTTTAAAATTACCATGATATTTAGATAAGGGGTAATCTGAAACCCAAAGGGGGAGGGTATCTGAAACCCATGGGTTTCAGATTTCCAGGTATCTTAAAATAAGATAACTTCATAACAAACATGATAATTTTAATATTACTATTTCTTTCTTAAAAATTACCCCATACCAAACACCCTCTTAAAATGTTGGTTATCATAGTCACTTATGTCCAAAGCTGTTAAATTTCTAACCAAATTAGTAATTTGAAAGGATATTTTAGTAATTTAATAACAATTAATTCATTAAAAATTAAAAAAAAATATTAAAAACACTAAAATTTATCACTCTTTTCTCTCTCCCTTCCCCCACTTCTCTCTCTCTCTCTCTTCTTATTTCTCAAATCGGTGGATTGGGGGGCAGTGTGGTGGTTCGGTTTAAGGGGTTGGGGCTTGAGCTTGGTGGCGATGGGGGAGGAAACCTAGATTGGAGTGCTCGAATGGCGGCAGGGTGGGGGGAGGGGGGGACCCAGATTGTAGTTTGGGGGGTGGCCGTGCTTGGTATTGCTTTCGGATTAGATCGGAGCTTTTTTTTGGGGGGGGGGGGGGTGGCGGTGCTTGGTTTTGGGTTCATATAGATTAGATTAGAGTTTTGGGGGTTGGTGGAACTTGGTTTTGGGTTCAAATTCTGGGGAAGGGGGTAACCCAGATTAGGGTTTTGTTTAGAGGGGTTGGGAAGGAGGGGCCAAATCAGATGTTTTTTTTTTTGGTTAGGGGGCTCGTCATTAGTTTCTACGTGGTCGGCTGGTCAGGTGAAGGGGGCTCACCATTGGCGACAACTCTCTTTATTTCTCTTCTTCTCTCTCTCTCCCTTCCCCTCTGCCGACTCCCTTTCTCCCTTCCGACAAGTACTCCTTTTCTCTCCCCTCCCTTTTTGGCAGCTCCCTCCCCCTTTGCTTACCTAGGTTCTTGTTCGGTTGCCCAAAGGTTTGGGTGTTTTGTGGTCTGAGAGGGAAAAAAAACAAAGAAATAAAGAAAAATTAAAGGAGAAGGTAAATCAGTAAGGAAATAGAAAATTAAGAGGTATTTTAGTCTTTTTATAATAAAAATAATGATTTGAGTAAGATTGTGTTACAAATTTAATGGAGTGTTTGGTGTGTAAATTTGAGTTAAGATTTTTAAATTGTAATAGTAATTTTTGTTGACTTTTTAAATAAGACAAAAAACTTTTTTAGAAAAGATAAAAAAATTTTTCAGAAAAGAATAAAAATTTTAGTTCAAATTTTAAGTTTGAATTTTATAATTAAACTTACCCTAAAAGTTTTGGATGAAAAGGAGTATAATAATCAACATTTTAAGAGTTCAGGGTTATTTTGTTAAAAAATAAATAAAACGAGGACTAAATCTGTTATCTTGTAAAAAATTCATGAATTATTTGTGTCAATTATTCATTATTTAATTATGTTTTAGGCCCTTACATTTCAAAAAATTCCCGATGTGCACCCCACAAAATTGTATCGTAGCTAAAAGAGCCCAAAATCTCGAAGTCCTCGAGAAAGGCAGAAGAAAAAATGAAAAACTGGATCTCTACTTGCAGGAGCAGAAACTGAGCCTTCGTTTGGTTCACAATTTCAACTCAAAATTTTCGTCTCAGTTTTTATCTTATTCTGAAAATTTTTTTTATTTTTTTTAAAAAATCAATAAAAATTATTATTGAAATTTAAAATTTTTAATTTAAACTGGTGAACGAAAATACCTCCACTCTTTCTGGCGCCAACGCCCTCCCAAACGAACCATACCCCCGCTAAACGACACCAATTTCCACTACAAGAAGCAGAAAAACGACAACCACCACAACCACAACCACAACCCCTTCTCCGACGACCACCCATGGCCGTCTCCGACTCCAACTCCGGCGACAGCGTTCTCCTTCTCCTCCGCCTGGCCCGATCCCAGGCCCATTCCCGTCCCGTCGTCGTACTCGGCTCTGATACTGCAACGCAGAGCGTCGAGCGCTTTCGCAGAATCCCTCGCGAGCTCCGAGGACGACGGGGATGACAATGGAGATGCGAAGTACCGGTTTTTTCAGAGGGTTTTCACGAAGAACGGCGGCGAGTTGAGGAGGTATTACGAGCAGAATTACCAGTGCGGCGAGTTTCGTTGCTTTATTTGCTGCGGATTTTGGCAGGATAAGAGGAAGAAGAAGTTCAAGACCTGCGAGAGCCTTGCTCAACATGCGGCGGCGCTGGCGAAGACGAAGGCGGAAAGGAGCTTCTCCCACGCCGCTTTGGGACAGGTTGTTTGTGATATTCTTGGTTGGGATTTCGATCGGCTCCCGTTGATCGTCCCCAAAGGCGAACCTTTCGGCCGGAACCTGCCCTATGCCGCCGGGCGGCAGGTAATGGTTGTTTTTGTGGAATTATTATGCCTGCAACCACGGCTGTTTTTCCGATTGTGTGGTGATTTGAATTTGGGTTTTGCTTGAACTGAATTTGGAAGGGGAAAATATGTAGATAACTTAGTTGAAGAAAATGGAGAGGAAAGGGAAGAACATTTTCATAGGGTACGTTTGTTTTGATGGAATGGAATAGGAATATGCATTGAAGGATTATTTTAATTACATTGTTTGATTGAAAATTGGAATTAGTATTGGAATCGCGGTTATTATGTTTGGTTAGTCGTCGGAATGGATAAGAATTGTATTTGTTTTGACAAAAATATTCATCCATTTAGACCTTAATGATTAATGTATTAGGGTAGCGAAATCCGAAAGGATATTTCAGGACAAAGTTTTGATTGATATCAGTTTTTGAATGGAAAGAAAGATCATTCCACTGGTTCACTTTAGTGACGACTATTCAACCATTTATGAATTGTCATTCCGTTCCAATGGTCATTCCATAAAATCAAACATACCTTGTTGTTTTTGGTATGGAGTCTCTCTTCTAATTCCTCCATATTAGGAAAGATTGAAATTCCGGTTTTTTAAGGATTTCAAATCGCTCCCCTGAACCATTTCTTCGACTGTTTCTGTCCTGCCAAACATGTCCTAAAATCCTTTCATAATCCTCGAACTGTCGTCCCTCCTTCCAATTTTCCCTCGACCAAATAAGCTTCAAGACTTGTTGAGAGAAAAGTTGAAATTACCCTCTCATTAGAAAGTCCGTTTTAAACAATTATGCTGTGTCTGGAATGAGTGAAATTCTTTACTTCAATCATGCAAAACAATGTGGAGAATGGTTTGATGCTTTTTGTCTAAGGTGTGAAATATGTTCTAAATGTATGCAGGAATATAGACAACCACTGATTTCTAGCTCTGAATGGAAGTCCAAAATTCCTGTTAACAATTCCCCTTTGGCGGTATCAGAAAGGCCAGCTTTTAAGCCTCGTTTGCCTTCTCAAGCAGGATCAGTTTTGGCTGAAGAACAGGCAGAGTTTGCTTCAAAGCCATTGCAACTAAAGGCCACAAAAGCCTGTCAAGAATTTCTTGCAAGCCGTTCTGGTTCAGGCAGTGGTGAATCTAGCAATGAAGACGAGGAAGAAGATCCTTCTGAAGAAAGCGATGAATGTGACAGTGAAAATGAGGAAGAAGATCCTTCTGAGGACGGTGGTGACGAGGAAGAAGATCCTTCTGAGGATGGTAATGACCAGGAAGAAGATCCTTCTGAGGACAGAGATGATGAGGATGGCTTTGTGAAGTTATTTATGGAGGACAGCGAGTTGAGGGATTTTTACGTGAAAAATTACGATGATGGGGAGTTTTGTTGTCTAGTTTGTGGTGGGATTGAGGAGATGCTACCTAAGAGCTTTAGAGGTTGTGTTGCACTTGTGCAACATTCAATTGCGACATCAACAATGAACAAGAAGCTGTCTCATAGGGCTTATGGGCAAGCTATTTGTCAGATTCTCAGTTGGGATTTTAATATATTCCCATCAATTATTTCAATAGGTGAATCTCTTGGTCAAACTTTGTCAAAGTTGGGAAACTCACAGGTAACTGTTTCTTGTATCTGCATGTGTATATCTTTGAACTCATTGCTAATCTCTTATAAGCGGGATTTAGTTGATGGTGCAGGGGAAACCTAGAAAAATTTTGATTTATCACAAAGATGATATAATTTTTGCAATCCTAAGTTGGACTACGAATAGTCCAGAAAATAATTCTGACGTTTACTGAATATTTCCGCTACTGGCTAAAAAAAAAAAAAAACCAGTAAATTAATGCTTTCTCATTATTAGTTATTTTTGAGGCAAACATAGTCAGATGTTATATATATATATATATATATAGCTTGTTCCTTGTGTTAATTCCCCGTTTGTTTTTGTTTTGTTTTGTTCCTTTTTTTTTTTTTTTTTTTTGCCCCACTTTTCCTTAACAGATATTATTTACAAGAGAACATACTGTACCTTTATTTAAGGCACACGACATTTATATTATTTCTTTTTTTCGTTTTACTCAGAAAAAAAAAAAAAAAAAAGGGCTCCTTCACGATTTCTAAATTTTATGCTGCGTCTCTTAAAAGTGAAATTTGATGCTCGATCGTTTGGTGTAATACTTTTCGACATAACAAGGCCTAAAATTTAAAAGGTCATGCAGGGACTTAACCAACCACTGGTCTCTGGTTCCAAATGGCCATGTGCAAAGCCCATGGAGAATTCTCTGTCAGCAGTATCAGAATGGCCTCCTTTCACGTCTTTCTCAGCTTCTGGATTGAGTTCACTTTCAGCTGAAGAACAAGCCAAGTTTGATATGGTCCAGTTGCAACATAAGGCTGTTAAAGCTTGCTTCGATTTTTTGAAAGACAACTCTAGTTCAAACGATGATGAAGGTGACGATGAAGATGCATCTGAGTGTAGTGATGAATACAATGATGAAGATGAGAACACAGATGCATCCAATAATTCTAAAGAGTTCAATTTCTTTTCGAAATTATTTAAGGAGGATAAAAATTTGAGAGAATTTTACGTCAAGAATTTTGAAGAGGGGGAGTTTTGTTGTCTGGTTTGTGGTGGGATAGGGAAGGTGTGGAAGAGGTATATTGGTTGTGTCGCGCTTGTGCAACATTCAACTTCAATATCAAAGACAAAGAAAAAGCTGGCTCATAGGGCGTATGGGAGAGTTATCTGCCAGGTTCTTGGTTGGGATTTTAATCGGTTTCCATCAATTGTGATAAGCAGTGAATCTCATGGTCAATCCTTGGCAAAGTTGTGAAAATTTGCAGGTAACTATTTCTTGAATGCGTATATTTCAATATTCAAAATTATTGCTAACCGGCTTTAGCTGGTGATGCAGGGTGAACCCAGTTCTTTGGATGGTGATGACGGTGAAACAATTTTAGAGAAGGATTCTGGTGTCCATCTGAATGATACATCAACGACTTGCGAATTACATACGAGTAATTCACATGCTGAATCCTAGGCAAAGTCAGCCGAGTTACAGGTGACCATTTTCATGGCTGATACAATATAAGAAAATGCTTTGCGAGCTTTTTGAAACTCATTTGAACGTGCCTCATTCGTGCATGCAGGATCAGCCAGAAGGGAGCTAGGTGCTGAATTGTACTGGTAGAACCGATTCGGATGTTCATAAATGAGTAGTGCTTTAATAGATTCTTCATGGAATTCTAAAAGTAAAAATGGACGACTTTGTGTACATACGCCTACTACTGCTGAATACCGAATTTCTTGCAGAGAAATTAATGCCAAAAACCCCTTGAATTGATCTCTGATAGAAATTCGAAGGGATTGAAGTTAGCTGAAAACAAAACCTAAGCTCAAAATATGGACAAGTGGAGAGACACGAAGAGAAAAGTTTCAAGAGCGAAGCAAGGGATTGCACGAACGGTTGTCCACTCCGGTGAGTGAGAGGAATAAGAGAGTAAATTTTTATAGTAATTTATTATGATTAAATATTGATTAACAGTTATTTTTCAAAATAAAAAAGAATTAGTCATCAATTTAAATTAGTATTTAAAAATTGTCTATTTATTTAATTTTTCTTATTTTTATAGCAAGACTTCTCATTCCATAGGCTATAATTTATCAATAAAAATCATTAGTGGAGAAACTGTATCGTAAAGTATTTGACATATCCTTACTTGTATGACACAATTGTTTATCATTATAATAAATTGTCATTTTTCTTTACGTGTGATGATTAGGATGTGGTATCCTGTTCAAAATACTGTCTATCGATAAGTTTTTTTTTTTTTTTTTAATACTTTATCATGAAATTCTCCTTTGTGAATTTATCAAGTCAATAAGTAAATATTTGTTTTAAAATTAAAAATGTCACTAATTAACTAAAGTCAATAAAAAAAAAAAAAGGCTGATTTTTGTTTGAGGATTTCTACTTATCTAACTTTGACATCCAAACATTAATGTTTAGAGGTCTAACTACCTCAACGTTCTTGAAATACACAATTTTGATCACTTTGTATAATTTCATACCGCAAATAAATCAGTTTTGTTTTTGTTTTTTGTTTTTGTTTTGACCCAACATCTTTTTCCCCTGTGATGGTAACCAAGCATCCTTGACCTTGAATACATTTAGTGACAGAGTCAGCCTATTATTTTAGTTAGATATATATTAAAAAATAAACATAATTTAGACATTTATAAAACGATAATTAAATTTTTGTTAGTAAAATGAGATAAATCTAATGTTTTTAAAGTTAAAATAAAAAAAAAAAAGAAAAAGAAAAAAAGTTAGGAAGGGACAGAAACCCTCACTCGACCATGGATGGCTCCGTCCTTGACCGCAACCCACCCCGAGCAAATCCGTTGTGCCTAGCTAGGCCTTTTGCACCCATTCCACGGCACTAGTAGCCCCCTTCATTCCTCGATCCGTTACGTCCAACTCTTTCATTCACAAGTTCTTTGCCTTGTGTCTCTTATCTTTTCTATTTTTAATTTTGTGTTCTTATTAAATATATTTGAAATAAGTGATTTTTTTAATGGAATTTGAAATAATTGATTGGAAATTGATAATTTCACACTTAACCTCAAAATAAAGATGTAGAGTTCGAATTTACTTATTCTTCAGTTTAATATATACACACACATGTGAGTGTTATGCTTTCTAATTCGATGATAGAATGATGCATGTTACAATCAATTAAAAGCTTTAGGGCAATAAAACCCCTAAAAGTGAACATGTGAGATTCAAAATTTTAATATCAATTAGAAAAATTAAAAATTATAGTTTTGTCTTATCAATAGATACTGTTATTTTAATCATTAAATTAATTTTTTAATAATTTGATATATGATTAAAAACTGCATCTTACATTATAAATTTTACGTTATGATTAATAAAAAATTTATTTTAATCAATTACTGATATTTTTAAAAACTTCCACCAATAGTTAAAAAAATAGTTAAAAAACTTGTCTTTTTTTTTTTTTTTTTTTTTTTACACCTTTCCTCTCAATCTTTAACAAGAATATCATCGCTCTCTCTGTTCCCTCCCTCCTCTTTTTTGGAACTCGTAGAGCAAAGTCAGTATGCTGATACTAGACCTCTCTCTCTCTAAAACCCTAAACCCTCCTTTCTCTCTCCTCCACCACCACCCATCTCTCTCCCCATTCTCAAACCCTCTCCTCAAAACCGCCATTTTCAAACCTTCAAAACCCCTTCTCCTCCTCCCAATAACTTCCCTGTCCCAAACCCCATTTCCTCCGCAACCCCATCCCCACCGCCGCGACGTCCGCTCCTTCGCCGGCAAGAGCAAGAAGAAGGCCGGCGGCCGGATCGAGGGCGGCGCCGAGCTCCGTCGAGAAATCCGGCGCAAAGCCCGCCGCAAGAGCAAGAAGCTCGCCGAGTCCTTCTTCTACCGCCTCAAGAACCCTCACCGGAACTACCCGGACAATTTCACCGAGGATGAGCTCCAGGAAATCGGCCTCGGCTACGACCGGATGGTCCGCTTCATGTCCAAGGACGACCCCAACCTCCGCCACCCTTATGACTGGTACAAGTACGGCGAATTCGGGCCCTACTCGTGGCGCGGCGTCGTCGTTGGCGACCCGGTTCGCGGGCGATTCTCGGACGAGCGTGTCGCGATGATTAGCGAGGTCCGCGATCACGAGGAGTGGGAGAGGATTGAGCAATTTGAATTGGGGCACAAGTTTGGGAAGAGGCTGGAGGAGATGGATAGGACTAAATTTAGGTACTTTTGGGTGTTTGTGAGGCACCCGAGATGGCGGGTTTCGGAGTTGCCATGGGAGCAATGGACATTGGTGTGTGAGGTTGTGCTCGAAGCCGGAAATCAGAGGTTGGATAAGTGGAATTTGATGGGCAGGCTTGGGAATATGACAAGGTCTTTGATAACAAAATGTGCAGCTTGGATGAGGCCTGACATTATCTATGTCAAGAAGCCGGTTTATCAGTGTCGGTTTGAGCCTCAGGACAACTTTTTCAGGGCGTTGATGCCGTTTCTCGATCCGAAAACGGAGCGGAATTATCTTTTTGAGCTGGAGAACGATGACGGCGGTGTCGAATTGGTGACGTATTTCGGTGGGTTGTGTAGGGTTGTGAAGGTGAGTCCTAAGGCGTTTGTGGATGATGTGGTGAAAGGCTATGAGAAGTTGAGTGATGAGAAGAAGTCGAAGTGTTTGGGGTTTTTGTTGAAGAATCATCCGGTGCATTTGTTGCATCCGTATACGAGGGAGTGGAAGGCGAAGTTGGAGGAGTTGGAGTTGGGCTGCGATGCCCCGGATGAGGATGATGGCCCGAGGGGCGATTCGGGTGAGAAGGAGATTGTGGATTGGATCGAGGACGAAGATGATGATGATGATGATGATGTGGTTTTGGATATGGAAGGCAGTGGAGATGAGGATGAAGAAGAGGATGATGTTGATGGAAACGACGAAGAAGAAGACGAGGATCATTGGGAGAAGGAGTTTGAAAAGGCGGTGAATAGCTCCGAAGCGATGGAGAAGCTAGTGAAAAGGAGTGTGGAAGTGACTACCGAGCATTATAAACAGCAAATGAGGGAAATGGAGAGGGAAAATGAGAAGGGAAGAAGAGCAAATAATGAGGAGGATGGAGATGAAACTCAGCTGAGGGGGAAACGGGCGAAAGTGAGTCCCAAGGAGTGGAAGATCGCGGGGATCGGTCCATGGCGGAGGAGGATTAAGAAGAGCAAAATCCCACCTGAACTGTTTCTTAGAGCAGCAGTTAGGCCTTTCACGTACAGGAATCTTGTGAAGGAAATCGTTTTGACCAGGCATGCCATTATAGATGGTGATATCAGTGCCGATGATAAGATATTGTAAGAAACTCAACGAGTGATCAGTGATCATGTTCGTGATTTGCATTTGATTCCTCAAATCTTTTGTTGAATTTGCTTAATATCGGGTCACAAATCGTGCCAGCATTTTGATTTTCTGTTTGTTTTTGAGAAACTTGTAATCTGTTGATCAAGAGATGTGGCATTAATCACAAACTCTGCTATAGGAAGATAGTCTAGCATATTCTTTATGCAAAACGATTCAACTGAGGCTTAACTTTATATATATAAATTTGTTCTAATAGCCTGTTTTCTTTTCTTATTTTTGGTAATAGCCGGATTTAACTATAACGAAATAAGAAATGGTCATATGAGATTTATCAATTATTTAGATACAAAAAAATTTCCACTTTAAATTTCAAATTTCAGATCGTTCTATGACAAGATTCATTTTATTTGAAAAAAAAATAGGACGTAGAATCAATATTATTAGTATTAGTTTTTATTTGCCATTCATATATGGGGTTGAATATCTCGTTCAAGAATTGTTTTTGTTTTTGTTTTTGATCCGATCTGTAATAATCAATAGAAAGGAAAAATCTGTTATGATACGTCAGATCAGCTTTGGTTATTGATAGAGTGAATAGATCTGTTATTTCTTTCTCTCAGCTTTGGTTATTGATAGAGTGAATAGATCTGTTATTTCTTTCTCTCGACTAATTCAAAATCGTGGTGTAATCCTGGCAAGTACAATAGGAGATTCGGAGCTTCTGAGCTTCTGTCTTCATGAACCTATACAAGTTCTATCTGGTCTTGGTCGTGCAATGGACAACTTTATATATAGCTTTTATATCATCGCAAGTAAGGAATATTAGTACTATTTGAGCTAGTTGTCTTCACTCTCAACTTATTATAGATAAACAAAAAATGATATTAGATATATAGGTATATACTAGTTTAAAAGCAAGTGCAATGCACATGATTAAACTTATTTGAAAAAATTTATCTAAATAAAAAAATATATAATTAAAAAGTAGATTAAAAAAAAAACCGAGAAAATACCTGAAGAAGAAAAAAGAAGGCATGAAAAAAAACAAAAAGATCAAAGGACTAAAATGTTAAGAATAGACCGATACGAAAGAAGGCTTAAAATGAAAAATAGAAAAAAAAAAAAATGTGTTGAAGACAATATTTTAATATTTTAATGAAAAGTATTTTTTTCAAATGAACGTGATCTATTTATAAGAAATGTCTAAAGCAAATTACAAGAAAATACAAAAATTTACAACATATGAAATTATTTTTTAAATATATATATTTGTATATAATAAATATTTGTACTAAGGACCTGTTTGCAGTAAAATCTCCGTATTATAAAATATCATTTGGATTTCAAAATCCTAACTCTAAATCAAACTTTCTCTATTTTTATTTTAAAAAAATTCAAATTTTAAAAATCCATAATTTCCTTATTTCAAATCAAAATCAGATAATTTTTATATTAAAATACTCGTATCGATGAGACGACAAGACAATATTCATTTTATATTTTTTTTTTCTGAACACATTTCAAATTTTTATACTAATTTCTATATCACATAATTTTTTTAAAAATTTTCTCTTCAAACACACATTTCTAACTTAATATTTAAAACAACATTTTCATATATCCCCGAACAGGCCCTAGATAAAATTTTTTTTTTTTTTTTCAATCTTCTCTCTCTCACTTCATTCATACACACTATTTTTCTTCTCTCTCTCTCTCTCTCTTCCCCTCGAACAAAATCCAAAAAAAATACTTCTTCCCACTCACCTCTCTCACCTCACCCCTTCCGCGTGTCAGTGGAAAAAAGAAAACAAAACCCAACTATAGTACTCCCACCCCTCCCCGTGTGTCAGCTGCGTAAAAGCCAAAAAAACCCCCCACGCTTTGGACGAAAACAGTAAATTATTTTTTCCTTTTTATATATAGAAATGTTTCGTTTCATTTCTCATTTTAATTCAAAATTTTCATATCAGTTTTTATCTTTTTTTTTTAAAAATTTTTATTTTTTTTAAAAATTTTTTTTATCTTTTCTAAAAGTCAACAAAAATTATTATTAAAACTTAAAATTTTTAACTCAAACTGGTGAACCAAACGAGACAACTTATTATAAAAGGTTCAAACCTTATCCAATAAAATCAAACGTGAAATTACACTAGTCAAACATTACATAATTTGTGCACTCTAATTACTACATCTAAATTTTCGTCAACTCGTGCATTCATTATTCAACTTCTTCAACGGTAGGTAATTAAGGTAAACCTCCACTATTTGGGCCCACAAATAGATCAATATAGCACATCTAAAATAAAATCTTATTTTTGATGCAAAAATTCAAACTTTTGAATTCCATTATATCTTGGATAAGAATTCTTCACCAAGAATTGACCTCTTAAAACAGTGTATACTATTTTCGTCATGATCTTTTCTTTTTTCTTTTTCTTTTTTCTTTTTAATAAATTATTTTCCTGGATCTGATTGATGTTTTCTGAAAGCAACTTTTCATCCACAAAAAACGCGTTTTCTTTTATTAGATGATCTATTTATTATCTTATAACGACCACCTACAATACAATTTGAGTCTTATAGATAATGAAATATAGAGGCGGGAAAAAAAAAAAGAAAAAGAAAAATAATCAACAACTAAAATACAGCAAATTAACTTTTAAGCTCAATCCTTAAAATCAACGTCTTGGTAATTAGTTTTCAAATTTACACGTAGAAATTATAACTTAAAAATATATATATAGTGCCTGCCTGAACTAAAACCTTTTTTTTTTTTTTTTTTGGGTTTTGGTTACAACAATTTCAATATAATATAACAGGCCATAATCATACAACACAAACATTTACATTATATATGCTTCTTCAATCAAGACGTAGGAAATTAAAACAACCTTAGTGGTGCAGAAATGGAGAACTCCACAGTTACCAGTTTTTAAATTAACAATACAGAAGAGAACGTATATATTTACTCACAGGCCAGTTTTGTGCCGAAGCTCGTAAGGCAGATGGCAAATGCTTGGAATGCCGATAATGGTTGTCTGTAATCCATGGTAAAAGTATCGTCCCCGACTTTCCCAAACTGGAGTAGAACTAATTCCTCATCTCCTTTTCCTCCTGGTTGGCTTTGGTCCATTGTTGCAACCAGTTGAAAGTTCTTCACCGACGCTACCGTCACCCGACCATGGAAATTCAGACACCAACATTGCAAATTCTCATGCCACCTCGGGGCTTTGTTTTTCAAAACCGTGCCAGAAGCAGTGGATTCAGACTGCTTCATCTTCCCGTTGTCCAGAGATTCATCGACAGATGACTCGCCAGACCATGGGCAATTCAAAGAGCAAACCATCCTTCTCGGACCTCTTGATTTTAAGAGGTTGAACTTGTAGGAGACATGCCCGACCTCAAAGTTTCCTGCTGAAACTTGGGGGCTTATTTGTTTGCTTGCAAAACGCCGGCTGGCTCTGCTGCTCGATGGCTTTGCACCATTGTGTGGTGGCTGGCTATCGTAGATTGTAAACTTGGTGCCAAGAAAGTCCGAGCTGCAAAGTTTTTGAACTTATAAGATAAAACAAAACATAACTCTTTTATGAAACTAGCATGCATCTGGGACTGCTGAACAAGGGTTTGGTTCATTATCTCATTTCAAACTAAAATGTACTTTTTCATCTCAATTTTTGTCTTTTTTTAAAAAAGTTTTATGTCTTTTCTGAAAAAGTTTTTTGTCTTTTCTAAAAAGTCAATAAAAATTACTATTAAAACTTAAAATTTTCAACTCAAACTCATTCACCAAACGAATGCCAAAGTTCAAATAAAATATATTTGATGTAATTTAATATTCAGTAAGATATCAGGTCACAATCTCAGTGCAAACTTATTTTAAGTCGGAACAAAGTACCACATTTGTCGTTCCTCATTACCAAAGACCTCACGATGTCTTCACTCAATAAGAATGTCATACCTCAACTTTCCAAGATAAGCATTACTGCCTTGTGAGACATCATTAGCGTCCAGCGATATTATATACTCGGTATGAGCCCCGTGCCTATACCTCCTCGCAGCTAAGAGAAACTTTCCCATATCTGTGAATGCTGCACAAGGGGAAAATAAAAAAAGCTGAAATCAGAAAGAATTTCAACGACATTTGCATCACCAAGGTGTCAAGGACCAACAACAAATAACGGGAAATAAAATACAGTAAAAAGATTAAAAAAAACCAAAAAAAAAAAAAAAAAAAACTAAAACTGCTAACTCAACAAAAGAACATCACTATAAATTTAAAACCTACGTATACATGCAAAGACGTCATTTACAAAACAACCGTCATTAAAGAAAAATATAAATCCCTTTTCAAATTGCAAATATCAAGTATCAACCCCTTTAACCTTTTTTTTTTTTTTAAAAAAAGCAAAATGAGAGGAACTAGCATTTTAAGGATCTCCTGAAATCCCAACTAGGTTGGTACTCACAAGACGCCTATCCCATACTAAAAATCTAACCCCTTTAATCATAACAAAGCTCTAACATAACATATAAAGCTTTCTATAACATCCGCGAAAGTACTAATTTATGTTCTTTTCGTTGTAATGATTATTGGTAAAATTTGTAAGCAAGTTGCTAAGAAAGGAGATATGCAAACTTTAAGTTAAGACATGATGTTTTTAAAAATTTTCATGAGGATCCATAATTCTTCCAGCTGTCTTAATCCATGTATAGGTCCGAGTATAAACACGTCTCTAAAGTCAATAGACATCACAGTTTCAAACAAGAAAGACTTTCGGGGAACGGGGATATATATATATATATATATATATATACACGAGTCAAAAATCTAGGTAAGACCAAAGAAAAAAGATAACAAGTTTGAATTTTCCACTTTTAGACCAAGTCAAGATGACAAAGAGTTTGAGAAAAACTTATTTTTACTATCAATATTAAAAATAAAAGAGAACACAGATTATGAACAAGCATAAGAGTAAGTCAGCCCCGAATTCCTTTTCGTGTTTTTTATTTCACTTTTCTGATCACACGAGATAGAAAGTCAGTTTCCATGTTACACGACTTTGAATGCTAGAAAAAAAATATTAAAAAAAAAAAAAAAAAACTTTGAATCATCTATCAGCATTTACTCTTCTCGTTACCGTGTTTTACAAGTTTGAATCTCTCAGGATTTACTCACATGAGGTAAGAGCAAGATATAGGGAAAATGTGGAATTCCTCTTGTTCCTTTTTATGAGGCACTGATGAGGTAAATCGCGCGGCCCTGGCTGTACTAAGCATAAAAGCATTAATCAATAACATAATGTGCAGTTTAAAAGACAAATGTTCTTTCTGCTCACTGCAAATAACAAGTAAAATCACATTTCACAGCTCGAAGCATTATAGGTTTTGCTATCGTTTCCGATAAGTACCGTTCGCGAAAGCTTGGTCATGTATCTCCCAACATGTACCAACATTATCCTATGCATTCGGTTTTAACCGACAATTTTCTTGCTTAAAAAAAAAAAAAAATTTAAATGGATGGCGAATTTTCAATTATACAGGTAATTTTCAAAGACAATAACTTGAACATAGAATCCAGAAGCTCTAAATAATTTCAGAAAAGTTGAAATATCTCTATTTCAAGGAGCAGTGTGGAAGGATTGTTCTTAGAATTTGGAGTAAGCACTCCTAAAACAGGAGCAATAATTGAGTTCTTAGACTATTTTTTTCTAAAAGATTTTTTTAAACTAGTTTCTACATCTAAATTTTCCGCCATCCGAATATAATCCAACCAAAATTTGTGTCCCAAATTTACGAAAAAATCACCAACGACAAAAATTCATCATTTTTACGCTAAAATTACACCTAAACAATCTTAAACGATCTCCTAAACATAATCCAAATTCCTAATCCCAAAAAAGACCTAACTTAAAGTGAACAGAGAACAGAAAACGAGAAATTTACGGGAAAAAAATTACAAATAATGGAAATTTATGATTTCACACTAAAGTTACACCTAGACAACGACAGTCGATTTCCTTAACATTATCCGAATCTGAAAAAGACCAAATTTAGAGCGGAAAGAAAATTGAAAACAGCGAAATTTATTTAATTGAGATTTGAGAGGGAAAGTAAAGCGAAACAATGGCAATTGATACTGCCAAGGCGAAACCTGTTTGAGGCAAGAAGGGAAGGTGATTCTGCCGGCGCGAGAAGGGGAGCGTACGATCTCCTTGGCAATATCCCTCCACCGCTTGCAGACGCAGGCGCAGGCGACGACGCTCTGGCGGTTGGGCCACCGCTCCTCGCTGGCCTCCACTCGCCGCATGATCTCGCCTAGGAGCTCCGGGAGCATGGACGCCCATGAAGACGCCGACCCGGAGTTGTCACCATCGCCGTCGACTGACTCGGCCGAGCCACAGCCGGCGAGCCGGCTACCACCTCTCGCCTGATCTTCCTCCTCCGCCTTCAGCTCCCTGAAGGATTTGGAGAATTTCCTCGACCTGAAAGCTCTGCGCAGAGACATGGCTGTTCTTAGGGTTTCACAGCTGCCATGAATTAGAGAGAGAGTAGACAGAGAGAGATGAACTTCGGAGTTTTCTTTCGGGCATAGAGAAGCAAAGAGGGGACAAGTTAAAAGTGGTGGAGGTAAGTTGATTGGGCTGTGAGGTTTGAACCGGAACGGGCGAGTGATTGTAGGGAGAGTTGACACGTGTCAGAAGGTTGGATGTGAGTAAAGTGACGGGGCTGTGAGATTAGAGTTGTTGTGAAGGTGGGGGTGGCTAGTCGATGTTTGACTCGGTCGTCTCTGTAATCTCTACGGCGTTTATAGTGTTGTAGGTACTCACCTCCTCCAGTAGTCCAGTGTACTTTTTTTTTTTTTAGGTTCGTATTCGTCAAGAAATTACTAATCTACCCTTATCTTTGCTTTCATAATCCAACCTTTTTTCTATTATTCAAAAAATAAAAATAAAATACGTAAGAAAAACATAACATGCAAAATCAGTTCAATTATAAAAAGCCGTTAGAAAGAGAAATTATAAGTAGATTCATAAATAAATCTTATTAAGTTATAATTTTTATGTAATTATTGATTGAAATAAAGCTCATATATATTTAATTTCTGTTTGGTGTTATGCTTAAAGTTAAAATTTTTAAATTAGAGTTTATTAACTTTTTAAAAATTAATTATAATTTTTATTAATTTTTTAAAAAAGATAAAATTGAGATAAAAATTTTAAATTTAAATTTAAATTGATTTTACAAACGTAATCTCGAGTCGCGTTTTAAACAAGGCCTCACAGATGTGCGGTTAATTAAATGCATAATGGTAGTTTTATGTCAACAAAAAGTACATGATCAAATCCTCCCACCAATAACGAATTTATAATTTGTTTTCAGAAATTAAAAAAAATGTAAAATTATGTTTGCTTTGTAATTTGAAAACATAATATAATAAAATAGATATCCTAATAAAAACAAGTTGAAAAAGTCTATTATGAAAATAAATATGGTACCAAACTTCTTTTTTTTTTTTTTTTTTTGGCCCTAAGCTATTATAATGTTTTCAAAACCAATACCTCAAGCAAATTTTAGAAGGAAAAAAAATAAAGACATGATTCCTCAAATGACATGTGTTATGATAAAATTTATACAATCATGTTCCCTTAACATATATACATATATTTTATTTTACAAGTTAAGGTTTACAAATGATGTTCTTGAATTTTGTTGTCTCCATGAAGGTCTCTTCGTGAATGAAGTTATTTATTTCCATTTAACATCTGTTTTCACATTCTTTTAAGTAATTAATTATTCGGTAAGCAACAAAGAAATAATTAGGCTTTGTTTGGTAACAAAGTTTAACTCCAACTAAACTGTACTTTTTCATCTCAATTTTTATCTTTTTTTGAATGGTCAACAAAATTTATAACTATTTTTTTAAAACTCAACTCAACTCAAATTTAAAAATTCCATTTCAATTCAAACTCAACTCATTCACCAAACGGACCCTTATATATTTATAACAGTACATTCTATTTGGCATAGGTTTAATTCAGGGTGTTGCAACATTTTTCACTCTTCCACTTTGCTATCATGATATTTTAGGTTTGTAAATATATGTCATTCATTTCATACACCCATCATTAATTGTTAATTTGTCTATAAATTTTATATATTTAATCGTTACTTTAATAACTAGATCGTACATTTCATTTATCCGCATTGATGTCGACATTTCACATGTATGGAAGATTTTTTTTTTTTTTTTAAGTCTTATAAGAGTTCTTATTTGTTATTGACTTGCAGAAATCCATAGAAATTCTTTTCGTTTCGAACCCAAAAAAAAAAAAAAAAAAAAGGAAAGAAAGAATTTTTTTTTTTTTTTTTTTTTGTGTTTTGAACTTTCTTCTAGAGAAGGCACAATTTTTCCCCCCAAAAAAGAAAAAAAAATACAACCAAAGTGGGCACAGTTCTTTCCCTTCCACCAAAACAAAAAAAACAAAAAAACAAAAAAAAAAAAAGATAGAAAGAGAAATTGACCAAGTTTTTGTTTTTTTGTTCTTTGAAAGAAGATTAGGTATGAAGCACGGCAATATTGAATAAGCGGCAATTTCCAAAAATTTGCCCCCAAAAAAAAATCCAAAGTAAACATATGTTTGGTAAATAAGTTCGAGTTAAAAAAGTACAATTTGAGTTGAAAATTTTTGTTATTTTCAGAAAAGATAAAACTTTTTTCAGAAAAGATAAAATTAAAAAAAAAAAGATAAAAACTGAAATAAAAAATATAGTTTAAGTTAAAATTCTAGGCGAAACTTAAAAAAGAAAGAATGGTGTGAAGTTGGTACGGAAGGTTGGTCAACGGTCAACGGAATAGGCGAGTGGGAGTAGGTCATTTATGGCCATTGCCGGCTCAACCAGGAGGTCGTTTAGGCAATGTCAAAGCATGAGACTTTTCTAGTTTTGGGAAAAGTAAACGCAAATTATAATTAATTTTTAAAAAATTAATTAATTTTATTTCAAAATTTTTTAATCAGTGCATCAAATGTATTCTAATCTAATTGAGCTAAGACATTCAATTAAATTTTCTTTCATATCTTTATCATTTTAACAATCAATTGATTTCTTTAATTAATGCTTAATTAACCAAGGTTTTATGAAAAATACAAAAACCAAACGATAGAAACTTTGAAAGCACAACACATTCTTGAAAGTCAGAGTAACAGTAATCCAATTTTTAAATGTTATCATTTTTCAATTTTTTATAAAAATTATTTTTTTAATAATTATTAGCTGCTCATAAACCCCAGTGACTTTTACTTTTTTTCTTTTTTTAGCTTACCATTAGTTTATTTCACTGGTTGGAGATGAAAATTTTAAGGTAGAGTTTGTTGATTTTTCAAAAATTAGTTTTAATTTTTATCGGCTTTTCTGAAAAAGATAAAAACTGATATAAAAATTTTGATTTAGAGATGGCAAACCAAACGGATCTTTAATCTCCCTTTGTTTCAATAAAAACATAAAATTGATTGTTTAAAAAGGTCATCTTGAAAACTTTTGCTTAGGACCCCAAAATGGCTTGAGCTGTCCTGTTTATGACATGCACAAGGGCTTGTCTAGCTGTAGCGGGATTTATAAAAGGAATTGATTGTGTTTTTAATTTAAACTAGTTATGGCAGAATAATCAACAAAACAAAAACAAAGCAAAAAAAAAAAAAAAAAAAAACGTGATAATGACATAATCATTACGTAACAATGATGTGATGATTACGTAACTATTACAAGGCAAGCAGGAAAAGCATTACCTGAAGTGTAGGATAGATAGCTCCGTTTGGTTCACCAGTTTGAGTTAAAAATTTTAAATTTCAATAGTAATTTTTGTTGACTTTTCAGAAAAGACAAAAAATTTTTTCAGAAAAGACAAAACTTTTTCAAAAAAAGACAAAAACTGAGATGAAAATTTTAAATTTGAGTTGACGAACCAAACGAGCACATAGATTATCAGTTTTAAATGGGACAAAGGTTCCAATAAAATCGAAGATAAAGTACACTTTTCACGTTGCCTCCAACTCTCTATTGCCAGAAAATTTGGGTTTTTAGTTTTTGTGGCCTTTTTTTTTTCACAAAAAAAATAAATAAATAAATAAAATCCTTTCTCCAACCAGAGCAGCCGAAAGGCACCGGCGGCCGAACGCCTTGTGCCCTTCCACAGTTCTAGAAGATTTTGTGAGGGGCTAGTGCTACGTTTTTAAATTTATGCTTTTGCTTTTAACTTATTTATTTATTTATTTATTTGTTTTTGTTGAATTTTTCGCTTTTAACCTGAATACGGAGGATTTGACCCTTTAAGGATTTATGTATAGAGTTACTTGCATATCAGATTTGTAACCACAGTTTCATTTCCCATAGTTAAGATAATTAATTAGATGTCTTTACAATATATTTTTAACACAAAATTTTTGTTTAGAATTTTTAATCAATAAAATTTTACGACAAGGTACCAAAAAAAAAAAAAAAGAAAAAGAAAAAACCCAATCCTAAGTCATGAATTACTAATGGATACTTCAAATTGTTGTAATTTTTTAATTGCATTTCTCAAACTGTACAAATATTTTTTCCTTCAATTGATTGTAAATTTTTACTTAAGTTATTTGTCTTACATGGAAAAAAAGCAAATATTTTTATTCATGTAAAAAAAAAAAAAAAAGAAGGAAATGAGAAATGTACTTATTATGTCATCCTAAATTTTAACATATGTGTCAAGTTACCCTCTCAGTTAGTTTCCATTAGTTTTTCCATTAGCTATAATGTCAAAATGCCTCTGAACTTTGCATTTGTGTCAAAATGTCTCCTGATCTTTAATATTTGTATCAAAATACCACACGATCTTTAATATTTATATCAAACTATCCTATTTATATTATTTTAATTATCTAATATTATATAATTACTTAATAATTATTAACTTTTTAGAACATGTAAAAATATAAATTTATTATAATAAAGTTATATGTATATTTTTTAACACAATTTTTTTATATTTTACTTATTTTAATTCAAGTTTATTTGGGATATGAGTTTACTTCTGTGTAACCATAATTGACAGGATTCAGATGAAGGATTTAGATTTTAAATACGCCGTTTACTTGGTATACATAATTTGAAATCATATTCATAACAAATTTCATTCGCGTGTTTGCTTAAACCCATAATGAGAATAAGTATTGTAAATTTACTCTGATACACATTCTTAGTTATATATATATTTATTTAAAAAATGATTAGTTTGCATATTTCGGTATAGTATTATAAATCGTAATTAAACTAAAAATTGTAATATTAGGACAATAAAATAATGAACATAAGCTGTGTAGTTATTTTTGTTTAAGAAAATCAAAATGAATGTAGATTTGAATTAAAATAAATAGAATTAAAAAAAAAAGTGGGTCAAGAAAAGATACCTATTCTTTTAGTATAAAAAAAAAAAAACAATTGTTTACCTATTCTAAAAAATTTAGGTTATTTTACAATGTTAGATAAATAAAATAAGATAGATATGACAGTTTGACCCAATCATTAAAAATCAGGGGGAACTTTGATACAAATAATAAAAATCAGAGGGCATTTTGATACAAAAGCAAAGTTCATGGGGTATTTTGACATTAAAGTTAACGGAAAAACTAATGGTAACTAATTGAGAAAACAACTTGACATACATGTTAAAATTCGTGAGACATAATAGGTAAATTTCATAATTTAAGGAGTATACATATTGACACTAGTGACCAAATTCATGGAGAATTTATGACATTTTTCAACCAATATATATATATATATAAAGAACAATCAAGTTGACAAGAAAGTCAATTATTTACATATTTTTACTATAAACGAAAGAGATTGTGAATAAGATGACAACAATAATCTATTTCTTTAATAGAAAAAAAAAATCAATATAAATTGGTATAATAAAATTGAGATCTTTAGCACGAACTTCATTCATGTGACCCTTTCTTGTCGTGTAATTTTCTTTCCCAGTAAAGAAAGGATATCATTTGGTACCTCCCGCCTTTCGTTTTCATCATCTGTAGAAGAAATCTTGACGTTTATTAAGAAAAATGAAAAGTTCAAAGACAAATTCAGTTTCATTCACACTATCATAGTTCTATCATAGTTCTTGTGGAGGGTACATCTTAGCAACACTACTCTTAAGGTCTTAGTGCCAATTGTTATCTGTGAAAGCAACACGTTGCTTGCTTCTCAAAGTTGTCGTGGAAGTGCATTGGCTTTATGAAAGACGAATTTTGGTCTTGAAAAGGACCAAGGAAATGGTGAAGAAAATTATAAAGATCAGGAGGGAAAAAAAATAAAATAAAATAAAATAAAACCCAAGTAATGGTGCCTAACTGCTTGCTCTTTTTTGTGGTTGAGTTGGAGGAGAGTCTACTCTTTTTTGTGGCCCTTGGCTGGCCCATTGCTTTTGTAACCGAATCTGATGCTAGGAGTGTGGTTGGTCTCGTACTTTGGTGGCGATGAGTCGAGTAGAGTTTTGTTATTTCCGATTTTCTGTCTCATTAATTATTTCTCTAATTATGTTATGTTAAATTATCTGAATTTAAGAATTTTATCTAAAAAAAATTAAATACTAAAAGTTTTTAAACAAATAATGAATTGTCAAAATACTGTTAAGGGGACAATTATTGAGCTGGAAGATGAAAGATCTGGATTTGATGGTGATGATGATAAATCTATTTTAAATGTTTAATTTGTAGTTTTGTTTTTAGGAGGAGAATTGATTTGATACTTTATGTTTTTCAAATTTATTGCGTCTAGCAAATTATCAGATAGAGATAATTTTTGAGACATCAAAATTGCAATTTTCTCTTTTTATGAAAGAGATTTGCAAAAAGTGAAAATGACATTCACTTATTTTCATTTTTTTTCCCTTAATTTAGGGCTCCTCTTTCAGATTTGTATGGGAGATTGGGTGGCTCTGCCAGTAGTTTTGCTATTGTGGTTATTGATGACTCTCTGTTGGTTAAATGACACGCATTTTCCTTTTGTTTTTTTTTTATTAAATTAAAAAAAGGAGAATTCTCCAACTACTAAAGAAACGCTAACATAGACCAAAAATACTTGAATGTTGTTTTTCCCCCTTATAATTGAATTTGATTTTATATGACAAAAAAAAAAAAAAAATAAATAAATAAAGACGGTGCCTCGTTTTTATTTTTTTATTTTTCATTTTTTGAAAAACAAGAGATCGTACTAACTAAATGTTTAGACACCTAATCCCGCTCTATATATAATCCAATTTGGACTAATTATTACACATATTATTTTTTTAAAAATCCAAGTCATATCTTTTTTCCCCCCTCTCTCAAACCCTTACATAATCGAATTCACAATTTCGATTTAGAAAAAAAAAAAAAAAAAAAAGAGGGAGTTTAAGAGAAACTTCTTTTTTTTTCTTAAACTCCTTTTTTTTTTTTTTTTTTTTTGTAAATGAGAGTTCAAGGAAAACTATTGCATTGTTTGACATTTTAATTTAATTTAATTCTAATTAAACTATATTTTTTTATATCAGTTTTTATTTTGTTATGAAAAATTAACAAAAAATTATAATAAATTTTTAAATAGTCAATAAATTTTAATTTAAAAATTTTATCTT
The DNA here is from genome assembly GCA_025413485.1 of Ficus microcarpa. Lineage (NCBI taxonomy): Eukaryota > Viridiplantae > Streptophyta > Magnoliopsida > Rosales > Moraceae > Ficus > Ficus microcarpa. The sequence goes on along the minus strand of CM046383.1, from coordinate 27,089,915 downwards.
CAACAACAACGAATTAAATGCAAACTAAGACTTTATTTGTAGCTTTCGAGGCTCATAATTGAACATTCTTTCTTTGGGGCTTGGGAGTTTACGTGGCCACGTACTCCATGCAAACCCCACGTGTCCTTATGCATGATCCGAGTTTGGCTCAAACGACACGTCTTCACCCGATTCGGCATAACGCTTTGCAAGGCTAATTAACGTTTTAACATAACGAAAATTGCACTTATTATCTTAAATGAATAAATATGAACTCTAACATAATAATTATTTTAATATTTTTAAATATTAATAAATAATTTTTTAATCGATTATGATTCAACAGAATTAAATATTTAATGTCTCAAAGTAACGGCATTGGCGGAATTAATATTCAGCATAGAAAAACAAAAACATTAAATGGTGTGAAACAAGCATACCGAATATTATAATCCACCATATCCTATATCGAACCATTTCAGACTCGAAAAAAACAACTCAAAGATGGAAAAAAAAAAAAAAAGGGAAAAAGTAATCAAGGTCATGGGCTCTTATTGATTCCCACGGTGACGGTCGTGATCGACTCCCCAGCTGCGGACCCCAAACTGCAACTCTGCGGCGGCGATGAGGAACTCCACAGCCTGTTGTGGGGTCAACAGCTCCACCACGCTCCGGACTGTTCTCAGCCGTAGATCATCAGCTTTCCTCAGAATCGTCACCAGCCGTCCGATCTTCTCGTTCACGTCAGCCCTCGCATTCACCAGCTCACTTGCACTGTCTTGCCACTCCGAAAACTCTTCCGTTATTGCATTCTCCTCTCTCACCTTTTCAAGTAAAAAATAAAAATATTTAAAATTTTCAACTTTCAAAATAATATGACTCCTTTTTTGTCACGTAAAAATAAAAGATGTTCGAATTTCTCAGAGTCCCAGTTGCAGAATTAACGAGATGGATGGTTTAAGTATGTTACCGTGTCGCACTGGAGTTCGCTGACGCGGCGGAACTGGGAGGGGGAGAGGTCGCCGAGGTCGCCGGTGCGGAGGCCTCGGAGGATGTCGATGATGTGGGACTCGAAGAGGATGGAGGATTCGGAGTAGACGAGGTGGAAGACGGTGGTCGGACGCCAGCCGGCGAACCAGTAGAGGGAGCGTTCGAGGGCGGAGGCCCATGGGGCGGCGAACATGGCGAGTGGGTCCCGCTCCTCCGCCACCGACTTGACGCGGTAGTACTCGGCGTAGTGCGACATCACCTTACCGACGAGCTCGTCGAGGTCGTAGTGGTGGTCCGGCGTCGTCGGCGGCCTCGGCGCTGCCTTTAGCTGCCGCACCAGGTGGTGCAGCTGCTCCAACCACGTCTCGTAGAAGTTGCCAAAGCCTCCGCCGCCGCTGCCGCTGTTCATTTTGTGGGCTGACGAGGACTCCAAAAGAGTAAAAGGGTGTGAGTTTGTCTAGTCTTTCTTATATATAGTGAGTGAATAATTTGGATTAATAAATTTTTATTTTTTTTTATTTCGGTAATTGCCTTTGTTGCATGGTTTTTGGATCTTGAAAACGGTTAGCGTGAACGTAAGATGCCACGTGGTGGGAAGAGGGTTCACATTGTGCATCTTTGACAGTTGGGTTTCTTCTTCTTTGGACAATTGGCGAGTCCTCCATTTTCAAAGACCCCAAAAAAAAAAAAAAGAGTTTATTTTTTGAAAAAAAAAAATGATTGTCATAGAAGCTCAGCTTATAATGATAGCAATTTTCTTTTTCTGAAGACAAACATAGCCCTAAAAACTCATATTATATTTCATACATATCTCGAGTTATATATATATATATATGATTTCGTGGATGATGTGATGGGAAAACAAATATTTCTGGGAACACTAAAAGTTAGTATGCGTTTGGTAAAAATAGTTTGAGTTGAAATTTTTTAGTTTGAGTTGGTTGACTTTTAAAAAACTAATTATAATTTTTATTGACTTAAGAAAAAGATAAAAATTAAGATGAAAAATTTGAGTTTAAGCCCTCATTTGGCTCACCATTCCAACTCAAAATTTTCATATTAATTTTTGTCTTTTTCTGAAAAAGTTTTTTATCTTTTCTGAAAAGTCAACAAAAATTACTATTGAAACTTAAAATTTCCAACTCAAACTGGTGAATCAAACGGATCCTTTTGTGAAGCAAACGGAGGCTTAGACATATACACATATTTTAATTTAAAATTGGGAATTCAAACTCTTTATCAAATTAAAAATATATGTTACTTAGTTTGTATTTGATTTGCTGATTGGATATGAAATTTTTAGGTTAAAATTGATTGATTTTTTTAAAAATTAATTATAATTTTTGTTGATTGTTTATAAAAAGATAAAAACTGAGATAAAAAAAATACAGTTTAATTAGAATTAAGTTAAAATACTAAATAAAACCTTATATATCTTAACTGTAAAGTGTGATATAGTTAATTATAAGTTTTCTATGGAGTGAATGCATAACAAGAAATTTATATTTAAAAAAAATGTTGAAAGATAAAAGTTTTAAATTTTAAAATATATGGATGGATGCAAGGGCGAAGGGTGCGACCCTACTTAAATTTAAAATTCTTTTAATTTTACCATCAAAATTTTATAATTTTATAGTTTGTTTTCATTGGAAATAAAAAATTCTTGTACAATCCTTATTTTACTCCCATTAAAAATAAAAAAACTCTCATATAATCTTCATTAATATAAATTCTATAAAAAAAAAAAACGTTTACATTGTTATTACTTTACCACACTAAAATTATAAAATTAAAAATTCTCAAATAAACGTACTAAATTTAAAAATTCTCACATAAATGTCACTAAAATTTATTTTATCTTGAAAAAATTTTTGATACACACTCGTACTAAAATATGTTTCTGTCTCTGTCCCTGGATGGATGACGGCTTATATAATTATCCAAAGAAGCATTATGCATTGCAATGCATGGAATGTGAGCAAGACTGAAAAGAGAAAAGGATATTCTCAAAAATACACATATATTTTCTGTTTGGAAGACTTTGTAATATAGTTCTGAAAATTTGTTCTCCACTGAAATAGATATATTATAGTCTGCATTATTGTAAAACGTGTATTTTGTTATATTTTTCTCCTCCCATTAGAGAGGACCGACTGATGCCCATAAAAACCAGCCGAAAAAAAGTGACGACGACGGTCACCGCCGCCGATGTTGATTGGTGAAAATGAACCGCCAAATGAATAAGCGATCTGTGGCGGTTCTAAAAGTTTGAAACAGATCACCGACTACAACCGATTGAGATCTTCTATTTCTCACGTAACTTTCTTCTTTTTCTCTGTGCCTGCTTATTTCTCCAATCATTTAACCCATCCTTTGGCTATTGTTTTTTTTTTTTTTTTTTTTTTTTTTTTTGAGATAATTATAAAATCCTCCGATGAATTTAATGATTTTTTTAAAGGATAGTTTTTGTTTTTGTTTTTGTTTTTTTTTTTTTAAACCTGTGGTGGAGGATTTGAACTCTGCTTCTTTAGGTAAAGTCAAGTATGGTATTACCACTAGACTGTATCTGTAACCACTTTTAAAAGATATTTAAGGACGGTAATGTATCTGTAAACTTAATCAATTTTATTGCAAAAGTCAACTAAAAGACATCAAGACTGAGAGACTTCAAGGTACTGATTAATTGAGTGCTACCTGGAGAATTAAAATTAGAAAAAAAAAAAAAAATATATATATATATATATATATATATATATATATATATATATATTGAGAATACCAAGTCTAGCTCTTCTTCTACACGTATCAAATTGGACGTGCTAAGTCGAAATCTTTTTCATATAAAACCTGCTTGTATTCAGATCAGGAATATCACAAGGTTTTATGAAACCATGTGCTACAGCTCGAATCTGTAGTCAATCCTTTTTCTGATAGGAATGGCTTTAACAATATTCTTCACATATGATGTTAACATATCTCAATCTCTAATGTGAATCTCATTCACAACAAACCGCCTGTGCGTTATGACCAATCCTATGCATAGCTCATATCCTATTTAGAACATGTCACACAACAGAAAATGGCAAAAAGAATCCATGGAACAAGCATAACATACAGACTCCACTATTCCTTCAACCAATATTGTCCCAATTGTTTAAGTGTTTTCTCCTAATAGCAAATAAAGGTATGCATAGAAAATCCTTTAGAACTAATAATCTACCTTTACGAGAACAACAGAGCAGATTTGAATGTCTACAAAGATGTCTGCTCATGCTGCGACCGATGACAAACCCAAAAATGAAAGCAACAATCAAAATTTTACCGGGTTCGCTAAAACAAGGTGAGAATCGAAAGGAACAACCAAATAGTTTAGTGGAACAAAGATGACTGCAATCGATTGTTAATAAACGAGTTTCTCCTCTAGACAGAAAAAAAATGTTACAAGAGGAACATCATCATTAGAGGTCAATCCAACAAATCATCTAAAACGCAACTATTGAAGGAGAGACCGAGCCAAAACAGGATGAAGGAAAAAGGGGACCCAATCAAAGGGGGGAAAAAAAGACACTTCTCATCCCTGATATATATAGCTCAAAAAAAACTTCCAAGAACCCTAAGCTCGAATTGTAACACAATGGTGGGTGTAACTAGTTGGGGTATGAATGACCAAGACCCGTTTCCATGGCCTCAGAATTTCCAATGAAGGAGAGGGAAAAACAAAAGTCTATCTGTTTCAATCATGCCCTAGAGCCAACTTTTCAAATGGCTGAACTCTCAACTTTACTAACAAGCAGTTAAGAATTCAATGAAGACAACATTGCCAACTTCCCCACGTCAAAATCTTGTGATAATCCGTTCCCTCGGACCAACTAATTTACAGTTATTACAAGTCTACATTTTACCTTGTGCAAGCTAACTATAAAATTTATACTGCAATCTAGCTTTTACCTTTCTTCTTGCTTACTTTTTTCATAATGGTTATGTTACTGCTATATTTATTATCCAAATTGTGTTTAAATTTCAAGTATTCATGCATTCAATATTCACTCCATTGCATATTTGTTACTCTAATCATGCCATGCAAGTAACAGACACACGTAATGTGTAAATCAGGGTCTTTTATGACATTGTTTTCATTTCCTTCGATATTCTAGCTTTCCTTTGGTTAGATTAAACTTGGAAACTATCTTAAACTATCCTGAATTTGGCATGGAAACATAGAACTTCATCTCAGAAAAGCAACCTGCATAAACGAGTCACAAGATAAATTCATAGCTCGACTTCTTGAATTCACCTCGAGCCCCAGAGGGGGGAAAAGAAAAAAGAAAAAGGAAAAAAAAATCCTAGTGTTCACTATTCACGCATAGACTTCGTCTCTTCTCAGAGCCTAGTGAGCAGTGTCTGTCATCTGTGGTCCTGCAAGAATCTTCGTATAAACTATAACCAAGTGCTCTGAAAATAAGTCCCTTGTGCTTACAAATTGCTAACCAGTTGTTAGTTATTTAATCACCATAAGATCAGAGAAAGTCTTTCTTTATTCATGTTCTACTAGAATGATTACTGATGGGTTTCTTATCAAACGTTCTTTTGATTTCCTAAAAGAAGTTAAGGAGGAAGTCGCTAGACGAACACTTTTCATAACAACTAAAATAGTCGTTTTAAGTCCTATCTGCTTCAGTAAAACAAAATTCCAAGTATCTGAGTTCAGAAGTTGATCCAACCAATAAACAAACTTAAAGAAGGACACGACTAGAAACGACTTCACTCCACTTGCAAAAGCTGTTGTAAAAATTAATGGCCAAAGGTCACAAAATTAATGTTCTAGTTGTTACTTTCTAGTTTCTAGAACCACTCATTTAACTATGGAGTTGCTCTTTGCCTCGTAATCTAGTTTCTATTCTTATATATCTGATTGACAATGAAATTGGCATAATACCATCATCTTTCTATCTTGTTCTTTTCCAATTTTTTTCTCTCTATATGAATATTTGACAATTAAAAGCTACATCCTATTGGTTGTGTATTTTTTCATACCCTACCAAAGAATTCTCCTCCAAGTTTTCTACTTACTCGCCTTTTCATTATTTCTATGGAGAAAGAATTCTCTGGTAGTGTAAGAAAAAATACATTACCAGTAGTGTACAGTTTTCTTTACTGCAGATCATATTCAGGTAAAGTTTTAACATGTCAAATTACATAAAGTATGACAATTTAACAGAACCTGACAATGATCTCACGGCTTTAACGTCCTACCGGTCATACCCTACCAAAAAAATTTCATACTTCAACTTTTGTACTAGTTTGTCGCTTTTCAATACGTCTATAGAGAAAGAATTCTCCGATAACGCAAGAAAAAAATACACCACCAGTGGTGTACGGGTTTTCAACCGTAGATCATATCCAGGTACAGTTTTAACAAGTCAATTAAAACATGACAATTTAACAGAGCCTGATAAACATCTTATGGTTTCACCGTCCCACTGGTCATACCCTACCAAACAATTCTCATATTTCAATTTTTCTACTAGCTTTCGCCTTTTATTATTTCCATGGAGAACGGATACTCTGTTACCGTAAGAAAAAATACACTACCAGTAGGATATAATTTTTTGACCAAAGATCATATCCAGGTATAATTTAACGTGTCAAATTAGAGAAAATATGACAATTTAACAGAACCCAATGAACATCTTAGGTTTCACCATCCTACAGGTCATAACCTAATCTTCAGTATAAAAATACCACTCTATGGACAAGACCCATCTCAAATAAAGTAATAATGAAATTAATTCCACGGTACAGAAAATAATCTAAATAATTGTTACATTATTGCAATTATCACCACAGAAAGTAAATTACAGTTCAAAAATCTAAAATTCCAAATAAATTAAAAAAAAAAAAAAGGAAAGAAACCTGGAGATAAATTATCACCACTCTAGGGCTGCTTTTGTTGTTGCTGTAGATTCTGGTCGTGTTGGGAGAGCAACGATTTGCGCTGGAAATCGCGCCACTTGTTGATGCCGACAGCGCAGATGACTGAAAGCCATTACCGATTTAGAGAAGCGAAATTACCATCAAATGCAGATAACATATATATGTAGATATATAAATATATATATATAGAGAGAGAGAGAGAGAGAGAGAGAGAGAGAGGAGATTACAGCCGGCACCAACGAAATAGAGGAGGCGAACAAGCTTAGGGCCGGCGGGGCCAGCCACTTCCTCTCCGTTCATGGCTACTGCCTCTGCCTCTGCCTCGGCGGCGTTTTGCGTTCGTCTCTCCCTCGTATTACCTCCCTCCCTCAAAAGTCCTTCCCTTTGCTTTGCTCCTCTGTTCCTCTGTTCAGCCACAGCCGCCAATATTTTTTCCCTTCTCTTTTGACGGACTTTTTGCATATATATAAGTAAAAAATAATCTCCATTCTAATTACCTTTTTATATTTATTTTTTTAATTCAATTTTTAAACAAAAAGTCCAAAAGCTCCTTCAACTATCTTCAATTAAAAAAAAAAAAAAAACATAGATCGGGCGCCAAAAGAAAGTCAGCAAGCAGTCAAATACCTCCCTCCCTCCCTTGCCTTCTCTGTCTCTCGTCCCACAAACTCCCTCGCCGAAAGAAACCCAAGCCCCCCACTGAAGCTTAACTCCTCGCCGAACCACTGAAGCTCCCCTCCTCGCCTAAAAGAAGCTCCCCTCCTCGCCAAAAAGAAGCCCTCCCACTGAAGCTTCTCGCCGCTCCTCGTCGAAAAAACAAGTGCTACTGGTTTTCCGGACCGGCCTGATCGGTCCCGGTCCGACCGGTCCGGAAAACCAGCAAGCACAAGTGGTGCTAGAGCTCCAAAAAGCCTCTGGAAAAATAGATTCATTCAACACCGGGCCTTGCATTCTTGGTCCCTTCAACGGATCATCAACCACAACAATTTCCAAGGGTTTTGTAAAGCATCCAAGACAGCCTCTGCTTTGTTTTAAATCAGGTTCAACCACAAAATATTGATTAACACCACCTATATATCAACTCAAATTGTCAATTTAAAAGCAAAGTTTATCGAAAACTGAAAAAGAGAGGGAGAGAAATAATAAAAGATGAGCAGTAGCTAAAAAATTACAAGATTACTGTCCACAAACCAGCCACCCTAGAAAAATAAGAATAAAAAAAAAAAAAAAAGAACAAAACACTACTAATATATTAACATTCATTACTCCAAGATTTTAGTTCAAATAATAAGCGAAAATTTCCACTATAATACACGCTGATGAGAGGATAATCAGAAAATCTTATTAACTGCCAAAACATATAATCTTTTCCTCCTTTTTTTGTTTCCTCCCTTGAAGGCAATACTGACACGTACTAACTAATTGCCATAAGCACCTGTACCATAACAAAAGCAAATTTAAACGCATGAATAGAAAACAATTTTTAAAAAAATTACGTAGATGCGTGAAACTGGACCAACCATTTCGTGTTGGTCCAATCCAACAACGAAACTTCTTTATGAAACGAACGTTGCAATTCAATTCCCGCCTAGAAGAACACATAATTTTTCTTTCAACGACAACAAAGAGAGACAATTCATATTTCGCAGGCTTGTCGAAAAATACCCCAAGCCATCAAGATAAACTTTGTTCCCATTATTCCTTAAAACGAAAGGCTAAGCAAGATGCCCCAGGTTACTAAAATTGCAATGCGATCGCGGGAAAGTATAGTAACACAATCAGTTTTCAATCTTTTCCCCTTCTTACACTGAAAACTTTATCGAATTTCGCCTTGCACTTGTACACGATAAAAAGTAAAGAAGCTCGAAAACAAGCACCGAAAAAGACTGAAAACGAGCAGCAAGGTTTGTTTAGGAAGCTTCTCTTGGTTTGGGAAAACAAACAACACTTGGAATACATATAGCTTAGCTAAGCTCCTACAGAAATTCCATGCGAGAAAACAAAATCCCTCTTTGAATAACAATACTACAACCAAAAGCCTAAGCTACCAAGTAAAGAATGGCAAATGAAATTTGAAAAGAACAAAAAAATAAAATAAAATAAAATAAAATAAAAAGGAAACATTCCAAACCGGTCAGGAAAAATTTTTCCGGACCAGCATGACCGGTTACGGAAAAACAGAAAGTGTTGTGAAAAAAAAAAAAAAAACAAATGAGAACATCCTAGTCCAGAGAAAATTTTTCCGGACTGGCATGTCTGGTTAGGCCGGTCATGCAGGTCCGGAAAACCAGGAAGGTGTGGTGATCAAAAAAACAAAGGAGAACACCCCAGTTCGGAAAAAATTTTTCCGGACCGGCGTGACCGGTTAGGCCAATTATGCCGGTCTGGAAAAACCGAAATGAGTGGTGATCAAAAACACAAAGGAAAACACCCCGATATGGAGAAAATTTTTCCGAACTGGCGTTACTGGTTAGGCCAGTCATGCCGGTCCGAAGAAATTTTTCCGAAGAAAATTTTCCCGGATCGGTTAGGCCGGTCATGCCGGTCCGGAAAAACAGAAAGTGCTGTGAAAAAAAAAAACAAATGAGAACACCCCAGTCCGAAGAAAATTTTTCCAGACGGGCATGTTCGGTTAGGCCGATCATGCCGGTCTGGAAAACCAGGAAGGTGTGGTGATCAAAAAAACAAAGGAGAACACCCCGGTCTGGAAATAATTTTTTCGGATCGGTGTGACCGGTTAGGCCAATTATGCCGGTCCGGAAAACCTGAAATGAGTGGTGATCAAAAACACAAAGGAAAACACCCCGGTATGGAGAAAATTTTTCCGGACCAGCGTGACCGGTTAGGCAGATTATGCCGGTCCGGAAAACCCGAAATGAGTGGTGATCAAAAACACAAAGGAAAACACCCCGGTATGGAGAAAATTTTTCCGAACCGGCGTGATTGGTTAGGCTGGTCATGCCGGTCCAGAGAAATTTTTTCGGACCGGCATGTCCGGAGAAAATTTTTCCGGACCGGTGTGATCGGTTATGCCGGTCCGGAAAAACAGAAAGTGTTGTGAAAAAAAAAAAAAAACAAATGAGAACACCTCAGTCCGGAAAAAATTTTTCCGGACCAGCATATCCGGTTAAGTCGGTCATGCCGGTCTGAAAAACCAGGAAGGTATGGTGATCAAAAAAACAAAGGAGAACACCCCGGTCCGGAGAAAATTTTCCCGGACCGGCGTGACCGGTTAGGCCTATTATACCGGTTCGGAAAACCTGAAATGAGTGGTGATCAAAAACAAAAAGGAAAACACCCCGGTATGGAGAAAATTTTTCTGAACCGACGTGACCGGTTAGTCCGGTCATGCCGGTCCGGAGAAATTTTTTCGGACCGGCATGTCCGGAGAAAATTTTTCCGGACCGGTGTGATCGGTTAGGCCGGTCATGCTGGTCTGGAGTAAATTTTTCCGGACCGGTATGTCCGGAGAAAATTTTTCCGGACCGGTGTGACCGGTTAGGCCGGTCAGGGAAAACAGGAAAGTGTTGTGAAAAAAAAAAACACGAAAACAAATGAGAACACCCCAGTCCGGAGAAAATTTTTCCGGACCGGCATGTCCGGTTAGGTCGGTCATGCCGGTCCGGAAAACCAGGAAAGTGTGGTGATCAAAAAAACAAAGGAGAACACCCCGGTCCGGAGAAAATTTTTCCAGACCGGCGTGACCGGTTCGGCCGATTATGCCGTTCCAGAAAACCCGAAATGAGTGGTGATCAAAAACACAAAGGAGAACACCCCGGTATGGAGAAAATTTTTCTGAATCGACGTGACCGGTTAGGCCGGTTATGCCGGTTCGGAGAAATTTTTCCGGACAGGCATGTCCAGAGAAAATTTTTCCGAACCGGCGTGACCGGTTAGGCTAGTCATGTCGGTCTGGAGAAATTTTTCCGGACCGACATGTCCGGTGAGGCCGGTAATACCGGTCCGGAAAACCCGGAAGGTGTAGTGATAAAAAAAACAAAGGAGAACACTCCGGTCCGGAGAAAATTTTTCCGAACCGACGTGACCGGTTAGGCCGATCATGTCGGTCCGGAAAACCAGGAAGGTGTCGTGATGAAAAAAAAAAAGGAGAACACCCCGGCTGGGTTTAGTTATTGCTAAATTTGTTATGGCTAAATTTGTTCAAGATCCACGGTTTGGAAATTGGAAACATTTTGGTATATTTAATATGATTTCAAATATTGCTTTCCAAATATTTATTTAAAATATGAAAAAATGATTAAAAAAATCGGAGGGTTTAGTTAATTCCGTAGGCCCCATTATCTATGAATTGTAAATGGAAAAAGTTTTTGTTTAAGGACGTGTTAACTATGGATTATAAAGGGAATTTTCTTTCCCATGTTATATTTCAAGAATGATTTACTGAGTAGCTTGAGACAGTATATTTCTTTTATACCTATTCATTTCCTTAATACAAATACTAATAAAATAAATCTCTCATAACATGTATGAAAAAAGTCAAAAACAAGGAAATACAGCCACATCCCAACTAGATTAACACTTAACTATCTATCCTTGAAGGAAATATATACAATCTAAAAAGAAAAAAAGAACATGAAACTGAAAATAGGCCTATCAAAATTAAGTTGTGAGAACCACCATCAAAGGCTCTACTCATCCCAAATTGGGAGAGGCGTCATTAAAACCTTGTCAAGCAAAAACCCGAAAGAGAAAAATACTTAACAAGGGAAAAATAGTGCATGATCCTGGTGATTTTATCTTGAAAAACTCCACCATCAAAGATTGATCTTCGCCAAGTCCGAGTTCAAGTCCACGGTGAATCTTGAGCTCTTCAAATCCTGCCGAAGAATGTAGCATCCTGCAATAGTAAAATAACGAATCACTATATAAAATGAAGAACAAATAGCGAACTTAAAGAAAGGAATATGTTTAACTATTACAACAATAACAAAGTTTAAAACATCAATTTAAAACGGAATATCAAACAAAAACTTTAAGAGTTTTGAACTTAATAAATAATATGTTAGCATTCAATCATCTCCAGAATTCTTATCAATCAATAAAACTGGGCTAAAAAAAAGAGTGATCAGTAATACGTACAACTATTACAAACATGGACAAAGTTAAGGACAAATATTGAGACCGATTAACTAACATACCGTCGAGAATAACATATCATGTGCGCAACTGAAGATTGTAGTGTTGAATGATCTTTCCGACGACGACGGTGATATCGTCGACTTTGCCTCCTTGGTGCTCCTTTCCCGCCAGTTCACTCTCTATTGCAAAAGGACTTGCGTCATACTCCTCCTTCGAATGACAGTAAGCCGGTTGTGCTATCATCCACGCCAAGTCCTCCGGTGATCTTTCTTTCTCCGCCGCGACGATCTCCTTGATTTCCGACTTATACATGTTGTCCAACAATCCATCAGTTCCCATCACTACCACATGTCCCTCCATCACCGGCACTTCCATCACCTCACCGCGGTCGGGACGTTCGCATTTCTTGTGGTTCCCCAGCTGAAACGGACAGTTGAATCATCGTTGCTGGATTGAAGATTTGAATGCTAATTCCCCTTTCCTGAACACCGTGAACCCGCTGTCCCCTAAGTTTATCGCACGCAAGACCCCGTCGTTGTGTGTGGCGATACAAGCCGTGGAGGCCCCTTTAAGTTTGTTGTCGGAAAATGCTTGATCTAAAACACTTTTAGGATCAACTGCTGATTCTTCTTTGGCTTCTCTTCGGACTTCTGTGATTGCATTCTTCATTAGTTCTCGGGCATATTCGCCGGAGTCGATGCCTCGCTTGGCCCAGCCACCAACACCGTCGGCGACTCCGATTGTCTGCTCCTCGTCGGCGACGAAGTAGGCGTCCTCCCCAAGAGGCTTCCCATGTTCGTTTTTGGTTAAGCCCTTTTTCTTGATGATTATCTTCATTCTCTTGCTAGGGTTTCCGTTATCATCTTTTGGTTCGCATTCGGCTTCACGCTTGCGATTGCCGCTAAGCTTGATTACTATCTTCAAAGGCTTGCGAGGCTTTTCATTAACTTCTACTACTTCTTCAGCCTTCTTCTTCTTGCCTTTGATAACTAACTTCATGTTTTCGGTACAAACTTTGCTCTTTACAAAGGGAAGATAAAAGAAAAAGAAAATCAGTAACTAAAATCTAAAACTTACTAGTAGTTACAAGAAAAATCTAATTGTAATTTTACATCTCACTCCATAGAATTTGAACAATATTCCCACGTTAAAAGTTCAAAATTTTTTTTTGAAAAAATCTATATGTTTGCATACGTATGTTTATATTCTATTTTTCCTTGTCCAATACAAACTAAAATGTGTTGTTTATTTTCATATTATCTCTATCGCGCTTGTATGTATATAGCTGAAGACATACACACGCGCGCGCATATATATATATATATATATATATATATATATTTAAACACTTCTTTGGTTATGAATTTTCGGCTATGTTTGGAGTTATATTTGGAAACATGTTTCCAAACATTTTTATTGTCATTTTCCTTCAATTTTACTATTCAATTTTCTAAACATTTTTAAAAAACTCAAATTGTAAAAGTCTATAACTTTATTATTTTAAGTCGAAATGAGATGATTTTTTTTTTCAAATTGCATAGAATTTCAAGAAAAACGAAACAAGATCCATATTGCTAATTTCTTTTTTCTGAATACGTTTTAAGTTTTTATGTTTTTTCATTCCAAACAGTTCATTTTCACCAAACACATATTTCCAAAACCCAAACTATCTCTATCCTCTAAAACATCGTCTCTAAACTTGACCCCAAACAGAGCCTTAGATTTCATTTTCTTAAAAATATATATATATATATATTTACCAGAGAATTTTGTGTACCATTTTTAAAACAAACTTTGACGCGTAGAAAAAAGGTAAGAAGAGAAATAAATCGTCACAAATAGATAAATTAAAAAAAATGAGCAACAGAGTATAATATACATTCTGTTGATCTCTTCTCTATCCATACTTTCTAATACATCTACGTAGTTTGAACTCGTATAAATCTCTATTTCCATGAGGCTACCCCACACAAGTACTGTCCCTCCAATTAGATATGTTATGGAAGACATAAAAATTTATATATATTTGTTGCATATATATATAACGCCTTTAGGGTATTCGTACTACAAAAGCAGAAATTCTAGTTCTACAATATAAGCGACTATACAAATTTTGTTTTGTTTTGTTTTTTGTTTTTTTTTTTTCCTTATATAAGAATTTTAAGTTCTCCTAAGTGTAATCCTATTAAAACTCACACTCGTTATAAAATAATGTAATTTTCTATTCCAACTACCAGTAGAACTAGTAATCGTTTCGTATAAATATCATCATGTCACACCCTCTCCTCTCGTTTTATCTCCATCAATTCCCATTAAGCACTTTTTGGTGTGACGTTTTATTCGACTGTCTGATCCTATTTAATTTCAAAAGTATTTTCTTCTTCAGTTTTTTTTTTAATTTAATGTTAATTGAATTATATTTTATTTAATTTTACGATTGCAACAAAAAGAAAGCAATATTTATATAATCAAGGCTAATTATTATCGAGGTTTTTGGTACTCTAATTGTCATTTAAGTTGCAATATGAGCTATGGCTTTCTTGAACAAGCTATATATTATGTAATCACTAAAGAAAGAAAGAAAAAAAAAAAAGAAAGATAATAGCTGGAAAAAAGAACACAATTCTTAGCATCAAACAATTCTTTTTCTGAGTTGAAGATCGGAACTCAATGTAAAAATAGGGTCACCGTATTTGTGTTTACTTAATTTATAGTAACATGTTTTCTAAATTCATAAGTTAAAAAAAAAGTCTTATGCTTTGTTTGGTTTAACATTTCATATCCAACTAAATTGTACATTTTCAGCTAAATTTTTGTCTTTTTTTAAAAGTCAATAAAAATTACAACTAATTTTTCAGAAGTCAATAAACTCTAATTAATTATTTTAACTCCAACCGGCCATTTAAACACATGCTTAATTAATAGGATATTGAAAAGAACAACATATCGAATACAAAATATGTAGGATGATCTTTAAAGTTCTAAAGCTTGCATATATATATATATATATGCAAATTGTTTTATATCAAATGAAAATTAAAAAAAAAAAAAAACGTAGATTGATTAAAAACGCGTATGTCTATGTCTTCAACAATATCTAATTATATTAGTGGGACAGAACTTCTGTAGGTTGCCTCAGAGGATAATAGAGGATATGCATATATATATATATGTGTGTGTGTGTGTGTGTGTGTGTGTGTGTAATAGTCGAAACTACATATTTTGTAAGATAGATATTTTGTTACAGTGAGTTTTAGATTTTGTTATTAATTATATATTTAACACGTTTCACTTCCTTCATACATTTTTCTCTAGCACGCAAAATAATTGTTTAGTAAATATCTTTTTTTCTGTCGACATAAATCGTAGATTGATAATCCAAAGAAGTGCTTAGATATGGGTAAAATATATCTCGAATAAGTAACATATGTACAAGTGGGGGGATAGAGACGAGCTGTGAAAAACTGCACACACTTATTTTCGACAAGGGATTTTACAGAATATATATATATATATATATATATATATATATATAAACAAACGTACGCAAATATGTTAAATCGTAGACTTATTTTTTATTGTATAGTTAAAAACAATAATACAAGTTGGGGGTCTCCTATGATTTATCATAACATAAAACTTTAAAAGAAAGAAAGAAAGAAAGAAAGAAAGAAAGAAAGAAAGAAAGAAAGCACCCAAGTCAATAGGGATCTCAAGTTCGAATTAATACAAGTCCAACAAAGAATCAAACTAATTATAAATTGTATAAATAGGGAATTACGGTTTTTTTTTTTTTTTTTTGTTTTGAGCTACGGGTAAATACTTTTTTTTTTTTTTTTATTGTATTAAAATCCATAATACAAGTTGGCGGTCTCTTATGATTCGTGACATAAAACTTAAAAAACGAAAAAGAAAAAACGAAAGAAAGAAAATAAAAGAAATAGGGTGTGTGTGTAGAAGTCCAACATGGAATCAAACTAACAATTTGTATAAATAGGGAAATACGGATATCTAGCTCTTTTTTCTTCAACTAAGAAAGCAAATAAGCCCTCACTTACGGTGATCTTTTTCGCTTTGAGCTCCTGGTAAATACTTTTTTCTTTATTTCTTTCTAATTTACGTGTTTTCTATCTTTTTCTTTTTCGGCCTCTGTTCTTTAATTTTTAAATACTGAGTTTTGTGTTTACTTAATTTATAGAACCTTGTGGGATTGAAAGAACAAAATATAATCGTGTATATAGAGTCATATTTGTAGGACAATCTTTAAATTTCTGGAACATGCATATATAGGCAAAAGTTCTTGCTTCTTGAGTAGATATTCTAAAAGTATTAAGTAGATATTCTAAAAGTATTAGATCAAGTAATCTCGTAAATTCATAAGCCGCTCTATGTGTTTATTTACATACATACATACATACATATATATATATATACGTGTATATATATACACATGTGACTTCAACCGTGAAGATTCTAGGGTGAGAGACAATAAAATCTGGAGAGAGAATTAGTCTGAAGGAATAATGGCACTCAGTAATAAATCTCAGATTAGCCTATCAATTCCTCTTTAATTATATAATTAGATTAATATATCAGTAACACTCCGTTTGATGTGAATGGAAAAAAAAAAATAAAAAAAATAAATAAGAGGGAGAGAAAACTTATATAAAAAAGATGGGAAAATTAGAATGATCAAAAGAAATTAGTTTTCGACAAGGAAATATTAGAGAATACAAACATATGCATGCAAATATATTAAATCGTAGACTTTTTTATTGTATTAAAATCCCTATAATACACGTTGGAGGTCTCCTATAATTCGTGACATAAAAATTCAAAAAAAAAAAAAAAAAAAGAAAAAAGAAAGAAGAAGAAGAAAAAGAAATGATACAATTTAAGAGAATAAAGAGTTTGAATAGAAGTCAAATAGCCTTTTATAGAGGTATCTCAAGTTCGACTATATAGAAGTCCAAAAAAGAATCAAACTAACTATAAATTGCATAAATAAGGAATTGGGGATATCTTTTCGTTTTGAGCAAATAAGCCCTCACTGGTAAATACTTTTTATTTTTATTTTTATTTTTGGGCTTTCTAATTACGTGCTTTCTATCTTCTCTCCTTCTTCTTCTTCTTCTTATTCTTTATTCTTTTTAGTTTTGTGTTGACTAATTTATAGAGAACAAAATATAATCGCATATGTGTGTATATGCATGCATACATATATTTGTAGGAAACTCTTTAAAGTTTTGAAGCATATGCATATATCATATCAAGTAAACAATATGTTTTATACAAATGATCTCGTAAGTGTGATAGGCCCTGCCCTGCTTTATATCATCTCGCATATATGTGTGAGTGCGCGTGTATACAGTACTTGTGTGGGATAGCCTCGTATGGCTAATAGAGATACAAGTCCATACTACACATTTCGTTCAATTTATGTTTTTTCAGATTAGAGAAAAATAGAAGAGAAACAGAATGTATGTATATATTAATATTTATTATACCTGTCTTTATTTATTTATTTAGCGGTTTGACTTTTCCTTTTTGAACAGAACTAAGTGCTTGTATGTGTATATATATCTTTAGTGACATACATACAAGTGGGATAATCCTTCATGGGATAGAGAGCACCACTTAATTCCTTTGACATGGAAAATAGATACAAACTCAAGTACGCAAATACAAATTAAATTTTGTAGACATTTTTTTTTTGTGATCTTTAAGTTGAGACAGGAGGATTCGAATTATATATGGAGTTAAGAATAAATTTACAGTTAAATTATGTATGTGATTACTATAAATTGTTGATTTTTAGTAGCTGATATTCTTTTTTCTTTCGTCTTCCCTTCGTAGAGAGCAAAGTTTGTACCGAAAACATGAAGATTGTTATCAAAGGCAACAAGAAGAAGGCTGAAGAAGTAGTAGAAGATAATGAAAAGCCTCGCAAGCCTTTGAAGATAGTGATCAAGCAGAGCGGCAATCGAAAGCGTGAAGCCGAATCCGAACCAAAAGATATCAACGGAAACCCTGGCAAGAGAATGAAGATAATCATCAAGAAAAAGGGCTTAAAGATGGTTTCGTCCGCCCACTACATAACCAAAAACGAACAAGGGAAGCCTCTTGGGGAGGACGCCTACTTCGTCGCTGACGAGGAGCAGACAATCGGAGTCGCCGACGGCGTTGGTGGCTGGGCCAAGCGAGGCATCGACTCCGGTGAATATGCCCGAGAACTAATGAAGAATGCAATCACAGAAGTCCGAAGAGAAGCCAAAGAAGGATCAGCAGTTGATCCTAAAAGTGTTTTAGATCAAGCATTTTCCGACAACAAACTTAAAGGAGCCTCCACGGCTTGTATCGCCACACACAACGACGGGGTCTTGCGTGCGATAAACTTAGGGGACAGCGGGTTCATGGTGTTCAGGAAAGGTGAATTAGTATTCAAATCTTCGATCCAGCAACGACGATTCAACTGTCCGTTTCAGCTGGGGAACCACAAGAAATGCGAACGTCCCGACCGCGGTGAGGTGATGGAAGTGCCGGTGATGGAGGGAGATGTGGTTGTGATGGGAACTGATGGGTTGCTGGACAACATGTATAAGTCGGAAATCAAGGAGATCGTCGCGGCGGAGAAAGAAAGATCACCGGAGGACTTGGCGTGGATGATAGCACAACAGGCTTACTGTCATTCGAGGGACGAGTATTACGCAAGTCCTTTTGCAATAGAGAGTGCACTGGCGGGAAAGGAGCACCAAGGAGGCAAAGTCGACGATATCACTGTCGTCATCGGGAAGATCATTCGACACTACGATCTTCAGCTGCACACATGATATGTTCTTCTCGACGGTATGTTAGTTAATCGGTCTCAATATTTATCCTTAATTTTGTCCATGTTTATTGTAGCAGTTGTACGTACAACGGATCACTCTTTGTTTGGTTTGGAGTACTTTATCTAGTCGTGATGAAAATTTTTTTTCCTACTATTTATCTAGTTTCAATATTAAGCCCATTTTATTGCTTGATCATAAGAATTCTAGAGCTGACTAAATGTGACTATGTTGTTTTTTGTTTACGATGTCATGTACAAGTATACATATATATATATATATATGTATATATATATAACGAATGTTTGGCTAATGACCAGTTAAAAACATATTAAATAATGTTCAAAACTAGTTTAAACGATATTACATAATGTGCAGAACTCAAAGTTTTAGTTTGATATATATACCGTTTTAAACCGATTTTTTAAACTTTTTCTATTGTTGTTGTAATTAAATATATTGTTATGTTGCAGGATGCTATATTGTTCAGCAGGATTTGAAGAGCTCAAGATTCACCATGGACTTGGAGTTGGCGAGGATCAATCTTTGATGGTGGAGTTTTTCACGATAAAATCATCAGGATCATGCACTCTTTTTCCCTTGTTAAGTGTTTTTCCCTTTTGGGTTTTCGCTTGACAAGGTTTTAACGAGGCCTCTCCCAATCTAGGATGAGTAGATCTATTAACGGTGGTTCTCACGACTTTTTTTTCATAGGCCTGTTGTTAGTTTTAATTATGTTATGTTTTTCTTTTGAGGCTCTATGGAGTTGTACATAAACTTTTTATTAGGTTAGATAGTTGGGTGCCAACCTAGTTGGGATGCGGCTATCTTTCCTTTCGCTTAACACTACTACTTGTATATTATAAGAGATCTTATTTATTATTATTTGGATTAAGGAAATGAGTCAAGTCTTGTTATAGTTGATAGCTATATATAAAATACTTATATTCGTACTGTCTCAAGCTACTAAAAAAAAAATAATAATAATAATAAAATCATTCCTGGAAATATATGGATTTATGAAAAAAAGAAAACTTTTTTCATTTTTTACTATCAAATGATTTGGGCATGAGATTTCATCTGTGATCGCACAAAGATCTTGTATTAGACGTGATTGAAAGTTTTCTAAGCATTTTGTGTCAAATTAGATCATCAGTCTTTCTTACACCGAGCAAGGTTCAAACCATAGTCAAAGAAAAATCTCCTAGAGTTGCTTAAAAAAAAAAAAAGAACTTTTTGTCAAAATATTTTTGTGTGACTAAATATCTCTTTTAGTTAGAACCTTTTGACTAATATGCAATTAGTCATAAGTCACAAAACTTTTAACTATGGGTTTTTTAGTCATAGGAAAAGTTTTAGTCATGCTGTGACTAAAAATCTTGTGGTTAAAAATTTGTCATAACAAAAATTTATGACTAAAAGTTTTAGTTGCAACCTTGTGATAAAAAATGATTTAGCTACATAAAAGTATTGTGACTAAAATTTTCCAGAAAAAAAAATAGTGATTACAAGTTTTTTTTTTTTTTTTTTTTTTTTTGGGGAGTATATAGGGTCATAAAGGTATCTTGTAGCGCCATTTTTTACCAGTCTATTGACCTCTCGATTGCCATTACTAGAAAAGTATAATTTCTTGGAGTTTAATAATGACCCCTCCCCATTAGATTTATATGTCCTATTTCTTCTTATATGTTTGCCAATATCACCGGTGCTTGGAGTCACTTTGAAAGCTGGTTGTCGGAGTCACTCACTGGACGATCGTTCACTGGAATTTGTTGTCGGAGTTACCAATGACTTATCAATGTAAATATAATATGTATATATGCATATGTATATATATATATATATATGTATATATAGAGCACGACTTATCAATTCACGATATCATTTGCTATAAAACATATTATTTATATGCATGCTTTAGAACTTGAAAGTTTTTCCTTCAAATCTCTTCAATATTTTGTTCTTTCGATCACACAGGGTACTATTATAAAATAGTAAAACACGAAACATCACTACAAGAAAATCGATTTTCAGTTACCAAAATTCGGTAGCTGAAAGTCATGTTTTTGGTAACAATAAGTTTTTGTTACCAAATATATTTGGTAGCGGAAAGTCAGTCGCAAAAAGTATTTGTTGCCAAATTTTTGGTAGCAAAAACTTTTTGTTACCAAAATTGATTTCGGTAACAAAATGTATTTGGTAGCGAAAAATGTGATATTCAGTTACCAAAAAATTTCGGTAACAAAAGATATTTGGTAACAAAATGTCTATAATTTCAAGTACCAAAATTTTGGTAACAAAATGTATTTTGGTAGCTAAAAGTAGGAGATTCAGTTACCTAATTTTTGGTAACAAAAGGTATTTGGTAGCAAAAAATATATGATTTAGTTACCAAATTTTTTGGTAGCAAAATTTATTTGGTAGCGAATTGTACAAGATTCTGTTACCAAATATCTGGTAACAGAATACATGAGATTTAGTTACCGAATATTTTGGTAGCAGAATGAATTTGGTAGCGAAAAACCTGTGATTTAGAAACCAAAATTTTGGTAACATAATGTATTTTTGGTAGCAAAATATACAAGATTTAGGTACTAAAATTTGGGTACCAAAAGGTATTTGGTAGCAAATTCTTGTATTCTAGCATCCAAATATTTGGTAGCAAAAAGGGCAAAAAAATTTCTAAATTTTTGGTGCCGAATTTTGTGGCCACCAAAATATAAACAAATTTATGTACCTGTAATTTTCTCCAAAATATATGTATGAAATTCAAATTTAATAGACAAAATATCAAATATTAATTAAAACAAAATACCAAATCTCTCTAAATATCTTGATATATATTAGAATCCAAACAAAATACTAAAATAGTAATACTTAAGCAAATTCATCAATTACGGCTTACTAAATATTGTACTAGTAAACACTTAATCTTGCAAGAAGAAAAACCTCTAACAAACTGGGGCTGGAGCTGGCGGTGGTGGCGGATCTTCATTGCTTGAGAGGTTCGGTCCACGATGATTTGATGGCATATTAAGCCGCTGAAGTAGCATCTGAATGACCTCTCTTTGTTGTTTCAAATTGTCTTCCATTTCTGCCATACGAAGTTTGCCTTCCCGAACTTCGTTTGATAGGCTTTCATATCTTGGCTGTCCCAATTTGTGAGCTTGTGACGTGTTTCTTGGTATAGGACCTATGCCACGCTTGAAACCATATTTTTCATACTTCGCGCTAGATAAAACTTGAGAGTAAATTTCTTCCTCCGCATCAGAGTCAATATTTGACCCCTCTGGTAATTCACCTAAGCGAGCATCGCGAATCTTGATCATTTGGTCTTGCATTAGGTGAAGTGTTAAACTTAGAAGTTAGACTCAAAAAATAAACAATCAAATTAAATGATTAAGTGTTTGGTTTCTTACATAATCTTCATTCGCTCTCTTAGTTGTCCATCCTCGTGATTCGCTCCAATGAGTTTTCTTGAAGACCTCAAAGTACCCTCCCGAAGTATTCGAATCAGAACTTGATTGTATGTTCTACATAGAAATAATTATTTGTTAATTAATCAACAAAAGTTAATAGTTTTAAGTAGTAACATACTTAAGTGAGTCAAAGTTAATTACACGAACTTCTTCCAAGTGTTGAACTATAGATCTTGAGCCACCCAAACAACCTGTCGGGTTTTTGGACTGATTTTCTGAATAGACCTTTGATTTTTTCTGCATAAATGCAAAAAGAGAACTTTAAATGTAATAAAATACCTTCACAACTTTAATTCATAGAAAAAAAATTTGGTATCAAAACGCACATTCTCAAACCAATGTCCCATTATTTAGTTAAGTTGTTTATTTACCTGCCATTCTTCATTTCCAAAGCAGTTGATGCACATCCACTCCCAATCAGCTGATTTAATGTATTGATTCGGTAAATGTTGCAATGGATCTTTGCCATCCTTGATAAGTTCTTGGTATTTTTGATGGCACCGATATCGATATCCTTTAAACCGCTCAAAGAAATAATGGTGGACAATGTCTTTCAAATGCGGATGTTCCTCAAAATCTAAATCAAATACATCCTGCGAGAATAAACTTGGTAAATTTGATAAATATATCTGTTTTAAAGCCACAGGAAAATGATCCAAGTGATTAGGTTAAGACTAATGCACAAGTTCCTAGAGTATTGTCTAACAATATTACTTCCCGTTTCCAAAGTATTTGTTGAAGAATCTATCCACAATACTGATATAAAAAGTAATTGAGAAAAGAAAAAAACCTTCAAACGTCTTATGCATTCATTTTGTTGATTTTCAGGAATCTTGCCCCAACCGGTATATTGTAATGGAGCATGATGGCGAACTATAGAACCAATTTTGCTTGTAAATCGGCCCGCATTCTCCCCATGAACTCGGAGCTCAGAATCCCTATACATTACCTCCAGCTTTCCTTTCTTGGTCACTAATCTATCGGTTGTTTGACATGTAGTGGGTCCTCGAACATTGGTTAACCGCGCTATTTACAAATAATATGTTAATTATAGAATAGTGTAAAAGAAAAAAAAACTGAACACTTAATAATAAGAATGATTTTACATGTTGGTGGGACTTGTTGGTTCTCTACAATTGACTGGTGCACACTCAAGCGTCGATCCCCATCATGTTCTTGATTTTGAGATGGCTCATCATTTGGTGATGTCGATGTGGCTGAGCCTACTGTGGTTGGTGGAGATGGCTCAAGGATTTCAGTAGTTGCTGGAACTGAAATCCTTTCTGGAGTTGGCTCAACAACCGGAGTAACTGAAATCCTTTCTGGAGTTGGCTCAACAACCGGAGTAGCTGGCCCTGATTTGGATTTTGAACTGGAACTAAATGATAACTTTCTCTTACGAGTAGACATAACTGATATCCTGAAACAACACAAAAAGGCACATATAGAGTAGTTAGTGATTAAACAAATAGTATATAATAGAAATTAGAACTTTTTAACAACTACTTCATGTTGGGATCTATAGGTGCCCTAAGGATAGAAAATCTTAGGGATTTTCTGTAAATATGATATTTTGATATTAATAAGAGGAAATTATTCATGTTTAATAAGTTGTGTCCTATTTACTTTCATTTGTTGATTGTATAATTATTTTGAGCAAACAAAAAATACTCCTAGGCTGTTGGTAATATATCGAATTACCATATGTATACGGGGTATGCATAGAAGACGTGGTAATTTGATAACAGTCTAAATAAATAGTCCGCAATCAACGGAATAAGATTTGGGGATCTTATTCATGATAAGATTGTAAAGGTTGTCTACTTCCTTGGAGGGATGGTTTGTCTTAACCATCGGATAGGTTCCGAGTAGAAACTTTAATGTATACCAGTATTGAGGTATGACATTGGACTGGACCTAAAGTGTTAATTGATTCGGTTTAATAATTCCGTTTGTAAGAATCAATGATACTTTGATTATCATCCTGCATTAATCTTAATCCTGAAATGATTACTTGAGTTCGCATCCATGACTTATGTACTTTGATGCACTAAAGGTGAGACACTGTTAATTCATGGTCAACATACTTGTGTTTTGGGTGCATGACTTATGGATGGAGAAATCAAGATTCATAGATACGGAATCCATAGCTATCTTAATGATAGTAAATGTTATCTACTTAAAGGTATTATTCGGGGATTGAAAGATAGTATAACAAGATCTTGGCCATCGGTTTACTTTGTGTTCTCTGGTGGTTTTCCAATTGTATGGTTTTACAATTGGTGGTTCTTTCAATGGAGAATAATTGAACTTTAAGTTAAAATGATTGAAAAGGTAAAACGGAAAAAGTCCTTAATTCAATCATGAATAACATATGGGGATTAAGCAAGCGATGAATAAATCATGGAAGAAGCACTACGTGAGAGAGCTTTCGTAATACGGTATGTAAACAGGAGTTCAGCTTCAAACTTTTAGTGGAATAGTTTTGAAGTTGATAATTGATGGATAATTAATCTGGGATTAATTTTTCACAATTATAGGAGCCTCTTTACATATTTCCATCGGGTCCCTCTATTAGCTCATATAGTTCCATGAAGCGTCTCGGGATTTGTTCCTAATGAGATCGGTAAATTGTAAATGGAATTTTGTAATGTCTATTAAGACATGGTACTCTCTAACATGCAATCCAGAAAGGATTTGACATGTGAAATTTGTAGACAAATGATTTGTCAACATGTGATTGGTTAATTTGAATTTTGAAAATAAGATTGTATTTGAATTTTGGAAAACAAAATTTTTCTCTCCTAATTAAAAGTGGTGCACGTTTTTTAATTGCATGGAGGGAAGAAAATTTTGTTTCAAAATTATTTAAATATATTCCTAACATTTAATTATTAATTGGTTTAAATAATGGAGATTATTTCATGAATTTTTCTTTCCTAATTAAAGAGGTGCATGGTTTTTGTGAGGAAAGAAAATTTGAAATATTTCATTAATTTAAATTAATTAATATGGATAATGTTTATGGAAAATATTTATTCAAATATGTGAATCCTATTTAAATTTGAAAAGGTTTAAAAGAAGTTTGAATCTAGATAGGACTAGGATCTTTTGACTAGTCTAGATTCTTGATTTAAAATTTAAACCACTAATCAAGATTTCTCTCACTTTGTGGCCGAATTTTAAAGGGGATTTCCTCTTGAAATTTGTTTTTAGGTTCAATGAATCTAGCCCTAAAGTTGTATGATCTTTTGGTTCAAGATTTATCCGGAAAATAATTATTAATTATTTTTCAAGTAGGAGATAAATTTTGAAAAGGATTGTAATACTATATAAAGGCTAGGAGTTCTTGAAAAACCAATTTTTGATAATTTGAAAGAAAAAAAACGTTTTTTTAATAAAAAAAAAAAATTTTTTTTTTCCACATCAAAAATTCGGCTTTCTTGTGAGAGAGAAAAAGAAAGAAAATTCCATTGAATCAAAACTGCGAGAAAGGTTAAACCGAGTGATTATTTTCATAGGAGGTTAACCGGTTTCTGTTTTGTAGTTTTGAAGAAAGAAGTTGGATCAAATTCTCAACGAGGATCATCGGAATTGAGAATGAGGGATCTAGACTTCGGAAAGAAATACCGGTCGCTTGGATTCATAGAACGTGTGCCCACACACACTTTGAGACGTGGAACTCGAGAATAGTAGAGAAGACACGTTGGTCAAACGCTCTAGCAATTCCGGAATCCAAGAAATAAGGTACGCTTGATCATGAATTAATTTATTGTTATATGCATCATGAGCTTCTTTTCCGGAAACGGCATAAAATTTTTAAAACTTCCGCTGCGCCGTAACTCCAATACCGGATCCGATTTTTCCAACACTTCAAAGTTTCACAAATGATGTTTTTTTTTTTTACTCAAATAATTTGACATACTCAATCACTTGAATCACTATAAGTTTCGATATTAGTTGGGGAATCAGTTTCCTCGGGGTCACCATCTATTTCTTCATCGATTTCATCATTGGGATTGATTTGGATATCAATGGTAAAACCATCGATTTCTAGTGGCGCAGTATCCATACGATTTAGGGGAGCTTCAACAACATTTGTGGTGTCAAAAGAAATGTCGATCTCATTTGACAACTCTTCTTGGTAAGCCTCATCATCAATATCATCCTCTTGTTGTTCCTCATTTGTTGCTTTCGGCACACTTTCCCATATATGACCCTGACTAACTTTTTGAACTACTTTCCAAGCGTCACATTTCTTTTTGTCATCAACATAATAGACTTGTTTAACTTGATCTGCCAATACGTACGGTTCATCCTCAAACCACAAGGAATCAGTTTTAATTGTGGTGAAATTATACTCATTCTTCACTCTACCACTGCCCGTATCAAACCATGAACACTTAAATAAGATCACCTTATTCCAATATAAAAACGACACCTCTCAAATCTCATCAATTACACCAAAGAAAGCACTTGATGTCCCATCATACTCTGCCTCAACGTAAACACCAGAATTCTGTGTGGTACGCCTATCATCCCGCATTTTTGTTTGGTATCGCACTCCATTCACCATACAACCAGGATATGAATGAACAATAAGGTTTGGTTCATTTGCTAGAGCATACAAGTCATCGGAGATTGTTGAATCAGATTCTGCGAACTTAACTCTAATCTGCAACACGGTTGACATAAGATTTTAGGAAGACATGGTCATTAGATATCGTCTAATCAAAATTCACATAAACGTTCACGTGTTGTTACCTTATTTCCGAACCAATTCGGAAATTCAGTAACTTGTGTGTGATGAATATTAAGCTCATCAAGGCCTTGTGATCGCAATAAAGAAGCATGTTCACTGTCAATGATTATCAGTTAGTTAGTATTCGCTATCCTAAAATGGAAATTCAAGGTACACACCAAGATAAGGATCAACATCTTACTCCAAATAAGGTTGCAACTTTTCGGTATTGTTTAGGATATACCAACGCACTTTTTGAAGCTCATCGTGTGTCAACATAATGGCGGTCGCTTTCCCAAACGGTCTTGCTAGTTGTTGGAAAACTGAAATTGATGAGGATGGTCGGGCTTCAACAAAGTCAGGATTACGTTCGGGTCGATTATGTTGTGTTTCAATGTCACGCAAGTACATTGAACAATATGTCAACGCTTCATTAATAGTATAGCCTTCTGCAATCGAACCTTCCGGACGAGCTTTATTTCTAACATATTTCTTCAAATTTCCTAGTGCCCTATGAAATCACTTCAGGGAATTAATATATTGTTATACAAGCTTTGCTAAAACTTTTTACAATGGAAAAAAAAATAAAACGTTTCAATATTGTGTATTGAAACATATTTGTAAAAATAAAAGTGTTACCTTTCAAAAGGGTACATCCACCTAGTGTGAACTGGTCCAGCCAATTTTGCCTCCGTTGGTAAGTGGTAGGCTAGATGGATCATGACATCAAAGAATGCAGGAGGAAAAATCCTCTCTAGTCTACACAAGGTGTAGACTATACCTTCTTGTAGTGCATCTAAGTCCTTTACCGACAATGTCCTTGCACAGAGCTTCTGGAAGAATGAACCCATCTCAGCAATTGGACCCAGCACATTATCTTTCAAATAAGGCCTCAATCCTATCGCCAATAGTCGTTGCAACAACACGTGATAATCATGACTTTTCAATCCCATGATTTTACCATCCTTAACGTTGACATTTCGGGACAAATTTGCAGCATATCCATCCGGGAATTTGACTGATTTTAAGAATTGACAAAAAGCTTTCCGCTCCATACTAGACAATGTAAAACATGCGTGAGGCTTCTTCCCCTTCCTATCCAAGTGCAACTCCTTTCGGATGTTCAAATCTTCTAAGTCCATGCGAGCTTTTTTGGTATCCTTCGATTTGCCATCTAATCCCAAGATAGTTCCCACCAAGTTGTCGCATATATTTTTTTCTATATGCATTACATCTAGATTATGCCGCAACTTAAGTTTCGACCAATACTCTAGCTCCCAAAATATACTTTTCCGTCCCTAATTGTTGTCGTTTGTGTATCCAACTTCCAACTGCTGTTTCTTGTCATCCTCACGAACTGAAGCATCCTTTCCCGGCATAGGCACCCATAGCTTGTTGAGCTCTAACAATAGTTCATCACCAGACATCAATTTTGGAGACCTCCTTGTTTCAACAGAACCATCAAAATTTAAGTCATAACGCCAAGCATGATTCGGAGACAAATAACGTCGATGTCCCATGTACGAAATCTTACTCCGTAATCGAAATGAAGCGGTCTCATCCATACACACTGGACATGCCTTATAACCTTTGGTCGAGTAGCCGGATAAAGTACCATATGCAGGAAAATCATGATTGTCCATAACACTGCAGCACGCAAAGTAAAATGTTTTTTTTCAACAGCATCATACGTTCTAACACCGTTTTCCCATAACTCTTTAAGTTCATCAATTAGAGGTCTCAAATAAACATCAAAGTCTTTCCCCGGTGCCTTTCGTCCTGGAATTAATGTTGACATCATGATCTGTGCCTGCTTCATACATATCCAAGATGGCATGTTGTAAGCCACTAGAAAAACTGGCCACATACTATATGGATTTCCCATATCTCCAAATGGAGTGAAACCATCGGAGGCAAGACCTAATCTGACATTACGCGGTTCAATTGCAAATTCCGGATATTGTTTGTCAAATTCCTTCCATACTTCTGCATCTGCAGGGTGTCGAAGGACTCCTTCCGTCTCAACACGTTTTTCCTTATGCCACCATACTTCTCCACTCACATTCTCCCCATGCATATACCCCTTGGTACAACTAATTTAGCTGCCAGATAAACAAACAAATACGGAAAAACCGAGAATAATGAAGGGAACAAGACCAGGCACGCAACAAGGAAAAAGCAAGCTTAAAGAAGGAGAAAGAATAACCAAGAATGGCATCTGTCTGCTTCGTGTGCTGCAACTGCAAACCGAGAACAAATTGTTCTGAATTTGTGGACCATTATTTTAGAAAGGGAGTCTCCATACAAATAACAGGAATTAAATAGATGAAAGGTCTATTCTCCATAGCATGAAGCAACTAGTTCCAAAAGTATGGCAACCACTCGAAATAACCACCAACCATGTACAGAGAGAGTTGAATGATACCAAAGACGGGAAGACAATTTCAAAATCCAGAAATCTAAAATAAAAAACCCAGCTCCCATCAAAGCACAAGAAAAGAAGATAAAAATATCAATAAGCCCAGACATTTCAAAACTGATGCATGTTTTCCGAAACAGAACCGTCACATAACAAAGAAACGAGTCCTTCCTTCACTGACAAATTCATGGTACTGACCACAAACAGCTTGAAACAGTTTATGAATCTATGACTATACGCAATGATTATGGAAATGATGCAGCAACTTCTTAATGCTTCTCATTGATTCTAGCAAAAAATATACACTAGAAAATAAACCATAATTCAAACAGAAAAGCCTTCCTGTGAAAAGAGGATCTAAGAAATTATACACACGAACATGATGAAAATGCTTGGAATGTCTAAGAAGATGGCTATAAATCACTCTTTACAAAATAATCATGGAAAAGCTAATAATGCATATTGTATCAATCATGCATATCAGGGAAACGTTTCAACTTCAGGAAGTAAGAAAAAATACAACCACCAATGCAAATTAAGAAAAAATACAAACAACAATGCAAATTACTCGAAAATGCAAAACAATACAGATGTTGTCAAATTGGCACTATAGACAAGACGACAAAACTCAAGGTAAATGCCAGCTATGCAACGATTTTGCCAAGAACTACTGCCTAAAAAGAAATCTGCAAAATTAATCCAGAAAATAAAAAGGAAAGAAATTGAACCCAGGAAAAAAAAAAGGGCAGCCAAAGAACAGAAAGGCAGAAAAAAACCCATAACTGAAATCAAACAGCTAAATAAACAACAAGAAAAGGGAGGAAAATGATCACATACCAGAAACCTCAACTTAAAAAGAACAAATAGAATAGTAATTTGAAGCATAACTTAAACTGTTCAACCAATTCGTTTAGTCAAAAATATTCATACCAGAATAATACTTTACTTATACAGTTCGAAAAAAGGTAGCACAAAGGACCCTAGTAGAGAGGGGCAACTTTAAGATGCAAGTTTCCATCTAGCATGCATAGTTCTTCAACCCAATTATCAATCTAATGATCAGCTGTACAAATTAGCTCAAATGCAACAACTTAAACAATAGGCTTGATAAAATCAAACAAGTTTCCTTTCAATTTAGCCATAAATTCACCATCACCTTCCAACTAAAACATGTTCCAAACTTGGTTGCAATTCTAATTAAACCTAGCCATGTATCAACTGGTTGAGTATTTAACTAAATAAAAAAGTATGAGTTCAAAAAAAAAAAAATAGAAATTACCCCCTTCTTCTGCCGTCCAAGTTTTAAGACTAAGTTTTTGGCCAGAACTTCAAACTTTCCGAGCATTGCTGGTACGATAAGTATCTTAATGATTTAAAATGTTTCAACAAGAGCTTTTGATTGAAGCAAAATCTTGCATAGAGAAGAACGGGAGAGGTTTTAGCAAGAAGGAACATCGTCTTGGAGTTTCAAATAAGTTTTTGGTTGCTATGGGCTTTCATTAGGCAGTACAAGCCCCTGGCTCTTATCAAATAGTAAACATGCGGAAAACACTCAAAACGTGCCACGAAACATGAGGGAAGACACTAAACTGTTCCCACACACACACACCCAAACCTGGAGCGGGTAGCAGGAAATTATTCGTCCTAAGTAATCATAAATAATCACAAAACTAGACTCCCTAGAAAAGATAGAAGAAATTCTGATGCGGCAGATTCAAAACCACAACAGACGATGGCCAGAATAATCGACCAACAAACAATTAATCTACATATATATAAACATTTGAAGCCTCGTTGCTCTCAAAAACTTGACGTACTCGAAACCAACAACGTGTGAGGATTAAAAACCTCGCTGTTCTCCTAAGTCCAAACATTTGAAATATCATCGATTTTCGTGAGGGGATTTCATATAAAAACTTGGGGGTTTTCAGTTTGGCTTTTTACCGTGTCAGATTCCTTTGATTTCCGTTGATGGTCACTGCAATTTCGACGCCAGCGACTAGAAAGGGTTGGCAACAGTGAATCCGGCAACGGCGTGAGAGGGGATGGTGGAGATGATGCTGCGAAGTCCAGACCTAGCTAGAGAGAGACATAGGTCGAGAGTTAGAGAGAGAGAGTTAGAGAGAGAGAGATAGAGAGTTAGGGTATCTCCAAATTATTTGAATCTTTGTGAGGGGATTTTATATAAAAACAGTCAAGATTTCAGTTTGGCTTTTTACCTCTTTAGATTCAGCTGATTTCCGTTGCTGGTCACTGCATTTTTGATGCCAGCGAGTGGAAAGGGTTGGCAACCGTGAATCCGGCAACGGCGTGGAGAGGGGACGGTGGAGATGGTGCCGGCGCAGCGATGGGACGGCAAAGGCCTGCTAACGGCGCGACGGAGGTCTGGTGCCGGTGCGGTGAAGGGAGGACGCCAACTGATTTCGGTGGGGCGAAGGAAAGCGACTTCCAGCTGCTAGCAAAGAGAGACAGAGGTGATCAAGAGTTAATTAGGAATAGATATATCAGAGAGAGAGGGAGTTAGAGACAGAGCGAGAGAGATATATACATTCAAGTCAATAGTGTATTTGAAACATATATACCAAAATAAGGTTTTGGATTTGAAATAACATATTTTGCTACCAAATTTTTGGTAACAGATGACATTAGGGGGAAATTTTTGCTACCAAAATGTGTTTGGTAGCAAACTGTACGATTGCGCTACCAAAATTTTGGTAGCGGAAATATATAATTTGCTACCAAAATTTCATTTGGTAGCAAATAACACTACCTGGGAAAAATTTGGCCTATCGCCAATTTTTTTTGCTACCAAATAATTTTGGTAGCAAAATATTACAATTTGATACCAAATTTTGGTAGCAAATGTTAGCATTTTGTTACCAAATAGTGTTTTGGTAGCAAAATGTTATCGGCGGGAACTAAAATTCGATTCCCGCCCTGCCATCTGTTACCAAAAATATTTGGTAGCGGATTATGTAGTTTTTGCTACCAAAATTGGTAACAAAATGTCTATACCTTTCAGCCACCAAAATTTGGTAACAGAAACTCTATTTTCTGCTACCAAATTTTTTTTGGTAACAAAAACTTTGGTCTCTTAAAATCACATTTCTTGTAGTGCATAAAGAGATCAAAATTAAAGACATGTGGCACAAAAAAAAAAAAAAAGAGAGAGAGAGAGAGAGAGAGACAGAAACAAGTAAATTAGGGGGGGGGGGGCGGCGGGGAAACGAGTATGATTTACCAGTAGCTCAAAGAAGAAAACAGCAGGGCTTAGACGTTGCTTTCTTGAATATGAGTGTTAATTAGATCCCTAATTATCCACTGAAATTCAGACAAAGTGACTGTGAGTTAGTTTGTTAAAAATAATCAAAAGTCATTTGAACAAATATTGATGCATTGTAATAGTTATTTGAAGATGTTAGAACTTTTAAATTTTCCTTTTTGCTTCTACTTCTCCTTTTGTTAGAAATAAAGTCAAAATTATGACAAGAGCAAAACAATCCTTGTATACTCCATTAGCCGTATTGCTGTCAAGTAGAATTTGGGTTCTAACTCCTTGAATTATCTCGAAAAGAGTTGAGGATGCGAATATTCCCAAGTGAGATCATAGAGAACGTCTTTTTTTCCCTTGGTTTTCGTCTAGAGAGTTTTCAATGAGACATATTTAGCTTTAGTTCTATAGTGAATTGCGGTTCTATCTTCAAGGACTAGCTTCTGACTACCCTTCATTTTCTTTTGTTGCGCTCTTTTGTCATTGTAGTTTTAAACTTGTAGTTTGTTATGGGCTATCATTTTTATCAATAATATTGGGTTGGGAATTTAATAAAAGATAAGTTTTGCTAGTGGCCGGTGCTAATCAGAGAACATGTACAAGTAAACTTTGATATCAGTTATACCTTCTCTCAGTTTAATTACCAAAAAAAAAAAAAAATCATTAATTTGTTGGTTATGTTCGTTGGATATATCTCAATTTTCTTTATATGTCCATTCCTAGTCATTAATCTTTCTTTTGCATTTCCTTCTTGATTCTGCTTTATCTGGGATACTTTTTCGAGACGTATATGATATATTTCTTGTATTTTCACTACAAAATAAGTGACTATTCTTTTGCAAAAACATGTATACATGAAAAACTCTAGATTGTCATAATAATTAGCTATTCATGTAATTTCCCATTTTAAAGTTTAATTATAATATTTTCTTTGAGATAAAGAAGCAAAAAAGAAGATGGATTTACAAAACAAAAAGAAAAGGATGTAAATCTTGTCATATATTTTATGGTATTCGAAATACAAAACCAGAAATTCTAGTTCTACAATTTAAGCGACTATACAAATTTTGTTTATTTATTTATTTATTTTTTCTTAAATATGAATTTTAAGTTCTCCTAATTGTAATCCTATTAAAACTCACACTCGTTATAAAATAATGTAATTTCATATTCCAACTAGCAGTAGAACTAGTTATCGTTTCTTATAAATATCATCCTATCACACCCTCTCCTCTCGTTTTATCTCCGTCAATTCCCATTACGCACTTTTTGGTGTGACCTTTTATTTGACTATCTGATCCTATATAATTTCAAAAGTATTTTCTTCTTCAGTTTTTTTTTATTTGATGTTAATTGAATTATATTTTCTTTTTCTTTTTAATTTTACGATTGCAACAAAAAGAAAGCAATATTTATATAATCAAGGCTAATTATTAGCGAGGTTTTTGATACTTTAATTATTATTTAGTTGCAATGTGAGCTATGGCTTTCTTGAACAATCTATATATTATGTAATCACTAAAGAAAGAAAGAAATAAAGAAAGAAAGAAAGATGATAGCTGGAAAAAAGAACACAATTCTTAGCATAAAACAATTCTTTATCTGAGTTGAAGATCGGAACTCAATGTAAAAATAGGGTTACCGTATTTGTGTTTACTTAATTTATAGTAACATTTTTTTTTTCTAAATGCATAAGTTTTTTCAAAAAAAAAAAAAAAAAAAGGGTCTTATGGTTTGTTTGGTTTAACATTTCATATCTAACTAAATTGTACCTTTTTAATTCAATTTTTTTTCTTTTTCTAAAAATTCAACAAAAATTATAACTAATTTTAAAAAAGTCAACCAACTCTAATTAATTATTTTAACTTCAACCCGCCATCTAAATGCATGCTTAATTAATAGGATATTGAAAACAACAAAATATCGAATATATATATGTATGACAATCTTTAAAGTTCATACGCATGCTTATATATATATATATGTATATGTATATGTGCAAATTGTTTTATATCAAATGAAAATAAATTTAAAAAAAAATCGTAGATTGATCATAAACCGCTTATGTCTATGTCTTCAACAATATCTAATTATACAAGTGGGACAAAAATTCTGTAGGTTGCCACGGAAGATAATAGAGGTTATGCATATATATATATATATAGTCGAAACTACATATTTAGTAAAATAGATATATATATATATATATATATATATATAGTTTTAGATTTTGTTTATTAATTATATATTTAACACGTTTCACTGCCATCATACATTTTTCTCTAGCACGCAAAATAATTGTTTGGCAAATATATATATTTTTTCTAACGATCGAAACGAAATCTTAGATTGACAATCTAAAGAAGTGCTTATTTATGGGTAAAAATATATCTCGAATAAGTAACATATGTACAAGTCGGGGTAGCCTTACGAGATAGAGAGGAGCTGTGAAAAACTGCACACACTTATTTTCGACATGGGATTTTACAGAATATATATATATATATATATAAACATACGTACGCAAATTTGTTAAATCGTAGACTTATTTTTTATTGTATAGTTAAAAACAATAATACAAGTTGGAGGTCTCCTATGATTTATCATAACATAAAACTTTAAAAGAAAGAAAGAAAGAAAGAAAGAAAGAAAGAAAGAAAGAAAGAAAGAAAGCACCCAAGTCAATAGGGATCTCAAGTTCGAATTAATACAAGTCCAACAAAGAATCAAACTAATTATAAATTGTATAAATAGGGAATTACGGTTTTTTTTTTTTGTTTTTGTTTTTGTTTTGAGCTACTGGTAAATACTTTTTTTTTTTATTGTATTAAAATCCATAATACAAGTTGGAGGTCTCTTATGATTCGTGACATAAAACTCAAAAAACGAAAAAGAAAAAACGAAAGAAAGAAAATAAAAGAAATAGGGTGTGTGTGTAGAAGTCCAACATGGAATCAAACTAATAATTTGTATAAATAGGGAAATACGGATATCTAGCTCTTTTTTCTTCAACTAAGAAAGCAAATAAGCCCTCACTTACTGTGATCTTTTTCGCTTTGAGCTCCTGGTAAGTACTTTTTTCTTTATTTCTTTCTAATTTACGTGTTTTCTATCTTTTTCTTTTTTGGCCTCTGTTCTTTAATCTTTAAGTACTGAGTTTTGTGTCGCTCCTGGTAAGTACTTTTTTCTTTCTTTCTTTCCAATTTACGTGTTTTCTATCTTTTTCTTTGTTGACCTCTGTTCTTTAATTTTTAAGTACCGAGTTTTGTGTCTACTTAATTTATAGAACCTTGTGTGATCGAAAGAACAAAATATAATCGTGTATATAGAGTCATATTTGTAGGACAATCTTTAAATTTCTGGAACATGCATATATAGGCAAAAGTTCTTGCTTCTTGGAGTAATCTCGTAAATTCATAAGCCGTGCTTTGTGTGTGTGTGTGTGTGTGTGACTTCAATAGTGAAGATTCTAGGGCGAGAGAGAATAAAATATTGAGACAGAATTTGTCTAGTAATAAATATCATATCGGCCTCTCAATTCCTCTTTAATTATATAATTAGATTAATATATCAGTAACACTCCGTTTGATGTGAATAGAAAAAATAAATAAATAAATAAATAAGAGGGAGAGAAGACTAATATAAAAAAGACGGAAAATTAGAATGATCAAAAGAAATTAGTTTTCGACAAGGAAATATTAGAGAATACAAACATATGCATGCAAATATATTAAATCGTAGACTTTTTTTATTGTATTAAAATTCCTATAATACACGTTGGAGGTCTCCTATAATTCGTGACATAAAAATTCAAAAAAAAAAAAAGAAGAAGAAGAAGAAAAAGAAATGATACAAGTTAAGATAATTAAGAGTTTGAATAGAAGTCAAACAGCCTTTTATAGAGGTATCTCAAGTTCGAATATATAGAAGTCCAAAAAAGAATCAAACTAACTATAAATTGCATAAATAAGGAATTGGATATATCTTTTCGTTTTGAGCAAATAAGCCCTCACTGGTAAATACTTTATTATTATTATTATTTTTTTTGGCTTTCTAATTACGTGCTTTCTATCTTCTCCTCCTCCTCCTCCTTCTTCTTTCTTCTTTTTATTTTTGGGTTCACTAATTTATAGAGAACAAAATATAATCGCATATGTGTGTATATGCATGCATACATATATTTGTAGGAAACTCTCAAAAGTTTTGAAGCATATGCATATATCATATCAAGTAAACTGTATGTTTTATACAAATGATCTCGTAAGTGTGATAGGCCCCTGCTTTATATCATCTCGCATATATGTGTGAGTGTGTGTATAAATTCAACAATATCTAATCCGAGGGACAGTACTTGTGTGGAATAGCCTCGTATGGCTAATAGAGATTCACACTCTGTTCGATTTCTGTTTTTTCATACTAGAGAAAAAATAGAAGAGAAACAGAATGTATTTATTCATTAATATCTATTATACCTGTTTTTATTTATTTATTTATCAGTTTTACTTTTCCTTTTTGAAGAGAACAAAGTTTGTTTTGCAAATAGCACGCAAAATTGTCTAGTTTTTTTTTTTTTTTTAATCAAAATGAAATCCTATCTTAATATATGACACAAAGGAAGTGCTCGTATGTGTAGATATATCGTTAGTAACATACATACAAGTGGGATAGTCCTTCATGGGATAGAGAGCACATTAAAAACTAGCACTCAATTATTTTTGACATGGAAAATATATACAAACACAAGTACGCAAATACATATTAAATATTGTCGACATTTTTTTTAAACTTTAAATTGAGACAGGAGGATTCGAATTATATATGGAGCTAAGCATAAAATTACAGTTAAATTATGTATGTGATTACTATTAATTGTTGATTTTAGTTGCCGATTATCTTTTTCTTTCATCTTTCCTTCGTAGAGAACAAAGTTTGTACGGTAAACATGAAGATAGTTATCAAAGGCAACAAGAAGAAGGCTGAAGAAGTAGTAGAAGATAATGAAAAGCCTCGCAAGCCTTTGAAGATAGTGATCAAGCAGAGCGGCAATCGAAAGCGTGAAGCCGAATCCGAACCAAAAGATATCAATGGAAACCCTGGCAAGAGAATGAAGATAATCATCAAGAAAAAGGGCTTAAAGATGGTTTCGTCCGCCCACTACATAACCAAAAACGAACAAGGGAAGCCTCTTGGGGAGGACGCCTACTTCGTCGCCATCGAGGAGCAGACAATCGGAGTCGCCGACGGCGTTGGTGGCTGGTCCAAGCGAGGCATCGACTCCGGTGAATATGCCCGAGAACTAATGAAGAATGCAATCACAGAAGTCCGAAGAGAAGCCAAAGAAGGATCAGCAGTTGATCCTAAAAGTGTTTTAGATCAAGCATTTTCCGACAACAAACTTAAAGGAGCCTCCACGGCTTGTATCGCCACACACAACGACGGGGTGTTGCGTGCGATAAACTTAGGGGACAGCGGGTTCATGGTGTTCAGGAAAGGGGAATTAGTATTCAAATCTTCGATCCAGCAACGACGATTCAACTGTCCGTTTCAGCTGGGGAACCACAAGAAATGCGAACGTCCCGACCGCGGTGAGGTGATGGAAGTGCCGGTGATGGAGGGAGATGTGATTGTGATGGGAACTGATGGGTTGCTGGACAACATGTATAAGTCGGAAATCAAGGAGATCGTCGCGGCGGAGAAAGAAAGATCACCGGAGGACTTGGCGTGGATGATAGCACAACAGGCTTACTGTCATTCGAGGGACGAGTATTACGCAAGTCCTTTTGCAATAGAGAGTGCACTGGCGGGAAAGGAGCACCAAGGAGGCAAAGTCGACGATATCACTGTCGTCATCGGGAAGATCATTCGACACTACGATCTTCAGCTGCACACATGATATGTTCTTCTCGACGGTATGTTAGTTAATCGGTCTCAATATTTATCCTTAATTTTGTCCATGTTTATTGTAGCAGTTGTACGTACAACGGATCACTCTTTGTTTGGTTTGGAGTACTTTATCTAGTCGTGATGAAATTTTTTTTTTCTCTACTATTTATCTAGTTTCAATATTAAGCCCATTTTATTGCTTGATCATAAGGATTCTAGAGTTGACTAAATGTGACTATGTTGTTTTTTTGTTACTATGTCATGTACAAGTATACATATATATATATATATATATATATAACGAATGTTTGGCTAATGACCAGTTAAAAGCATATTACATAATGTTCAAAACTAGTTTAAACGATATTACATAATGTGCAGAACTCAAA
>CM046383.1:27019803-27050803 GCA_025413485.1 Ficus microcarpa | reverse complement strand
GGCATGTGATGAAGTTCGCGGTTTCTGGTTTCGGTTGGCCAAAAATCCTTCTCATATTGACACACGATGTCTTGGCAAGAAGGCGGTTTTTCACAAACAAATTTTGTTTGGCCCAATCTGATGATTGTATAGAATTTGTAGCATCTTAAATACGCCTTAATTTACATTATGGTATTCCATTACCCCATTCCTTTTTAACCCCACTTGGCTGACAAGAACTCTCACTGCTCAGAAGCAATGCATTTTTTTTTTTTTGAGGTTATTTTTTGCTTTATCTTGTTTGCATATGCTGAGGTTATTATAATTATAATAATTATTATTATTTTTCTTTAGAGATAATATAAATTTATCTTTAAAATGTTAAAATAAAAAAAAAATTTAAGGGTCCCGAACTGCAATAAAACATTCTTCATCTCTCTTTTGCTTTTCTGTAAATAGCATATTCTCTTATATTTTATTAGAAAAGTTTTTCAATAAGATTGATTGGCTTACTGATATACCGAGTTCAATTGAAATTATTAAATGCTACTTCAAAAAGATCATACCGTTGAAGCTTCAGGGTCCGTTTGGTTGGTTTGGTTAGTTAGTTTGAGTTGAAATGTTTTAATTGTAATAGTAAATTTTTGAAATGAGATGATAAAATAAACAAAGCCTCAATAAATAAGGGAGGTTTTACCGAAGGATATTTTGTTATGTACTCTAAGTGGGAATTACTATTTTAAAGTTGAATAAATATTTGAACAGCTTGATTTAGGAGATACAACTACAGTACTTCTTTGCAGTGTGTTGGAATTTTTAAGGTGAAGATCTATAAATTGGACCATTTTCTAACTAGGAAAAAAATTAGCCTCCGTTTGGTTTATTAGTTACAGATCAAATTTTTAAGTTAGAGTTGGTTGAATTTTAAAAAATTTAATTTAATTTTTGTTGACTTAAAAAAAAAATAAAAATTGAGACGAAAAATTTAAGTTTCGATTATAACACCAAATAAAAGTTAAATAGTAATTTTTAGAAAATAATTGAAGTAAATAGCATATTTTTAAGATATTTAGAGTACATAACATATGTATTAGGATATGTATTAGGTATATGATTTATTCACGTTAGATTTACTAGATAAATGATTTATTTACGTTTCATAAATGTATCATTTACCTTTAATTTTAAAAAAAAATATTTCATTTATCTGATAAATTTACTCTTTTTTTTTGGTTAGGGGGCTCGTCATCAGTTTCTACGTGGTCGGCCGGTCAGGTGGAGGGGGCTCACCATTGGCGACAACTCTCTTTATTTCTCTTCTTCTCTCTCTCCCTTCCCCTCCGCCGACTCCCTTTCTCCCCTCCGACAAGTACTCCTTTTCTCTCCCCTCTCTTTTTGGCAGCTCCCTCCCCCTTTGCTTACCTAGGTTCTTGTTCGGCTGCCCAAAGGTTTGGGTGTTTTGTGGTCTGAGAGGGAAAAAAAACAAAGAAATAAAGAAAAATTAAAGGAGAAGGTAAATGAGTAAGGAAATAGAAAATTAAGGGGTATTATAGTCTTTTTATAATAAAAATAATGATTTGAGTAAGATTGTGTTACAAATTTAATGGAGTGTTTGGTGTGTAAGTTTGAGTTAAGATTTTTAAGTTGTAATAGTAATTTTTGTTGACTTTTTAAATAAGACAAAAAATTTTTTCAGAAAAGATAAAAAAATTTTTCAGAAAAGAATAAAAATTTTAGTTCAAACTTCAAGTTTGAATTTTGTAATTAAACTTACCCTAAAATTTTTGGATGGAAAGGAGTATAATAATCAACATTTTAAGAGTTCAAGGTTATTTGTTAATAAATAAATAAAATGTGGACAAAACCTGTTATCTTGTAAAAAATTCATGAACTATTTGTGTCAATTATTCATTATTTAATTATGTTTTAGCCCCTTACATTTCAAAAAATTCCCAGTGTGCACCCCTACAAAATTGTATCGTAGCTAAAAGAGCCCAAAATCTCGAAGTCCTCGAGA
This sequence comes from Ficus microcarpa, assembly GCA_025413485.1. Taxonomy (NCBI): domain Eukaryota; kingdom Viridiplantae; phylum Streptophyta; class Magnoliopsida; order Rosales; family Moraceae; genus Ficus; species Ficus microcarpa. Next base: position 27,048,807 of record CM046383.1, on the reverse strand, counting down.
AAGGCAGAAGAAAAAACGAAAAACTGGATCTCTACTTGCAGGAGCGGAAACTGAACCTTCGTTTGATTCACAATTTCAACTCAAAATTTTCATCTTAATTTTTATTTTATTCTAAAATTTTTTTTTAATTTTTTTTAAAAAAATCAATATTAAAATTTTTAATTTTTAATTTAAACTGTTGAACCAAACTACCTCCACTCTTTCTGGCGCCAAGCCCCCCAAACGAACCATACCCCCGCTAAACGACACTAATTTCCACAACTAGAAGCAAAAAAACGACAACCACCACAACCACAACCACAACCACTTCTCCGACGACCACCCATGGCCGTCTCCGACTCCAACTCCGGCGAAAGCGTTCACCTTCTCCTCCGCCTGGCCCGATCCCAGGCCCATTCCCGTCCCGTCGTCGTACTCGGCTCTGATACTGCAACGCAGAGCGTCGAGCGCTTTCGCAGAATCCTTCGCGAGCTCCGAGGACGACGGGGATGACAATGGAGATGCGAAGTACCGGTTTTTTCAGAGGGTTTTCACGAAGAACGGCGGCGAGTTGAGGAGGTATTACGAGCAGAATTACCAGTGCGGCGAGTTTCGTTGCTTTATTTGCTGCGGATTTTGGCAGGATAAGAGGAAGAAGAAGTTCAAGACCTGCGAGAGCCTTGCTCAACATGCGGCGGCGCTGGCGAAGACGAAGGCGGAAAGGAGCTTCTCCCACGCCGCTTTGGGACAGGTTGTTTGTGATATTCTTGGTTGGGATTTCGATCGGCTCCCGTTGATCGTCCCCAAAGGCGAACCTCTCGGCCGGAACCTGCCCGATGCCGCCGGGCGGCAGGTAATGGTTGTTTTTGTGGAATTGCCGTTAGGTTATGCTTGCAACCACGGCTGTTTTTTCCGATTGTGTGGTGATTTGAATTTGGGTTTTGCTTGAAATGAATATGGAAGGGGAAAATATGTATATAACTTAGTTGAAGAAAATGGAGAGGAAAGGGAAGAACATTTTCTTAGGGCACGTTTGTTTTGATGGAATGGAATAGGAATATGCATTGAAGGATTATTTTAATTACATTGTTTGATTGAAAATTGGAATTAGTATTGGAATCGCGGTTATTATGTTTGGTTAGTCGTCGGAATGGATAAGAGTTGTACTTGTTTTGACAAAAATACTCATCCATTTAGACGTTAATGATTAATGTATTAGGATAGCGAAATCCGAAAGGATATTTCAGGACAAAGTTTTGATTGATATCAGTTTTTGAATGGAAAGAAAGATCCTTCCACTGGTTCACTTTAGTGATAACTATTCAACCATTTATGAATTGTCATTCCGTTCCAATGGTCATTCCATAAAACCAAACATACCCTTGTTGTTTTTGGTATGGAGTCTCTCTTCTAATTCCTCCATATTAGGAAAGATTGAAATTCCGGTTTTTTAAGGATTTGAAATCGCTCCCCCCGAACCATTTCTTCCACTTTTTCTGTCCAGCCAAATATGTCCTAAAATCCTTTCATAATCCTCCAACCGTCGTCCCTTCTTCCAATTTTCCCTCGACCAAATAAGCCTCAAGACTTGTTGAGAGAAAAGTCGAAATTACGCTCTCATTAGAAAGTCTGTTTTGAACAATTATGCAGTGTCTGGAACGAGTGAAATTCTTTACTTGAATCATGCAAAACAACGTGGAGAATGGTTTGATGCTTTTTGTCTAAGGCGTAAAATATGTACTAAATGTATGCAGGAATATAGACAACCACTGATTTCTAGCGCTGAATGGAAGTCCAAAACTCCTGTTAATAATTCCCCTTTGGCGGTGTCAGAAAGGCCAGCTTTTAAGCCTTGTTTGCCTTCTCAAGCAGGACCAGTATCGGCTGAAGAACAGGCAGAGTTTGCTTCAAAGCCATTTCAACTAAAGGCCACAAAAGCCTGCCAAGAATTTCTTGCAAGTTCTGGTTCAGGCAGTGGTGAATCTAACAAGGAAGACGAGTAAGAAGATCCTGTGATGAATGTGACAGTGAAAATGAGGAAGAAGATCCTTCTGAGGATGGTGGTGACGAGGAAGAAGATCCTTCTGAGGATGGTAATGACGAGGCAGAAGATCCTTCTGAGGACAGAGATGATGGGGACGGCTTTGTGAAGTTATTTATGGAGGACAGCGAGTTGAGGGATTTTTACGTGAAAAATTACGAAGATGGGGAGTTTTGTTGTCTAGTTTGTGGTGGGATTGAGGAGATGCTACCTAAGAGCTTTAGAGGTTGTGTTGCACTTGTGCAACATTCAATTGCGACATCAACAATGAACAAGAAGCTGTCTCATAGGGCTTATGGGCAAGCTATTTGTCAGATTCTCAGTTGGGATTTTAATATATTCCCATCAATTATTTCAATAGGTGAATCTCTTGGTCAAACTTTGTCAAAGTTGGGAAACTCACAGGTAACTGTTTCTTGTATCTGCATGTGTATATCTTTGAACTCATTGCTAATCTCTTATAAGCGGGATTTAGTTGATGGTGCAGGGGAAACCTAGAAAAATTTTGATTTATCACAAAGATGATATAATTTTTGCAATCCTAAGTTGGACTACGAATAGTCCAGAAAATAATTCTGACGTTTACTGAATATTTCCGCTACTGGCTAAAAAAAAAAAAAAACCAGTAAATTAATGCTTTCTCATTATTAGTTATTTTTGAGGCAAACATAGTCAGATGTTATATATATATATATATATATAGCTTGTTCCTTGTGTTAATTCCCCGTTTGTTTTTGTTTTGTTTTGTTCCTTTTTTTTTTTTTTTTTGCCCCACTTTTCCTTAACAGATATTATTTACAAGAGAACATACTGTACCTTTATGTAAGGCACACGAGATTTATATTATTTCTTTTTTTCGTTTTACTCAGAAAAAAAAAAAAAAAAAAGGGCTCCTTCACGATTTCTAAATTTTATGCTGCGTCTCTTAAAAGTGAAATTTGATGCTCGATCGTTTGGTGTAATACTTTTCGACATACCAAGGCCTAAAATTTAAAAGGTCATGCAGGGACTTAACCAACCACTGGTCTCTGGTTCCAAATGGCCATGTGCAAAGCCCATGGAGAATTCTCTGTCAGCAGTATCAGAATGGCCTCCTTTCACGTCTTTCTCAGCTTCTGGATTGAGTTCACTTTCAGCTGAAGAACAAGCCAAGTTTGATGTGGTCCAGTTGCAACATAAGGCTGTTAAAGCTTGCTTAGATTTTTTGAAAAACAACTCTAGTTCAAACGATGATGAAGGTGACGATGAAGATGCATCTGAGTGTAGTGATGAATACAATGATGAAGATGAGAACACAGATGCATCCAATAATTCTAAAGAGTTCAATTTCTTTTTGAAATTATTTAAGGAGGATAAAAATTTGAGAGAATTTTACGTCAAGAATTTTGAAGAAGGGGAGTTTTGTTGTCTGGTTTGTGGTGGGATAGAGAAGGTGTGGAAGAGGTATATTGGTTGTGTCGCGCTTGTGCAACATTCAACTTCAATATCAAAGACAAAGAAAAAGCTGGCTCATAGGGCGTATGGGAGAGTTATCTGCCAGGTTCTTGGTTGGGATTTTAATCGGTTTCCATCAATTGTGATAAGCAGTGAATCTCATGGTCAATCCTTGGCAAAGTTGTGAAAATTTGCAGGTAACTATTTCTTGAATGCGTATATTTCAATATTCAAAATTATTGCTAACCGGCTTTAGCTGGTGATGCAGGGTGAACCCAGTTCTTTGGATGGTGATGACGGTGAAACAATTTTAGAGAAGGATTCTGGTGTCCATCTGAATGATACATCAACGACTTGCGAATTACATACGAGTAATTCACATGCTGAATCCTTGGCAAAGTCAGCCGAGTTACAGGTGACCATTTTCATGGCTGATATGATATAAGAAAATACTTTGCGAGCTTTTTGAAACTCATTTGAACGTGCCTCATTCGTGCATTGCAGGATCAGCCAGAAGGGAACTAGGTGCTGAATTGTACTGGTAGAACGGATTCGGATGTTCATAAAAGAGTAGTGCTTTAATAGATTCTTCATGGAATTCTAAAAGTAAAAATGGACGACTTTGTGTGCATACTCCTACTACTGCCGGATACCGAATTTCTTGCGGAGAAATTACTGCCAAAAACCTCTGGAATTGATCTCTGATACAAATTTGAAGGGATTGAAGTGAGCTGAAAACAAAACCTAAGCTCAAAATATGGACAAGTGGAGAGAGATGAAGAGAATAGTTTCAAGAGCGAAGCAAGGGATTGCACAAACGGTTGTCCACTCCGGTGAGTGAGAGGAATAAGAGAGTAAATTTTTATAGTAATTTATTATGATTAAATATTGATTAACAGTTATTTTTCAAAATAAAAAAGAATTAGTCATCAATTTAAATTAGTATTTAAAAATTGTCTATTTATTTAATTTTTCTTATTTTTATAGCAAGACTTCCCATTCCTTAGGCTATAATTTATCAACAAAAATCATTAGTGGAGAAACTGTATCGTAGAGTATGTGACATATCCTTACTTGTATGACACAATTGTTTATCATTATAATAAATTGTCATTTTTCTTTACATGTGATGATTAGGATGTGGTATCCTGTTCAAAATACTGTCTATCGATAAGTTTTTTTCTTTTTTTTTTAATACTTTATCATGAAATTCTCCTTTGTGAATTTATCAAGTCAATAAGTAAATATTTGTTTTAAAATTAAAAATGTCACTAATTAACTGAAGTCAATAAAAAAAAAAAAGGCTGATTTTTGTTTGAGGATTTCTACTTATCTAACTTTGACATCCAAACATTAATGTTTAGAGGTCAAACTACCTCGACGTTCTTGAAATACACAATTTTGATCACTTTGTATAATTTCATACCGCAAATATATCAGTTTTGTTTTTGCCTTTTGTTTTTCTTTTACCCAAAATCTTTTTCCCTTATGATGGTAACCAAGCATCCTTAACCTTAAATACATTTAGTGGTAGAGTCAGCCTATTATTTTAGTTGGATATATAATAAAAAATAAACATAATTTGGACACTTATAAAATGATAATTAAATTTTTGTTAGTAAAATGAGATAAATCTAATGTTTTTAAAGTTAAAATTGAAAAAAAGAAAAAGAAAAAAAAATTAAGAAGGGACAAAAACCCCACTCGACTATGGATGACTCCATCCTTGACCGCAACCCACCCAGAGCAAATCCTTTGTGCCTAGCTAGCCCTTTTGCACCGATTTCCACGGCACTAGTAGCCCCCTTCATTCCTCAATCCGTTGCGTCCAACTCTCTCATTCACAAGTTCTTTGTCTCGTGTCTCTTCTCTTTTCTATTTTTAATTTTGTGTTCTGATTAAATATATTTGAAATAAGTGATTTTTTTAATGGAATTTGAAATAATTGATTGGAAATTGATAATTTCACGCTTAACCTCAAGATAAAGATATAGAGTTCGAATTTATTTATTCTTCAGTTTAATATATATACACACATGTGAGTGTTATGCTTTCTAATTCGATGATAGAATGATGCATGTTACAATCAATTAAAAGCTTTAGGGCAATAAAACCCCTAAAAGTGAACATGTGAGATTCAAAATTTTAATATCAATTAGAAAAATTAGAAATTATAGTTTTGTCTTATCAATAGATATTGCTATTTTAATCATTAAATTAACTTTTTAATATTTTGATATATGATTAAAAGCTGCATCTCACATAATAAATTTTACATTATGATTAATTAATAATTTATGATCAATTAATAATTTACTTCAGTCGATTACTAATTTATCAAATTAATAAGGTTATATAATTGATCACTTATAAAAAAAAATTAATTGATCATTAAAAAATAAAAAACCTTTTAATTTATTTTTAAGAACTTCCACCAATAGTTAAAAAAACTTGTTTTTTTTTTTTTTTTTTGTTTACCTTTCCTCTCAATCCTTAACAAGATTATCATCGCTCTATCTATTCCCTCCCTCCTCTTTTCTGGAACTCGTAGAGCAAAGTCAATATGCTGGTACTAGACCCCTCTCTCTCTAAAACCCTAAACCCTCCTTTCTCTCTCCTCCACCACCACCCATCTCTCTCCCCATTCTCAAACCCTTTCCTCAAAACCGCCATTTTCAAACCTTCAAAGCCACCTCACCTCCTCCCAATAACTTCCCTGTACCAAACCCCATTTCCTCCCCAACCCCATCCCCACCGCCGCGACGTCCGCTCCTTCGCCGGCAAAAGCAAGAAGAAGGCCGGCAGCCGGATCGAGGGCGGTGCCGAGCTCCGTCGAGAAATCCGGCGCAAAGCCCGCCGCAAGAGCAAGAAGCTCGCCGAGTCCTTCTTCTACCGCCTCAAGAACCCTCACCGGAACTACCCGGACAATTTCACCGAGGATGAGCTCCAGGAAATCGGCCTCGGCTACGACCGGATGGTCCGCTTCATGTCCAAGGACGACCCCAACCTGCGCCACCCTTATGACTGGTACAAGTACGGCGAATTCGGGCCCTACTCGTGGCGCGGCGTCGTCGTTGGCGACCCGGTTCGCGGACGATTCTCGGACGAGCGTGTCGCGATGATCAGCGAGGTCCGCGATCACGAGGAGTGGGAGAGGATTGAGCAATTTGAATTGGGGCACAAGTTTGGGAAGAGGCTGGAGGAGATGGATAGGACTAAATTTAGGTACTTTTGGGTGTTTGTGAGACACCCGAGATGGCGGGTTTCGGAGTTGCCATGGGAGCAATGGACATTGGTGTGTGAGGTTGTGCTCGAAGCCGGAAATCAGAGGTTGGATAAGTGGAATTTGATGGGCAGGCTTGGGAATATGACAAGGTCTTTGATAACAAAATGTGCAGCTTGGATGAGGCCTGACATTATCTATGTCAAGAAGCCGGTTTATCAATGTCGGTTTGAGCCTCAGGACAACTTTTTCAGGGCGTTGATGCCGTTTCTCGATCCGAAAACGGAGCGGAATTATCTTTTCGAGCTGGAGAACGATGACGGCGGTGTCGAATTGGTGACGTATTTCGGTGGGTTGTGTAGGATTGTGAAGGTGAGTCCTAAGGCGTTTGTGGATGATGTGGTGAAAGGCTATGAGAAGTTGAGTGATGAGAAGAAGTCGAAGTGTTTGGGGTTTTTGTTGAAGAATCATCCGGTGCATTTGTTGCATCCGTATACTAGGGAGTGGAAGGCGAAGTTGGAGGAGTTGGAGTTGGGCTGCGATGCCCCGGATGAGGATGATGGCCCGAGGGGCGATTCGGGTGAGAAGGAGATTGTGGATTGGATCGAGGACGAAAATGATGATGATGATGTGGTTTTGGATATGGAAGGTGGTGGAGATGAGGATGAAGAAGAGGATGATGGTGAAGAAGAGGATGATGTTGATGGAAACGACGAAGAAGAAGACGAGAATCATTGGGAGAAGGAGTTTGAAAAGGCGGTGAATAGCTCCGAAGCGATGGAGAAGCTAGTGAAAAGGAGTGTGGAAGTGACTACCGAACATTATAAACAGCAAATGAGGGAAATGGAGAGGGAAAATGAGAAGGGAAGAAGAGCATATAATGAGGAGGATGGAGATGAAACTCAGCTGAGGGGGAAACGGGCGAAAGTGAGTCCCAAGGAGTGGAAGATCGCGGGGATCGGTCCATGGCGGAGGAGGATTAAGAAGAGCAAAATCCCACCTGAACTGTTTCTTAGAGCAGCAGTTAGGCCTTTCACGTACAGGAATCTTGTAAAGGAAATCGTTTTGACCAGGCACGCCATTATAGATGGTGATATCAGTGCCGACGATAAGATTTTGTAAGAAACTCAATGAGTGATCAGTGATCAGTGATCATGTTCGTGATTTGCATTTGATTCCTCAAATCTTTTGTTGAATTTGCTTAATATCGGATCACAAATCGTGCTAGCATTTTGATTTTCTGTTTGTTTTTGAGAAACTTGTAATCTGTTGATCAAGAGATGTGGCATTAATCACAAACTCTGCTATAGGAAGATAGTCTAGCATATTCTTTATGCAAAACGATTCAACTGAGGCTTAAAATTATATATATAAATTTGTTTTAATGGCCTGTTTTCTTTTCTTATTTTTGGTAATAGCCGGATTTAACTATAACGAAATAAAAAATAGTCATATGAGATTTATCAATTATTTAGATACAAAAAAATTTCCGCTTTAAATTTCAAATTTCAGATCGTTCCATGACAAGATTCATTTTATTTGAAAAAAAATAGGACGTAGAATCAATATTATTAGTATTAGTTTTTATTTGCCATTCATATATGGGGTTGAATATCTCGTTCAAGAATTGTTTTTGTTTTTGTTTTTGATCCGATCTGTAATAATCAATAGAAAGGGAAAATCTGTTATGATACGTCAGATCAGCTTTGGTTATTGATAGAGTGGATAGATCTGTTATTTCTTTCTCTCGACTAATTCAAAATCGTGGTGTAATCCTGGCAAGTACAATAGGAGATTCGGAGCTTCTGAGCTTCTGTCTTCATGAACCTGTACAAGTTCTATCTGGTCTTGGTCGTGCAATGGACAACTTTATATATAGCTTTTATCTCATCGCAAGTAAGGAATATTAGTACTATTTGAGCTAGTTGTCTTCACTCTCAACTTATTATAGATAAACAAAAAATGATATTAGATATATACGTATATACTAGTTTAAAAGCAAGTGCAATACACATGATTAAACTTATTTGAAAAAATTTATCTAAATAAATAAAATATATAAGTAAAAAGTAGATTAAAAAAAAACCGACAAAATACCTGAAGAAGAAAACAGAAGGCATGAAAAAAAACAAAAAGATCAAAGAACTAAAATGTTAAGAATAGACCGATACGAAAGAAGGCTTAAAATGAAAAATAGAAAAAAAAAATGTGTTGAAGACAATATTTTAATATTTTAATGAAAAGTATTTTTTTCAAATGAAAGTGATGTATTTATAAGAAATGTCTAAAGCAAATTACAAGAAAATACAAAAATTTACAAAATATGAAATTATTTTTTAAATATATATATTTGTATATAATAAATATTTGTACTAAGGACCTGTTTGGAGTAAAATCTCCGTATTATAAAATATCATTTGGATTTCAAAATCCTAACTCTAAATCAAACTTTCTCTATTTTTATTTTTAAAAAATTCAAATTTTAAAAGTTCATAATTTTCTTATTTCAAATCAAAATCAAATGATTTTTATATTAAAATACTCGTATCGATGAGACGACAAGACAAGATTCATTTTACATTTTTTTTTTCCTGAACACATTTTAAATTTTTATACTAATTTTTATATCACATAATTTTTTTAAAAATTTTCTCTTCAAACACGTATTTCTAACTTAATATTTAAAACAACATTTTCATATATCCCCGAGCAGGCTCTAGATAAAATCTTTTTTTTTTTTTTTCAATCTTCTCTCTCTCACTTCATTCATACACACTATTTTTCTTCTCTCTCTCTCTCTCTCTCTCTCTCTCTCTCTTCCCCTCGAACAAAATCCAAAAAAAATACTTCTTCCCACTCACCTCTCTCACCTCACCCCTTCCGCGTGTCAGTGGAAAAAAGAAAACAAAACCCAACTATAGTACTCCCACCCCTCCCCGTGTGTCAGCTGCGCAAAAGCCAAAAAAACCCCCCACGCTTCGGACGAAAACAGTAAATTATTTTTTCCTTTTTATATAGAGAAATGTTTCGTTTCATTTCTCGTTTTAATTTAAAATTTTCATCTCAGTTTTTATCTTTTTTTAAAAAAAAAATTTTATTTTTTCTAAAAAAATTTTTTGTCTTTTCTAAAAGTCAACAAAAATTACTATTGAAACTTAAAATTTTCAACTCAAACTGGTAAATCAAACGAGACAACTTATTATAAAAGGTTCAAACCTTATCCAATAAAATCAAACGTGAAATTACACTAGTCAACATTACATAATTTGTGCACTCTAATTACTACATCTAAATTTTCGTCAACTCGTGCATTCATTATTCAACTTCTTCAACGGTAGGTAATTAAGGTAAACCTCCACTATTTGGGCCCACAAATAGATCAATATAGCACACATCTAAAATAAAATCTTATTTTTGATGCAAAAATTCAAACTTTTGAATTCCATTATATCTTGGATAAGAATTCTTCACCAAGAATTGACCTCTTAAAACAGTATATACTATTTTCGTCATGATCTTTTCTTTTTTCTTTTAAATAAATTATTTTCCTGGATCTGATTGATGTTTTCTGAAAGCAACTTCTCATCCACAAAAAACGCGTTTTCTTTTATTAGATGATCTATTTATTATCTTATAACGTCCACCTACAATACAATTTGAGTCTTATAGATAATGAAATATAGAGGCGGGAAAAAAAAAAAAAAGAAAAAGAATCAACAACTAAAATACAGCAAATTAACTTTTAAGCTCAATCCTTAAAATCAACGTCTTGGTAATTAGTTTTCAAATTTACACGTAGAAATTATAACTTAAAAATATATATATAGTGCCTGCCTGAACTAAAACCTTTCTTTTTTTTTTTTTTTTTTTTTTTTTTTTTTTTGGGTTTTGGTTACAACAATTTCAATATAATATAACAGGCCATAATCATACAACACAAACATTTACATTATATATGCTTCTTCAATCAAGACGTAGGAAATTAAAACAACCTTAGTGGTGCAGAAATGGAGAACTCCACAGTTACCAGTTTTTAAATTAACAATACAGAAGAGAACGTATATATTTACTCACAGGCCAGTTTTGTGCCGAAGCTCGTAAGGCAGATGGCAAATGCTTGGAATGCCGATAATGGTTGTCTGTAATCCATGGTAAAAGTATCGTCCCCGACTTTCCCAAACTGGAGTAGAACTAATTCCTCATCTCCTTTTCCTCCTGGTTGGCTTTGGTCCATAGTTGCAACCAGTTGAAAGTTCTTCACCGACGCTACCGTCACCCGACCATGGAAATTCAGACACCAACATTGCAAATTCTCATGCCACCTCGGGGCTTTGTTTTTCAAAACCGTGCCAGAAGCAGTGGATTCAGACTGCTTCATCTTCCAGTTGTCCAGAGATTCATCGACAGATGACTCGCCAGACCATGGGCAATTCAAAGAGCAAACCATCCTTCTCGGACCTCTTGATTTTAAGAGGTTGAACTTGTAGGAGACATGCCCGACCTCAAAGTTTCCTGCTGAAACTTGGGGGCTTATTTGTTTGCTTGCAAAACGCCGGCTGGCTCTGCTGCTCGATGGCTTTGCACCATTGTGTGGTGGCTGGCTATCGTAGATTGTAAACTTGGTGCCAAGAAAGTCCGAGCTGCAAAGTTTTTGAACTTATAAGATAAAACAAAACATAACTCTTTTATGAAACTAGCATGCATCTGGGACTGCTGAACAAGGGTTTGGTTCATTATCTCATTTCAAACTAAAATGTACTTTTTCATCTCAATTTTTGTCTTTTTTTAAAAAAGTTTTATGTCTTTTCTGAAAAAGTTTTTTATCTTTTCTAAAAAGTCAATAAAAATTACTATTAAAACTTAAAATTTTCAACTCAAACTCATTCACCAAACGAATGCCAAAGTTCAAATAAAATATATTTGATGTAATTTAATATTCAGTAAGATATCAGGTCACAATCTCAGTGCAAACTTATTTTAAGTCGGAACAAAGTACCACATTTGTCGTTCCTCATTACCAAAGACCTCACGATATCTTCACTTAATAAGAATGTCATACCTCAACTTTCCAAGATAAGCATTACTGCCTTGTGAGACATCATTAGCGTCCAGCGATATTATATACTCGGTATGAGCCCCGTGCCTATACCTCCGCGCAGCTAAGAGAAACTTTCCCATATCTGTGAATGCTGCACAAGGGGAAAATAAAAAAAGCTGAAATCAGAAAGAATTTCAACGACATTTGCATCACCAAGGTGTCAAGGACCAACAACAAATAACGGGAAATAAAATACAGTAAAAAGATTAAAAAAAACCAAAAAAAAAAAAAAAAAAAAAACTAAAACTGCTAACTTAACAAAAGAACATCACTATAAATTTAAAACCTACGTATACATGCAAAGACGTCATTTACAAAACAACCGTCATTAAAGAAAAATATAAATCCCTTTTCAAATTGCAAATATCAAGTATCAACCCCTTTAACCTTTTTTTTTAAAAAAAAAAAAGCAAAATGAGAGGAACTAGCATTTTAAGGATCTCCTGAAATCCCAACTAGGTTGGTACTCACAAGACGCCTATCCCATACTAAAAATCTAACCCCTTTAATCATAACAAAGCTCTAACATAACATATAAAGCTTTCTATAACATCCGCGAAAGTACTAATTTATGTTCTTTTAGTTGTAATGATTATTGATAAAATTTGTAAGCAAGTTAAAAAAGGAGATATGCAAACTTTAAGTTAAGACATCATGTTCTTAAAAATTTTCATGAGGATCCATAATTCTGCCAGCTGTCTTAATCCATGTATAGGTCCGAGTATAAACACGTCTCTAAAGTCAACAGACATCACAGTTTCAAACAAGAAAGACTTTCGGGGAACGGGGATATATATATGTGTATATATATATACACGAGTCAAAAATCTAGGTAAGACCAAAGAAAAAAGATTCAGCTACTCAGATAACAAGTCTGAATTTTCCACTTTTAGACCAAGTCAAGATGACAAAGAGTTTGAGAAAAACTTATTTTTACTATCAATATTAAAAATAAAAGAGAACACAGATTATGAACAAGCATAAGAGTAAGTCAGCCCAGAATTCCTTTTCGTGTTTTTTATTTCACTTTTCTGATCACACGAGATAGAAAGTCAGTTTCCATGTTACACGACTTTGAATGCTAGAAAAAAAAATATTAAAAAAAAAAAAAAAACTTTGAATCATCTATCAGCATTTACTCTTCTCGTTACCGTGTTCTACAAGTTTGAATCTCTCAGGATTTACTCACATGAGGTAAGAGCAAGATATAGGGAAAATGTGGAATTCCTCTTGTTCCTTTTTATGAGGCACTGATGAGGTAAATCGCGCGGCCCTGGCTGTACTAAGCATAAAAACATTAATTAATAACATAATGTGCAGTTTAAAAGACAAATGTTCTTTCTGCTCACTGCAAATAACAAGTAAAATCACATTTCACAGCTCGAAGCATTATAGGTTTTGCTATTGTTTCCGATAAGTACCGTTTGCGAAAGCTCGGTCATGTATCTCCCATCATGTACCAACATTATCCTATGCATTTGGTTTTAACTGACAATTTTCTTGTTTAAAAAAAAAAATTAAATAGATGGCCAATTTTCAATTATACAGGTAATTTGCAAAGACAATAACTCGAACATAGAATCCAGAAGCTCAAAATAATTTCAGAAAAGTTGAAATATCTCTATTTCAAGGAGCAGTGTGGAAGGATTGTTCTTAGAATTTGGAGTAAGCACTCCTAAAACAGAAGCAATAATTGAGTTCTTAGACTATTTTTTTTCTAAAAGATTTTTTAAAACTAGTTTCTACATCTAAATTTTCCGCCATCCGAATATAATCCAACCAAAATTTGTGTCCCAAATTTACGGAAAAAATCACCAACGATAAAAATTCATCATTTTTACGCTAAAATTACACCTAAACAATCTTAAACGATCTCCTAAACATAATCCAAATTCCTAATCCCAAAAAAGACCTAACTTAAAGTAAACAGAGAACAGAAAACGAGAAATTTACGGAAAAAAAATTACAGATAATGGAAATTTATGATTTCACAGTAAAATTACACCTAGACAACGACAGTCGATTTACTTAACATTATCCGAATCTGCAAAAGACCAAATTTAGAGCGGAAAGAAAACTGAAAACTGCGAAATTTATTTAATTGAGAGGGAAAGTAAAGCTAAACAATGGCAATTGATACTGCCAAGGCGAAACCTGTTTGAGGCAAGAAGGGAAGGTGATTCTGCCGGCGCGAGAAGGGGAGCGGACGATCTCCTTGGCAATATCCCTCCACCGCTTGCAGACGCAGGCGCAGGCGACGACGCTCTGGCGGTTGGGCCACCGCTCCTCGCTGGCCTCCACTCGCCGCATGATCTCGCCTAGGAGCTCCGGGAGCATGGACGCCCATGAAGACGCCGACCCGGAGTTGTCGCCATCGCCGTCGACTGACTCGGCCGAGCCACAGCCGGCGAGCCGGCTACCACCTCTCGCCTGATCTTCCTCCTCCGCCTTCAGCTCCCTGAAGGATTTGGAGAATTTCCTCGACCTGAAAGCTCTGCGCAGAGACATGGCTGTTCTTAGGGTTTCACAGCTGCCATGAATTAGAGAGAGAGGAGACAGAGAGAGATGAACTTCGGAGTTTTCTTTCGGACATAGAGAAGCAAAGAGGGGACAAGTTAAAAGTGGTGGAGGTAAGTTGATTGGGCTGTGAGGTTTGAATCGGAACGGGCGAGTGACTGGAAAAAGAAAGTGACACGTGTCAGAAGGTTGGATGTGGGTAAAGTGACGGGGCTGTGCGGTTAGAGTTGTTGTGAAGGTGGGGGTGCCTAGTCGATGTTTGACTCGGTCGTCTCTGTAATCTCTACGGCGTTTATAGTGTCGTAGGTACTCACCTCCTCCAGTAGTCCAGTGTACCTTTTTTTTTTTTTTTGCAATTCGTATTCGTCATGAAATTACTGATCTGCCCTTATCTTTGCTTTCATAATCCAACCTTTTTTCTATTATTCAAAAAATAAAAATAAAATACGTAAGAAAAATATAACATGTAAAACCACTTACAGTTGAATTATAAAAAGTCTTTAGAAAGAGAAATTAAATAGATTCATAAATAAATTTTATTAAGTTACAATTTTTAGGTAATTATTGATTGAAATAAAACTCATATACATTTAAGGTCTGTTTGGTGAATGAATTTGAGTTAAAAATTTTAAATTTCAATAGTAATTTTTGTTGACTTTTCAGAAAAGAAAAAAAACTTTTTCAGAAAAGATAAAAAAATTTTTCAGAAAAAAACAAAAACTGAGATAAAAATTTTGAGTTTGAACTCAAATCCCAAACAGCCCCTTAGTCTTCATTTGGTGTTACGGTTAAAGTTAAAATTTTTAAGTTAACTTTTTAAAAACTAGTTATAATTTTTATTGACTTAAAAAAAAAAAAACAAAACTGAGATAAAAAATTTAAATTTGAGTTGATTGACCAAACATAATCTTGTAGATCTATGATTTAAACAAGGCGTTACATATGTGTGGTTAAATCCATAACGGTAGTTTTATGTCAACACAGAGTACATGATCAAATCCTCCCACCAATAAAGAATTTATAATTTGTTTTTAGAAATTCAAAAAAATGTAAAATTATGTTTGTTTTGTAATTTGAAAACGTGATCATGTTTGGGATTTGAGTTAAAATTTAAAATTTTCATATCAGTTTTATCTTTTTTTGAAAAATTTTTTTATCTTTTTCGAAAAGTTCATAAAAATTACTATTGAAACTTAAAATTTTTAAACACAACTAAAAAACCAAACGAAGCTTGATATAATAAAATAGATATCCTAATAAAAACAAGTTGAAAAAGTCTATTATGAAAATGCATATGCTACCAAACTTCTTTTTTGGTTTTTGTTTTTGTTTTTTTTTTTTTTTTGCCCTAAGCTGTTATAATGTTTTCAAAACCAATACCTCAACCAAATTTTAGAAGGCAAAAAAAGAAGACATGATTTCTCAAATGACATGTGTTATGATAAAATTTATACAATCATGTTCCCTTAACATATATACATATATTTTATTTTACAAGCTAAGGTTTACAAATGATGTTCTTGAATTTTGTTGTCTCCATGAAGGTCTCTTCGTGAATGAAGTTATTTATTTCCATTTAACATCTGTTTTCACATTCTTTTAAGTAATTAATTATTCGGTAAGCAACAAAGAAATACTTAGGCTTTGTTTGGTAACAAAGTTTAACTCCAACTAAACTGTACTTTTTCATCTCAATTTTTATCTTTTTTTGAATGGTCAACAAAATTTATAACTAATTTTTAAAAACTTAACTCAACTCAAACTTAAAAATTTCATCTCAATTCAAACTAAACTCATTCACCAAACGAACCCTTATATATTTATAACAGTACATTCTATTCGGCATAGGTTTAATTCAGGGTGTTGCAACATTTTTCACTCTTCCACTTTGCTATTATGATATTTTAGGTTTGTAAATATATATCATTCATTTCATACACCCATCATTAATTGTTAATTTGTCTATAAATTTTATATATTTAATCGTTACTTTAATAACTAGATCGTACATTTCATTTATCCGCATTGATGTCGACATTTCACATGCATGGAATTTTTTTTTTTTTTAAAGTCTTATAAGAGTTCTTATTTGTTATTGACTTGCAGAAATCCATAGAAATTCTTTTCGTTTCGAACCCAAAAAAAAAAAAAAAAAGGAAAGAAAGTTTTTTTTTTTTTTTTTTTTTGTGTTTTGAACTTTCTTCTAGAGAAGGCACAATTTTTCCCCCCAAAAAAGAAAAAAAAATTACAACCAAAGTGGGCACAGTTCTTTCCCTTCCACCAAAAAAAAAAAAAAACAAAAAAAAAAGATAGAAAGAGAAATTGACCAAGTTTTTGTTTTTTTGTTCTTTGAAAGAAGATTAGGTATGAAGCACGGCAATATTGAATAAGCGGCAATTTCCAAAAATTTGCCCCAAAAAAATAAATTTCAAACCAAACTAAGGGTCTATTTGATAAATAAATTTGAGTTAAAAAAATACAATTTAAGTTAAAAATTTTTGTTGACTTTTTAAAAAGATAAAAAATTTTTTAGAAAAAGATAAAAAAATTTTCAAGAAAAAAATAAAAATTAAAATAAAAAAGAACCGTTTAAATTAAAATCCCAAACGACACCGAAAGAAGAAAGAATGGTGTGAAGTTGGTCAGGAAGAATGGTCAACGGTCAACGGAATAGGCGAGTGGGAGTAGGTCATTTATGGCCAGTGCCGGCTCAACCATGAGGTCGTTTAGGCAATGTCAAAGCGAGAGACTTTTCTAGTTTTGGGAAAAGTAAACGCAAATTATAATTAATTTTTAAAAAATTAATTAATTTTATTTTAAAATTTTTTAATCAGTGCATCAAATGTATTCTAATCTAATTGAGCTAAGACTTTCAATTAAATTTCTTTCTTATGTTTATCATTTTAACAATCAATTGATTTTTTTAATTAATGCTTAATTAACCAAGGTATTATGAAAAAGAAAAAAACCAAACAATGGAAACTTTGAAAGCACAACACATTCTTGAAAGTCAGAGTAACAGTAATCCAATTTTTAAATGTTATCATTTTTCAATTTTTTATAAAAATTATTAACTGCTCATAAACCTGAAAGACTTTACTTTTTTCTTTTTTTAACTTACCCTCCGTTTAGTTCGTTAGTTTGGAGATGAAATTTTTAAGTTAGAGTTTGTTGATTTTTCAAAAACTAATTATAATTTTTGTCGATTTTTTTGAAAAAGATAAAAATTGATATGAAAATTTTGATTTAGAGATGACAAACCAAACGGATCTTTAATCTCTCTTTGCTTGAATAAAAACATAAAATTGATTATTTAAAAAGGTCATCTTGAAAACTTTTGCTTAAGACCCCAAAATGGCTTAATCCTATTTATGACATGCAGAAAGGACTTGTATAGCTGTGGCAGGATTTGTAAAAGGAATTGATTGTGCTTTTAATTTAAACTAGTTGCAGTGGAATAAACAAGCAAATCAAAGAAAAAAAATCACATGATAATGACGTAATCATCACATAACGATGATGTGATGACCACGTACTTGTCACAAGATAAGCAGGAAAAGCATTACCTAAAGTGCAGGATAGCCCGTTTGCTTGTTAGTTTATTTTAAACTAAATTGTATTTTTTTCATCATGGTTTTTGTCTTTTTCTGAAAAAGTTTTTTGTCTGTTCTGAAAATTTTTTTTGTCTTTTCTAAAAAATTACTATTAAAACTTAAAAATTTTAAACTAAACTCATTATTAATTTTAAATGGGACAAAGGTTCCAATAAAATCGAAGATAAAGTACACTTTTCACGTTGCCTCCGACTCTCTATTGCCAGAAAATTTGGGTTTTTAGTTTTTGTGGCCTTTTTTTTTTTTTTTTTCACAAAAAATAAATAAATAAATAAAATCCTTTCTCCAACCAGAGCAGCCGAAAGGCCCCGGCGGCCGAACGCCTTGTGCCCTTCCACAGTTCTAGAAGATTTTGTGAGGGGCTAGTGCTACGTTTTTAAATTTATCCTTTTGCTTTTAACTTATTTATTTATTTATTTGTTTGTTTTTGTTGAATTTTTCGCTTTTAACTTGAATACGGAGGATTTGACCCTTTAAGGATTTATGTATAGAGTTACTTGCATATCAGATTTGTAACCACAGTTTCATTTCCCATAGTTAAGATAATTAATTAGATGTCTTTAATTACAAGATATTTTTAACATAAAATTTTTGTTTAGAATTTTTAATCAAAAAAATTTTACGACAAGGTACCCAAAAAAAAAAAAATAGAAAAAAGAAAAAACCCATCCTAAGTCATGAATTACTAATGGATACTTCAAATTGTTGTAATTTTTTAATTGCATTTCTCAAACTGTACAAATATTTTTTCCTTCAATTGATTGTAAATTTTTACTTAAGTTATTTGTCTTACATGGAAAAAAAGCAAATATTTTTATTCATGTTAAAAAAAAAGGAAAAATGTTATAAATTTCCCTTGACTTTGTCACTAGTATCAGTATTCCTCCTGAACTGTGAAATATACTTATTATGTCCTCCTACATTTTAACATGTGTGTCAAGTTACCCTCTCAGTTAATTGCCATTATTCCATTATCTATAATGTCAAAATGCCCTCTGAACTTTGCATTTGTGTCAAAATACTTCTTGATTTTTAATATTTGTATCAAAATACCACATGATCTTTAATATATAAATCAAACTACCCTATTTATATTATTTTAATTATCTAATTTTGTATAACTACCTAATAATTATTAACTTTTTAGAACAGATAAATATATATATTATAACAAAGTGATATGTATCTTTTTTTAACACACTTTTTTTTTATTTTACTTATTTTAATTCAAGTTTATTTGGGTTATAAGTTTACTTATGTGTAATTGTAATTGGTAGGATTCAGATGTAGGATTTGGATTTTAAATATGCTGTTTACTTGGTATATATAATTTGAAATCATATTCATAACGAATTTTATTAATGTGTTTGCTTAAACCCATAATGAAAATAAATATTGTAAATTTACTCTAAAACACATTCTTAATTATATTTTTTTAATTTAAAAAATGATTAGTCTGCATAGTTTGGTGTAGTATTATAAATCGTAATTAAACTAAAAATTGTAATATTAGGACAATAAAATAATGAACATAAATTGCGTAGTTATTTTTGTTTAAGAAAATCAAAATGAATGTAAATTTGAATTAAAATAATAATAATAATAATAATAATAAAAAAGTGGGTCAAGAAGAGATATCTTTTCTTTTAGTTAAAAAAAAAAAAATTGTTTACCTATTTTAAAAAATTTAGGTAATTTTACAATGTTAGAAAAATAAAAAAAGATAGATGAGATAATTCGACCCAATTATTAAAAATCAAGGGGAACTTTGATACAAATATTAAAAATCAGAGGGCATTTTGATACAAAAACAAAGTTCATAGAGTATTTTGACATTAAAGTTAAAGCAAAAACTAACGGTAACTAATTAAGGGAACAATTTGACACACATGTTAAAGTTCATGGGACATAATAGATACATTTTATAATTTAAGGAGTATATATATTGACATTAGTGACCAAATTCATGGGGAATTTATGACATTTTTCCCAAAAAAAAAAAAAAAAGTATGAAAAGAACAATCAAGTTGACAAGAAAGTCACTTATTTACATATTTTTACTATAAACGAAAGAGATTGGGATTAAGATGACAATAATAATCTATTTCTTTAATGGAAAAAAAAAAAATAAATTGGAATAATAAAATTGAGATCCTTAGCACGAACTTCATTCATGTGACCCTTTCTTGTCGTGTAATTTTCTTTCCCAGTAAAGAAAGGATATCATTTGGTACCTCCCGCCTTTCGTTTTCATCATCTGTAGAAGAAATCTTGACGATTATTAAGAAAAATGAAAAGTTCAAAGACAAATTCAGTTTCATTCACACTATCATAGTTCTTGTGAAGGGTACATCTTAGCAACACTACTCTTAAGGTCTTAGTGCCAATTGTTATCTGCGAAAGCAACACGTTGCTTGCTTCTCAAAGTTGTCGTGGAAGTGCATTGGCTCTATGAAAGAGTAATTTTGGTCTTGAAAATGACCAAGGAAATGGTGAAGAAAATTATAAAGATCGGGAGGGAAAAAAACAAAAAAAAGAAAGAAAAAACCCAAGCAATGGTGCTTAACTGCTTGCTCTTTTTTGTGGTTGAGTTGGAGGAGAGTCTACTCTTTTTTGTGGCCCTTGGCTGGCCCATTGCTTTTGTAACCGAATCTGATGCCAGGAGTGTGGTTGGTCTCGTACTTTGGTGGCGATGAGTCGAGCATAGTTCTGTTATTTTGGATTTTCTGTCTTATTAATTATCTCTCTAATCATGTTATGTTAAATTATCTGAATTTAAGAATTTTATCTAAAAAAAATTAAATACTAAGGGTCCGTTTGGTTTGTTAGTTTGAGTTGAAATATTTTAGTTGTAATAGTAAATTTTTTTGAATTTTCAGAAAAGACAAAAAACTTTTTGAAAAAAAGACAAAAACTTTTTGGGAAAAAGACAAAAAAAAGTACAGTTTGAGTTGAAATGAAATGACGAAGCAAACAAGCCCTAAAAGTTTTTAAACAAATAATAAATTGTCAAAACATTATTGGGGTGACAATCATTGAGGCAGGAAAATAAAAGATCTGGATTTGACGGTAATGAGGATAAATTTATTTTGAATGTTTAGTTTTTAGTTTTTTTTCTTTAGGAGGAGAATTGATTAGATACTTTGTGTTTTTCAAATTTATTGCGTCTAGCAAATTATCAGATAGACCAAAAAATACTTGAATGTTGTTTTTTCCCCCCTTATAATTGAATTTGATTTTGTACGACCAATAAATAAATAGACAAATAAAGATGGTGCCTGTTTTTATTTTTTATTTTTCATTTTTTGAAAAACAAAAGATCGTACTAACTATATGTTTAGACACCTAATCCCGCTCTATATATAATCCAATTTGGACTAATTGTTACACATATTATCTTTTTAAAAATCCAAGTCATATCTTTTTTTTTCCCCCTCTCTCAACCCATTATATATTCGAATTCACAATTTAGATTAAAAAAAAAACGGAGTTTAAGAGAAACTTCTCTTTTTTGGTAGATGAGAATTCATGTTTGACATTTTAACTTAACTCTAATTAAATTATATTTTTCATATCAATTTTTATCTTTTTTTTAAATATTAACAAAAGTTATAATAAATTTTTAAATAGTCAATAAACTCTAATTTAAAATTTTCATCTTAAACAACTAACTAAATACAAACTAAACCTTTATTTGCAGCTTTTGAAGCTCATAATTGAACATTTGGCATGGGCTACTAGTGGTCAACTCAACCGATTCGTGAACTCTGGCAAAAAAAAAAAAAAAAAAAAAAAAAACTCGCCCACGCATTACTTTGTTTCTTTGGTTCTTGGGAGTTTACGTGGCCACGTACTCCATGCAAACCCCACGTGTCCTTATGCATGACCCGAGTTTGGCTCAAACGACACGTCTTCACCCGATTCGGCATAACGCTTTGCAAGGCTAATCAACGCTTTAACTTAACGAAAAATTGTACTTATTATCTTAAATGAATGAATATCAACTCTAACTAGGGGTGACAATTTATATTACGTATCGAGTTCGTGTCATGTTAGAACTGTGTCGATTTTTTTTTCTTCGACCCGAATACGACCAGTGACACGAATACGACACAAACCCATCACAGATTGACATAATACAAACCGAAATTGATCTATGACACGAAATTGATTCGCGACACAAAATTCACACAAAATTGACCCATGACATGAAATTGACACGAAAAAAAAGGTCGTGTTCAGATTCTATGGGTCTAACCTGAACACGACCTTTTTTTTCTCATGTTAATTTTGGGTGATCCAAATTTGACCCGTCACTTATTTTTCCTAACTTGAATCCGTGAAATTCGTATCGTTTTCGAATCGTGTCGTCGACCCGTATTATTACCCATAACTCTAACATAATAATTATTTTTATATCTTTAAATATTAATAAATTATTTTTTAATAGATTATGATTCAACCAGAATTAAATATATATTTGTTTCTGGAAATAACGGCATTGGCGGAATTAACATTCATCATAGAAAAACAAAAACAGAATATGGTGTAAAACAAGCATACCGAATTATAATCCACCATATCCTATATCGAACCATTTCAGACTCGAAAAAAAACAACTCCAAGATTGAAGAAGGAAAAAAAAAAAAAAAAAAAACAAGGGAAAAGGAATCAAAATCATGGGCTATTATTGACTCCCACGGTGACGGTCGTGATCGACTCCCCAGCTGCGGACCCCAAACTGCAACTCTGCGGCGGCGATGAGGAACTCCACAGCCTGTTGTGGGGTCAACAGCTCCACCACGCTCCGGACTGTTCTCAGCCGTAGATCATCAGCTTTCCTCAGAATCGTCACCAGCCGTCCGATCTTCTCGTTCACGTCAGCCCTCGCATTCACCAGCTCACTCGCACTGTCTTGCCACTCCGAAAACTCTTCCGTTATTGCATTCTCCTCTCTCACCTTTTCAAATTAAAAATAAAAATATTTAAAATTTTCAACTTTCAAAATAATATGACTCCTTTTTTGTCACGTAAAAATAAAAGATGTTCGAATTTCTCAGAGTCCCAGTTGCAGAATTAACGAGATGGATGGTTTAAGTATGTTACCGTGTCGCACTGGAGTTCGCTGACGCGGCGGAACTGGGAGGGGGAGAGGTCGCCGAGGTCGCCGGTGCGGAGGCCTCGGAGGATGTCGATGATGTGGGACTCGAAGAGGATGGAGGATTCGGAGTAGACGAGGTGGAAGACGGTGGTCGGACGCCAGCCGGCGAACCAGTATAGGGAGCGTTCGAGGGCGGAGGCCCATGGGGCGGCGAACATGGCGAGTGGGTCCCGCTCCTCCGCCACCGACTTGACGCGGTAGTACTCGACGTAGTGCGACATCACCTTACCGACGAGCTCGTCGAGGTCGTAGTGGTGGTCCGGCGTCGTCGGCGGCCTCGGCGCGGCCTTTAGCTGCCGCACCAGGTGGTGCAGCTGCTCCAACCACGTCTCGTAGAAGTTGCCAAAGCCTCCGCCGCTGCTGCCGCTGTTCATTTTGTGGGCTGACGAGGACTCCAAAATAGTAAAAGGGTGTGAGTTTGTCTGGCCTTTCTTATATATAGTGAGTGAATAATTTGGATTAATAAATTTTTATTTTTTATATTTCGGTAATTGCCTTTGTTGCATGGTTTTTGGATCTTGAAAACGGTTAGCGTGAACGTAAGATGCTACGTGGTGGGAAGAGGGTTCACACTGTGCATCTTTGACAGTTGGGTTTCTTCTTCTTTGGACAATTGGCGAGTCCTCCATTTTCAAAGACCCAAAAAAAAAAAAAGAGTTTATTTTAGAAGTTCAGCTTATAATGATAGCAATTTTCTTTTTCTGAAAACAAATATAGCCCTAAAAACTCATATTATATTTCATACATATCTCGAGTTATATATATATATATATATATATAAAATTTCGTGGATGATGTGACGGAAAAACAAATGTTTCTGGGAACACTAAAAGTTAGACATATATACATATTTTAATTTAAAACAGGGAATTGAAACTCTTTATCAAATTAAAAATATGTGTTATTTAGTTTGTATTTGATTCGCTGGTTAGATATGAAAATTTTAAGTTAAAATTAGTTTATTTTTTAAAAATTAATTATAATTTTTATTTATTTTTTATTAAAAAAATAAGATAAAAAAATACAGTTTAATTAGAGTTAAAATTAAAACCTTATATATCTTAACTACTTATAAGTTTTCTATGGAGTGAATGCATAACAAGAAATTTATATTTAAAAAAATGTTGAAAGATAAAAGTTTTAAATTTTAAAATATATGGATGGATGCAAGAGCGAAGGGTGCGACCCTACTTAAATTTAAAATTCTTTTAATTTTACCATCAAAATTTTATAATTTTATAGTTTGTTTTCATTGGAAATAAAAAATTTTCATACAATCCTTATTTTACTCCCATTAAAAATAAAAAAACTCTCATATAATCTTCATTAATATAAATTCTATAAAAAAAAAAAACGTTTACATTGTTATTACTTTACCACACTAAAATTATAAAATTAAAAATTCTCAAATAAACGTACTAAATTTAAAAATTCTCATATAAACGTCACTAAAATTTATTTTATCTTGAAAAAATTTTTGATACACACTCCTACTGAAATATGTTTCTGTCTCTGTCCCTGGATGGATGACGGCTTATATAATTATCCAAAGAAGCATTGTGCATTGAAATGCATGGAATGTGAGAAAAACTGAAAAGAGAAAAGGATATTCTAAAAAATACACATATATTTTCCGTTTGGAAGACTTTGCAATATAGTTCTGAAAATTAGTTCTCCGCCGAAATAGATATTATTTTCTGCATTATTGTAAAACGTGCATTTTGTTCAATTTTTCCATTAGAGAGGACCGACTGATGCCGATAAAAACCAGCCGAAAAAAGTGACGACGACGGTCACCGCCGCCGATGTTGATTGGTGAAACTGAACCGCCAAATGAATAAGCGATCTGTGGCGGTTCTAAAAGTTTGAAACTGATCACCGACTACAACCGATTGAGATCTTCTATTTCTCTCACGTAACTTTCTTCTTTTTCTCTGAGCCTGCTTATTTCTCCAATCATTTAACCCATCCTTTGGCTTTTTTTTTTTTTTTTTTTTGAGATAACTATAAAATCCTCTGATGAATTTAATGATTTTTTTAAGGATAGTTTTTGTTTTTGTTTTTTTTTTAACTTGTGACGGGGATTCGAACTCTACCTCTTTAGGTGGACTCAGATATGATATTATCACTAGATTGTATCTGTAACCACTTTTAAAAGATATTCAAGGACGGTAATGTATCTGTAAACGTGTTTAATTTTATCACAAAAGTCAACTAAAAGACATCAAGAATGAGAGATTTGAAGGTACTGATTAATTGAGTGCTACCTGGAGAATTAAAATTAGAAAAATTATATATATATATATATATATATTTTTGAGAATACCAAGTTTGACTCTTCTCCTACCCGTATCGAATTGGATGTGCTAAGTCAAAGTCTTTTTCACGTAAAACTTACTTTTATTTAGATCAGGAAGATCATAAGGTTTTATGAAACCATGTGCTACAGCTCGAATCTGTAGTCAATCCTCTTTCTGATAGGAATGGCTTTAACAATATTCTTCACATATGATGTTAACATATCTCAATCTCTAATGTGAATCTCATTCACAACAAACCGCCTGTGCGTTATGACCAATCCTATGCATAGCTCATCTCCTATTTAGAACATGTCACACAACAGAAAATGGCAAAAAGAATCCATGGAACAAGCATAACATACAGACTCCACTATTCCTTCAACCAATATTGTCCCAATTGTTTAAGTGTTTTCTCCTAATAGCAAATAAAGGTATGCATACAAAATCCTTTAGAACTAATAATCTACCTTTGCGAGAACAACAGAGCAGATTTGAATGTCTACAAAGATGTCTGCTCATGCTGCGACCGATGACAAACCCAAAAATGAAAACAACAATCAAAATTTTACCGGGTTCGCTAAAACAAGGTGAGAATCGAAAGGAACAACCAAATAGTTTAGTGGAACAAAGATGACTGCAATCGATTGTTAATAAACGAGTTTCTCCTCTAGACAGAAAAAAATGTTACAAGAGCAACATCATCATTAGAGGTCAATCCAACAAATCATTTAAAACACAACTATTGAAGGAGAGACCGAGCCAAAACAGGATGAAGGAAAAAGGGGACCCAATCAAAGGGGGGAAAAAAAGACACTTCTCATCCCTGATATATATAGCTCAAAAAAAACTTCCAAGAACCCTAAGCTCGAATTGTAACACAATGGTGGGTGTAACTAGTTGGGGTATGAATGACCAAGACCCATTTCCATGGCCTCAGAATTTCCAATGAAGGAGAGGGAAAAACAAAAGTCTATCTGTTTCAATTATGCCCTAGAGCCAACTTTTCAAATGGCTGAACTCTCAACTTTACTAACAAGCAGTTAAGAATTCAATGAAGACAACATTGCCAACTTCCCCACATCAAAATCTTGTGATAATCCGTTCCCTCGGACCAACTAATTTACAGTTATTACAAGTCTACATTTTACCTTGTGCAAGCTAACTATGAAATTTATACTGCAATCTAGCTTTTACCTTTCTTCTTGCTTACTTTTTTCATAATGGTTATGTTACTGCTATATTTATTATCCAAATTGTGTTTAAATTTCAAGTATTCATGCATTCAATATTCACTCCATTGCATATTTGTTACTCTAATCATGCCATGCAAGTAACAGACACACGTAATGTGTAAATCAGGGTCTTTATGACATTGTTTTCATTTCCTTCGATATTCTAGCTTTCCTTTGGTTAGATTAAACTTGGAAACTATCTTAAACTATCCTGAATTTGGCATGGAAACATAGAACTTCATCTCAGAAAAGCAACCTGCATAAACGAGTCACAAGATAAATTCATAGCTCGACTTCTTGAATTCACCTCGAGCCCCAGAGGGGGGAAAAGAAAAAAGAAAAAGGAAAAAAAAATCCTAGTGTTCACTATTCACGCATAGACTTCGTCTCTTCTCAGAGCCTAGTGAGCAGTGTCTGTCATCTGTGGTCCTGCAAGAATCTTCGTATAAACTATAACCAAGTGCTCTGAAAATAAGTCCCTTGTGCTTACAAATTGCTAACCAGTTGTTAGTTATTTAATCACCATAAGATCAGAGAAAGTCTTTCTTTATTCATGTTCTACTAGAATGATTACTGATGGGTTTCTTATCAAACGTTCTTTTGATTTCCTAAAAGAAGTTAAGGAGGAAGTCGCTAGACGAACACTTTTCATAACAACTAAAATAGTCGTTTTAAGTCCTATCTGCTTCAGTAAAACAAAATTCCAAGTATCTGAGTTCAGAAGTTGATCCAACCAATAAACAAACTTAAAGAAGGACACGACTAGAAACGACTTCACTCCACTTGCAAAAGCTGTTGTAAAAATTAATGGCCAAAGGTCACAAAATTAATGTTCTAGTTGTTACTTTCTAGTTTCTAGAACCACTCATTTAACTATGGAGTTGCTCTTTGCCTCGTAATCTAGTTTCTATTCTTATATATCTGATTGACAATGAAATTGGCATAATACCATCATCTTTCTATCTTGTTCTTTTCCAATTTTTTTCTCTGTATATGAATATTTGACAATTAAAAGCTACATCCTATTGGTTGTGTATTTTTTCATACCCTACCAAAGAATTCTCCTCCAAGTTTTCTACTTACTCGCCTTTTCATTATTTCTATGGAGAAAGAATTCTCTGGTAGTGTAAGAAAAAATACATTACCAGTAGTGTACAGTTTTCTTTACTGCAGATCATATTCAGGTAAAGTTTTAACATGTCAAATTACATAAAGTATGACAATTTAACAGAACCTGACAATGATCTCACGGCTTTAACGTCCTACCGGTCATACCCTACCAAAAAAATCTCATACTTCAACTTTTGTACTAGTTTGTCGCTTTTCAATACGTCTATAGAGAAAGAATTCTCCGATAACGCAAGAAAAAAAATACACCACCAGTGGTGTACGGGTTTTCAACCGTAGATCATATCCAGGTACAGTTTTAACAAGTCAATTAAAACGTGACAATTTAACAGAGCCTGATAAATATCTTATGGTTTCACCGTCCCACCGGTCATACCCTACCAAACAATTCTCATATTTCAATTTTTGTACTAGCTTTCGCCTTTTATTATTTCCGTGGAGAACGAATTCTCTGTTACCGTAAGAAAAAATACACTACCAGTAGGATACAATTTTTTGACCAAAGATCATATCCAGGTATAATTTAAAGTGTCAAATTAGATAAAATATGATAATTTAACAGAACCCAATGAACATCTTAGGTTTCACCATCCTACAGGTCATAACCTAATCTTCAGTATAAAAATACCACTCTATGGACAAGACCCATCTCAAATAAAGTAATAATGAAATTAATTCCACGGTACAGAAAATAATCTAAATAATTGTTACATTATTGCAATTATCACCACAGTAAGTAAATTACAGTTCAAAAATCTAAAATTCCAAATAAATTTAAAAAAAAAAGGAAAGAAACCTGGAGATAAATTATCACCACTCTAGGGCTGCTTTTGTTGTTGCTGTAGATTCTGGTCGTGTTGGGAGAGCAACGATTTGCGCTGGAAATCGCGCCACTTGTTGATGCCGACAGCGCAGATGACTGAAAGCCATTGCCGATTTAGAGAAGAGAAATTAGCATCAAATGCAGATAACATATATATGTAGATATATAAATATATATATATATATATATATATAGAGAGAGAGAGAGAGAGAGGAGATTACAGCCGGCACCGACGAAATAGAGGAGGCGAACAAGCTTAGGGCCGGCGGGGCCAGCCACTTCCTCTCCGTTCATGGCTACTGCCTCTGCCTCTGCCTCGGCGGCGTTTTGGGTTCGTCTCTCCCTTGTATTACCTCCCTCCCTCAAAAGTCCTTCCCTTTGCTTTGCTCCTCTGTTCCTCTGTTCAGCCACAGCCACCAATATTTTTTCCTTTCTCTTTTGACGGACTTTTTGC
>CM046383.1:26955703-27019703 GCA_025413485.1 Ficus microcarpa | reverse complement strand
ATATATATATATATATATAAAAGCCAAAAATAAACCACCGTTATAAATATTAAGGTGAGTTTGATGTGATAGTTTGAGTTGAAATATTTTAGTTTAGTTTGAGTTAAAATAAGTTTAGTTTAAAAGTTGAGTGTTTGGGAAAAAGTTTGAGTTGAAAAGTTTGAGTTGAGTTGAGTGTTTGGTAAAAAAGTTTGAGTTGAAAAGTTGGGGAAAAACAAGGGCCCTGTTTGGATGTTAAAAAATTGAGTTTACCAATTTTTTTGAGTTTCGCCCTCAGTAACTTATCTTAACTCCAACTAAATGGTACTTTTTCACTTCAATTTTTTCCCTTTACTGAAAATCTAACAAAATTTATATGCTATATAAATTTGTTGGAACCATTCGAACTTTAACAAAATTTTAAACTCAATTCAGAGTCAACACAATTTAACATTCTATTATGGGTTCCATTGAACAAAAACGTATTAATTAATATACGTTGAATTAATGTCACCAACTGATTTTTTTGTGTTTTTTGTCTTTTTATTTATCTTAACTCCAACTAAACGGGTTTGCACTTTAACTTCTGTCTTTTTTCAAGAAATCAACAAAATTTATTTTTATCCAATAACCAAAATTTATAACTACTCGGAAATTAAAATTTCCATTTATCCTTATTTTAATATTCTATTGTACGTTCTATCGACGTAAATTGTCAACATTCATAAAATTAATGTATAACACCAATTAATTTACGTCATTCCAATTAATTAATTGTTACATTATGGAAATAGCCATAAAATACACCAACAAATTGAATGGAAATGGTCAGTAAACTTTGAATAACATATTTTATTAAACATTTCATAATTAATGTTACCAACATTGACAAAAAATTTTGGGCTATCACGTAGTTCTATACCACGGGGCTGATTGAAATCTGTCCCACATCTCATCAGCCATCCTATCTCTCAGCAGATTCATTGCATCCATCCTCGTATCAACATGCTGCGGTCCTGTACTGGGGCCAATACCATCGGACACATCGTCAAACACGTAATTTGCGTTCACATCGACATTGTCATGGACTGGCACACAATCTGCGGCGTACTCTTCGTGTAATGGGTCCCCAACCTGCACGGTCCGTATGAAATTATGCAGGACTGCACAAGCTATGGGGATCATTGCTTGTTTCTTCATCGAGTAACTATGCATGCCTTTCAGTATTTTGAATCTGGCCTTCCATGCACCAAATGTCCGCTCAATACAGTTCCGCAGCGATGAATGCGTGTAGTTAAACACCTCTCTTCGGTTGCCTAGCCCGGCTCGCCGTCTCCGATATTCAGGTAAATGATATGTCTCACGGCGATATGGGGTCAGGAAACAACCCTTGTTGGCATACCCCGAATCTGCTAAGTAAAATTTTCCTACAAAATAATTACCACAATATGAATGGTTAGCCGAATATTTTATTTAAATAAAAATAGAATATGAAAATTCTTCTAACAAAAGTTTGAAATTCTTTTTA
Source organism: Ficus microcarpa (assembly GCA_025413485.1). Lineage (NCBI taxonomy): Eukaryota > Viridiplantae > Streptophyta > Magnoliopsida > Rosales > Moraceae > Ficus > Ficus microcarpa. The sequence continues at coordinate 27,018,196 of CM046383.1, read as the reverse complement.
CCTTGAGGAGGTATTGGGAAACCCTTGTGTGCAATTGCGTCTTCCAACATTCTAGCATCATGCCATGATCCCTCATACCCGGCCAACATATAAGTGAATTTCATGTCGAACGAACAGGCCGCTAATATATTCTGGGAGCGTTGGTCTTTTCGATTAAACCAGGCGTCCGCATTTTCATCCGGAGGCACACATGGGACGTGTGTACCGTCTATCGCGCCAATACAACCCTACAAAATATTTGCACAATTTACATGTTAATGAGAATTCGACTTACATCTGATTTTTATTAATATTGTGACATACAATGATATCAGTAACTCGGATGAGTACGTACATCAAACCATGGTCGATATTTGTAGTCATGCTCTATAATCAACGGTTGAACCGCGGTGTCGGCGGGTGGCCTGATAAATTCGTCTTTCAGCGCACAAATGGCGAATAATACTGCCGTAAACCAATGGGATGTTGTTTCTTTCGAATGTTGGTATAAGTACGCGGTATGTCCGATTGTTGCCCCTTGTGCACAAATTGTTAAAAAAATGAACAGCTGCTCGTCTACGGTCATGTTATTAGTTGGCGATAATAACATCCGATGGCTTAATAGGTCGCTTAGTGCTCTGAATGTGCATTTTTCCATACTTATTATTTGACGAATTACATTTGGGTGGCCAGTTAGTATCTCGTTCACCCGCATCCGCCCCGTTAAGCTTGAATTATGCATCGGTACTGGATGGCGTCGCCTGTTACGCAGCCATGTATTCGTCGTTACCACAAACATTGCAGCCATAGCGTCAACGTCACGTTGGACGTTTTCGGCTCCCTGGTTGTCATCCTCATGGTGGTGGCCGGATTTATGGTTGTTCCTGTTCATATTGCCGTGCTGCAGTATTTTTGCACTAGACTTCCTGTTATACATTATCGTGCGTCAGAAAAATGTTACATTAGTTGGACATCCGTGACACAGTTGTTCATATTTCGCAAATGCCCACATAACATAAATAAATAAAGGAATGCATCGGCACTTGCAAAAAACGTGTAAGTGGTTAATACAACGAACAAGGAAAGCTAGCGTTAATTGTTAAATACAAATTAATAAATCATGCACCAATAATTAAATATTGGACAATAATAAGAATAAAGTCTCAGTTGCCGAAAAAAGGAAATAGAAAAATGAAACAAACAAGGACAACACATAAACAGTCATATAACTGGCGGCGACGGTGGGTTGATGACCTCGGAAACAATGGCTCTCCGAAGGTTGTCATCAACCTCGCAGAATGGACCCATAAAATGTTGATGGGCATCAAAGTAGTGCCACATCTTCAGCTGATCATGTGTTGAATAACCCATCGCCTTCATTATGTTCATGCATTGTCCAAGGCCACCATTTTTTACTGATTGCTCACTGCCACCGCCAGATTGCGACCGGCCTCGGAAGTAGTCCCGGACTTCCTGCATGGTCGAGACGGCCATCTCATCGGCTGCATCCCATTGCTTTCTCTTACCTAGGCTTCCACTACGTCGGGACGGACCGGCTACGTGGGGCCCAGCTCGCGAGTTGGCTTGCCGCCCACCGGCGGTCGGGGTTACGTCCTCCTCAAACCACGGGTGTGTTTCATAGTTGTCGACGTTAAACTCGTGGTCCACGGATGGAATATGGGCGTCCCTCATCGAAACTGATCCGTACCCATAGGCGCCTGCCGCATGAGTTCTTTCGAACACATTGTACTGCAACTCCTTCTCACGAAGGCCCTCGTAACGGAGATGCCTGCACTCTGGATGCATCTGCAAATGAGATATGTTACATCATCCGTCTGTACTACTGATGTGGTTAATAAATATAATAAGCAGGACTTATATTAGAAAATTAATATTACTTTGAGGAAGCTCTGCCACGCCTCATCTGTGCAAACGACTGTATCTAGTACCGGATCATACCCTAGGCCGGTTTGGACTTGCAAATATTTCCAACCCTGATAAATTTTTTTCATCCGCTCTCTCTTCTGGGATAAAGTGAGGCCGTGAGCGGGGACGCCACCGAACTCAGCGTTAAACTGATTGGCCCATAAGTCGAAAAGCTGCATGCTGGGTTGTTTACCGGGGTTGGATGAGCAAAAGTCATCCAATTTTTCGAGCAACCGTTTCTCCTTCACGGGGTTCCAGACATACGTCTCCCCCGAAGATTTACGTGGCATTTCCTTGATATAGCGAATACAGGGGAAGTGAAAAAAGCTAAGCATTATACGTGTAAGATTAATGCACGAGACTTGGGTATGAAAAATGTAAAATCAACTTCAACATCAAAATTCAATCCATCACAATCAACGGAAAAGCAGACATTTCTGAGTTTTAGCATCGAAACAAATTTAGCACAAATTACAAACAACCCGAACGCGAAATCATGAAACTCAACATTCTTACAAATTAACAAATTTTCGTCGCGATTAAGAAAGCTTACCGGTTTAATCGAGTTCGAGTCGGAAGATGAATAAACGGTGGAGGCCGGCGGAGCAGGGCAGGAAGCAGTGGGTCGCACCAATGATCTCCGAACGCGAAAGTAGTGGTTGATCAAGCCTTTTGTCCGATTCTGCTTTGCGGACCTCAATCTACGACGCATGTGCCACCGACGATACCGACTCCGAAAGTAGGACCTAAAAAATAAGAATACGAAAAATACTTTCCATTAAAAAAAATAACAATATATACTATTCCATTTACGTTTCTTTTTGTTATAAAGAGTAATAAGACAAATAAAAAGATAGCGTAAAGAGGAAAATAATGTTGGTAAACAAATGTTGGAGTCCAAGAGAACGTTCACAGTTTTGTGGCATCATATCAAAAAAATCTCTCAGTTTAATTTTTTATATTAAAAATAATTAATTTGGAAACACTGGCTGTAACGCTCGATATTTTTTTTTTTGGCCTAAAAATCTAGCGAATACAAAGGCAGACAGTTTTGTTGCTTTTATGATTACTTCACTAATTACAGGGCCTCCCCTCCAACATACATCAAATATATGTTCTTTTCTTTTTTATTTCTTTATAAAAAAAAATAAAAAAATTACGCCCACCCACCTCCTAACAGTTAACCAAACTGATCAAATACCAACAAGTAATGTTACTCTGTATCAAAAAACTTGAAAAAAACTAAAAACTAATATTAATAATAACAAATAAATATTGAGACATATATCAGCCTATGTCAGTGATAATAACGTATATGACTTTATTCAAAAGGGTGAGCCCATTTTTGAGTTAAAATAATAATAATAATAGTAATATAACAAATAAATAAATAAATAGTGCAGACAAGTAAGTTTACAAGTACTCGCTTTAGGTATGGGACATGTCATAAAATTTTAAACAAAAGCAATCTGAACTTCGAACAGACAAAATACCAAGAACCTACAAATATTGTAAACAAATACAATAGGGGGCCATTAACCTCTGCAAACTTGCAGCGTCTGGGAAAGGAAACTGAAAAAAAAAATAATAATAAAAAATAAAGGAAAAAATCCCCCCTGGGCTTTCTACCAACTTCTGTCTTCATCTTTCTCATCTCTCATCTCTGTCTCTCTGAAATTTTTCCGATGGCTGTCTCTCTCTTTCTCACTCTCTCTCTGTTGCTGTTGTGTACACTATGAAGACCGAAAATAAAAGAGAATCGGGGAGGCCGCCGGCAACTCCCACCTCCGTCGACGGCGCCGTCAGCCTACCCGCCGTCAGGTAAGTGGAGACCAGGCGGAGCACCACCACCTCCCATCACCGATGGGCCTCTCTCGTTCTCTCTCTCGGCCTCTCGCTCTCACTCTCGCTCTGTGTCTTTGCGGCCAAACCGCACATCAATGGGTTCACAATCGCAAGAAAGGAGCTCAAATTTTTGGTAACTATTAATATTGCAGAAGAGAAATCGTACCCAAAGCGAAAACCCAGGACAGGTGCGGAGAAGCCGAAAACGGTTTGACTGATTGTTAGGGAAGATGAACTAGAGAGAGAAACTAGAGAGAGAAAGGCATAAATTATAACTTACAAATGGGTTTGGAAGCCGATTGTTCTACGGGCACCGTTGATTGGTTGACCGGATGGGGGACTTGCCGACGGTTGGAGCTCAGGAGTCGTCGATGGGTACGGGGCGTTCGGTCTGTGAGATGGACTGAGGAAAGAGAATGGGTTTTTGAGAAGGAGAGAGTAGATGGTTGAAGGTGGGAAGAGATAAAGAAAAATGCAAAACTTAAAGCCAGCTACCTGCCGCAGAGAAGGCGTGGAATCTGGTCAGAGCTTCCTACTTCAGTGCCGTGCATCGCCGCAGAGGACATAACTTCTTCTCTATGTCTCTCGGCACGTGGGCGTCAACTCGCAACAGTGCAATTTGTTCAGTGCACTGTATAACGGTTCAGTGAGAAGCTCAAACTGAACTCGTGAACCAAACTCATTTCGTTCAGTTTAAACTGAAAACCATCAGTTTAAACTGACGCCCCAAACGACTCCTTAATCTCCATTCTAATTACCTTTTTATATTTATTTTTTTTAATTCAATTTTTAAACAAAAAGTCCAAAAGCTCCTTCAACTATCTTCAATGAAAAAAAACACATAGATCGGGCGCCAAAAGAAAGTCAGCAGGCAGTCAAATGCCTACCTCCCTCCCTTGCCTTCTCTGTCTCTCGTCCCACAAACTTCCTCGCCGAAAGAAACCCAAGCCCCCACTGAAGCTCAGCTCCTCGCCGAACCACTGAAGCTCCCCTCCTCGCCGAAAAGAAGCCCCCCCACTGAAGCTCCTCGCCGCTCCCCATCGAAAAAACAAGTGCTTGCTGGTTTTCCGGACCGGCCTGACCGGTCCCGATCTGGCCGGTCCGGAAAACCAGCGAGTACAAGTGGTGCTAGAGCTCCAAAAAGCCTCCGGAAAAATAGATTCATTCAACACCGGGCCTTGCATTCTTGGTCCCATTAACGGATCATCAACCACAACAATTTCCAAGGGTTTTGTAAAGCATCCAAGACAGCCTCTGCTCTGTTTTAAATCAGGTTCAACCACAAAATATTGATTAACACCAACTATATATCAACTCAAATTGTCAATTTAAAAGCAAAGTTTATCGAAAACTAAAAAAGAGAAGGAGAGAAATAATAAAAGATGAGCAGTAGCTAAAAAATTACAAGATACTGTCCACAAACCAGCCATCCCAGAAAAATAAGAATAAAAAAAAAAATGAACAAAACACTACTGATATATTAACATTCATTACTCCAAGATTTTAGTTCAAATAATAAGCGAAAATTTCCACTATAATACAAGCTGATGAGAGGATAATCAGAAAATCTTATTAACTGCCAAAACATATAATCTTTTCCTCCTTTTTTTGTTTCCTCCCTTGAAGGCAATACTTACATGTACTAACTAATTGCCATAAGCACCTGTACCATAACAAAAGCAAATTTAAACGCATGAATAAAAAACAATTTAAAAAAAATTACGTAGATGCATGAAACTGGACCAACCATTTCGTATTGGTCCAATCCAACAACGAAACTTCTTTATGAAACGAAAGTTGCAATTCAACTCCCGCCTAGAAGAACATATAATTTTTCTTTCAAAGACAACAAAGAGAGACAATTCATATTTCGCAGGCTTGTCGAAAAATACCCCAAGCCATCAAGATAAACTTTGTTCCCATTATTCCTTAAAACGAAAGGCTAAGCAAGATGCCCCAGGTTACTAAAATTGCAATGCGATCGCGGGAAAGTATAGTAACACAATCAGTTTTCAAGTTTTCAATTTTTTCCCCTTCTTACACTGAAAACTTTATCAAATTTCGCCCTGCACTTGTCCACGATAAAGAGTAAAGAAGCTCGAAAACAAGCACCGAAAAAGACTGAAAATGAGCGGCAAGGTTTGTTTCTGAAGCTTTTCTTGGTTTGGGAAAACAAACTACACTTGGAATACATATAGCTTAGCTAAGCTCCTACAGAAATTCCATGCGAGAAAACAAAATCCCTCTCTGAATAACAATACTACAACCAAAAGCCTAAGCTACCAAGTAAAGAATGGCAAATGAAATTTGAAAAGAACAAAAAAAAAAAAAAAAACAAAGGAAACATTTCGGACCAGTCAGGAAAAAAATTTTCCGGATCGGCATGATTGGTTAGACCAGTCTGGAGAAATTTTTCCGGAAAAACAGAAAGTGTTGTGAAAAAAAAAAAAACAAATGAGAACATCCCAGTTCGGAGAAAATTTGTTCGGACCGGCATGTCCGGTTAGGCCTATTATGCCGGTCCGGAAAACCCGAAATGAGTGGTGATCAAAAACACAAAGGAAAACACCCCGGTATGGAGAAAATTTTTCGGAACCGGCGTGACCGGTTAGGCCGGTCATGCCGGCCCGGAGAAATTTTTCCGGACCGGCATTTCCGGAGAAAATTTTTCCGGATCAGTGTGACCGGTTAGGCCGATCATGCTGGTCTGGAGAAAATTTTTCCGGACTAGCATGACCGGTTAGGTCGGTCTTGCCGGTCCGAAAAAACAGAAAGTGTTGTGAAAAAAAAAAAAACAAATGAGAACACCCCAATCCGGAGAAAATTTTTCCGAACCGGCATGTCCGGTTAGGCCGGTCATGCCGGTCCAGAAAACCAGGAAGGTGTAGTGATCAAAAAAACAAAGGAGAACCCCCCGGTCAGGAGAAAAGTTTTCCGGACCGGCGTGATTGGTTGGGCCGATTATGCCGGTCTGGAAAACCCGAAATGAGTGGTGATCAAAAACACAAAGGAAAACACCCCGATATGGAGAAAATTTTTCCGAACCGGCGTGACCGGTTAGGCCGGTCATGCCGGTCTGGAGAAATTTTTCCGAACCGGCATGTCCGGAGAAAATTTTTTCGGACCGATGTGACCGGTTAGGCCGGTCATGCCGATATGGAGAAAAGTTTTCCGGACCAGCATGACTGGTTAGGCCGGTCATGCCGGTCCAGAGAAATTTTTCCAGACCAGTGTGACTGGTTGGCCGGTCATGCCGGTCCGAAAAAACAGAAAGTGTTGTGAAAAAAAAAAACAAATGAGAACACCTCAGTCCGGAGAAAATTTTTCCGGACCGGCATGTCCGGTTAGGCCGATTATGTCGGTCCGGAAAACCCGAAATGAGTGGTGATAAAAAACACAAAGGAAAACACCCCGATATGGAGAAAATTTTTCCAAACCGGCGTGACCGGTTAGGCCGGTCCGGAGAAATTTTTCCGGACCGGCATTTCCGGAGAAAATTTTTTCGGACCGGTGTGACCGGTTAGGCCGGTCATGCCGGTCTGGAGAAAAGTTTTTCGGACCGGCATGACTGGTTAGGCCGGTCATTCCGGTCTGGAAAACGAGGAAGGTGTGGTGATAAAAAAAAACAAAGGAGAACACTCCGGTCCGGAGAAAATTTTTTCGGACCGGCGTGACCGGTTAGGCCGATTATGCTGGTCCGGAAAATCCGAAATGAGTGGTGATCAAAAACACAAAGGAGAACACCCCGGTATGGAGAAAATTTTTCTGAACCGGCATGACCGGTTAGGCCGGTTATGCCGGTCGGAGAAAAATTTTCCGGACCGGCGTGACCGGTTAGGCCGGTCATGTCGGTCTGGAGAAATTTTTCCAGACCGACATGTCCAGTGAGGCCAGTTATGCCGGTCCAGAAACCCGAAAGGTGTAGTGATAAAAAAAACAAAGGAGAACACCCCGATCTGGAGAAAATTTTTCCGGACTGGCGTGACCGGTTAGGCCGGTCATTCCAGTTTGGAAAATCAGGAAGGTGTTGTGATAAAAAAAAACAAAGGAGAACACCCTGATCCAGAGAAATTTTTTCCGGACCGGTATCTCCGGTTAGGCCGGTCATGCCGGTCCGGAAAATCAGGAAGGTGTTGTAATAAAATAAAAAAAAAAGCAAAGGAGAACACCTCGGTCCAGAGAAAATTTTTCCGGACCGGCGTGATTGGTTAGGCCGGTCATGCTGGTCCGGAAAACCAGGAAGGTGTTGTGATAAAAAAAAAAAAAAACAAAGGAGAACACCGTGGTCCGGAGAAAATTTTTCTAGACCGACATGTCCGGTTAGGCTAGTCATGCCGGTCCAGAAAAATTGAATGGTGTGGTGATCAAAAAAACAAAGGAGAACACCCCGGTCCGGAGAAAATTTTTCCGGACCGACGTGACCGGTTAGGCCGGTCATGCCGGTCTGGAAAACCAGGAAGGTGTTATGATAAAAAAAAAAAAAAACAAAGGAGAACACCCCGATTCGGAGAAAATTTTTCTGGACCAGCATGTCCGGTTAGGCCTATCATGCCGGTCCGGAAAACCAAAATAGTGTGGTGATCAATAAAAGAAAGGAGAACACCCCGGTCTGAAGAAAATTTTTCCGGATTGGCATGATCGGTTTGGCCGGTCATACTGGTCCGGAAAACCAGGAAGGTGTCGTGATGAAAAAAAAAAAGAAAAGAAGAAGAACACCCCGGCTGGGTTTAGTTATGGCTAAATTTGTTATGGCTAAATTTGTTCAAGATCCACAGTTTGGCAATTGGAAACATTTTGGTATATTTAATATGATTTCAAATATTGCTTTCCAAATATTTATTTAAAATATGAAAAAATGATTAAAAAAATCGGAGGGCTTAGTTAATTCCGTAGGCCCCATTGTCTATGAATTCTAAATGGAAAAAGTGTTTTTTAAGGACGTGTTAACTATGGATTATAAAGGGAATTTTCTTTCCCATGTTATATTTCAAGAATGATTTATTGAGTAGCTTGAGACAGTATATTTCTTTTATACCTATTCATTTCCTTAATACAAATACTAATAAAATAAATATCTCATAACATGTATGAAAAAAGTCAAAAACAAGGAAATATAGCCACATCCCAACTAGATTGACACTTAACTATCTATCCTTGAAGGAAATATATACAATCTAAAAAGAAAAAAAGAACATGAAACTGAAAATAGGCCAATCAAAATAAAGTTGTGAGAACCACCGTCAAAGGCTCTACTCATCCCAAATTGGGAGATGTGTCATTAAAACCTTATCAAGCAAAAACCCGAAAGAGAAAAATACTTAACAAGGGAAAAAGAGTGCATGATCCTGGTGATTTTATCTTGAAAAACTCCTCCATCAAAAATCGATCTTGGCCAAGTCCGAGTTCAAGTCCACGGTGAATCTTGAGCTCTTCAAATCCTGCCGAAGAATGTAGCATCCTGCAATAGTAAAATAACGAATCACTATATAAAATGAAGAACAAATAGCGAGCTTAAAGAAAGGAATATGTTTAACTATTACAACAATAACAAAGTTTAAAACATCAATTTAAAACGGAATATCAAACAAAAACTTTAAGAGTTTTGAACTTAATAAATAATATGTTAGCATTCAATCATCTCCAGAATTCTTATCAATCAATAAAACTGGGCTAAAAAAAAGAGTGATCAGTAATACGTACAACTATTACAAACATGGACAAAATTAAGGACAAATATTGAGACCGATTAACTAACATACCGTCGAGAAGAACATATCATGTGCGCAACTGAAGATTGTAGTGTTGAATGATCTTTCCGACGACGACGGTGATATCGTCGACTTTGCCTCCTTGGTGCTCCTTTCCCGCCAGTTCACTCTCTATTGCAAAAGGACTTGCGTCATACTCGTCCTTCGAATGACAGTAAGCCGGTTGTGCTATCATCCACCCCAAGTCCTCCGGTGATCTTTCTTTCTCCGCCGCGACGATCTCCTTGATTTCCGACTTATACATGTCGTCCAACAATCCATCAGTTCCCATCACTACCAAATCTCCCCCCATCACCAGCACTTCCATCACCTCACCGCGGTTGGGACGTTCGCATTTCTTGTGGTTTCCCAGCTGAAACGGACAGTTGAATCATCGTTGCTGGATTGAAGATTTGAATGCTAATTCCCCTTTCCTGAACACCGTGAACCCGCTGTCCCCTAAGTTTATCGCACGCAAGACCCCGTCGTTGTGTGTGGCGATACAAGCCGTGGAGGCTCCTTTAAGTTTGTTGTCGGAAAATGCTTGATCTAAAACACTTTTAGGATCAACTGCTGATTCTTCTTTGGCTTCTCTTCGGACTTCTGTGATTACATTCTTCATTAGTTCTCGGGCATATTCGCCGGAGTCGATGCCTCGCTTGGCCCAGCCACCAACACCGTCGGCGACTCCGATTGTCTGCTCCTCATCGGCGACGAAGTAGGCGTCCTCCCCAAGAGGCTTCCCTTGTTCGTTTTTGGTTAAGCCCTTTTTCTTGATGATTATCTTCATTCTCTTGCTAGGGTTTCCGTTATCATCTTTTGGTTCACATTCGGCTTCACGCTTGCGATTGCCGCTAAGCTTGATTACTATCTTCAAAGGCTTGCGAGGCTTTTCATTAACTTCTACTACTTCTTCGGCCTTCTTCTTCTTGCCTTTGATAACTAACTTCATGCTTTCGGTACAAACTTTGTTCTTTACAAAGGGAAGATTAAAGAAAAAGAAATTCAGTAACTAAAATCTACAACTTCCTAGTAGTTACAAGCGTAATCTAATTGTAATTTTACATCTCACTCCATAGAATTTGAACAATATTCCCACGTTAAAAGTTCAAATTTTTTTAAAAAAAAAATCTGTATGTTTGCATACGTATGTTTATATTCTATTTTTCCTTGTCCAATACAAACTAAAATGTGTTGTTTATTTTCACATCAACTCTATCCCGCTTGCATGCATATAGCTGAAGAAATATACACATGCGCGCGCATATATATATATATATATATATATATATTTAAACACTTCTTTGGTTATGAATTTTCGGCTATGTTTGGGGTTATATTTGGAAACATGTTTCCAAACATTTTTATTGTCATTTTCCTCCAATTTTACTATTCAATTTTCTAAACATTTTTAAAAAACTTAAATTGTAAAAGTCCATAAATTTATCATTTTAAGTCGAAATGAGATAAATTTTTTTTTTCAAATTGCATAAAATTTCAAGAAAAACGAAATAAGATCCATATTGCTAATTTTTTTTCCGAATACATTTTAAGTTTTTATGTTTTTTCATTTCAAACAGTTTATTTTCACTAAACACATATTTCCAAAACCCAAACTATCTCTATCCTCTAAAACATCGTCTCTAAACTTGACCCCAAACAGAGCCTTAGATTTCATTTTCTTAAAAAAAGAAAAAAATATTTACCTGAGAATATTGTGTACCATATTTAAAACAAACTTTGACGCGTAGAAAAAAGGTAAGAAGAGAAATAAATCGTCACAGATAGATAAATTAAAAAAATGAGCAACAGAGTATAATATACATTCTGTTGATCTCTTCTCTATCTATACTTTCTAATACATCAACGTAGTTTGAACTCGTATAGATCTCTATTTCCATGAGGCTACCCCACACAAGTACTGTCCCTCCAATTAGATATGTTATGGAAGACATAAAAATTTATATATATTTGTTGCTAAATATATAACGCCTTTAGGGTATTCGTAAAGTAAAAATTCTAGTTCTATAATATAAGCGACTATACAAATTTTGTTTTGTTTTGTTTTTTGTTTTTTTTCCTTGTACAAGAATTTTAAGTTCTCCTAAGTGTAATCCTATTAAAACTCACACTCGTTATAAAATAATGTAATTTTCTATTCCAACTAGCAGTAGAACTAGTAATCGTTTCGTATAAATATCATCATGTCACACCCTCTCCTCTCGTTTTATCTCCATCAATTCCCATTAAGCACTTTTTGGTGTGACGTTTTATTCGACTGTCTGATCCTATTTAATTTCAAAAGTATTTTCTTCTTCAGTTTTTTTTTTAAATTTAATGTTAATTGAATTATATATATATATATTTTTTTTTAATTTTACGATTGCAACAAAAAGAAAGCAATATTTATATAATCAAGGCTAATTATTATCGAGGTTTTTGGTACTCTAATTGTCATTTAAGTTGCAATATGAGCTATGGCTTTCTTGAACAAGCTATATATTATGTAATCACAAAAGAAAGAAAGAAAGAAAAAAAAAAAGATAATAGTTGGGAAAAAGAACACAATTCTTAGCATCAAACAATTCTTTTTCTGAGTTGAAGATCGGAACTCAATGTAAAAATAGGGTCACCGTATTTGTGTTTACTTAATTTATAGTAACATGTTTTCTAAATTCATAAGTTAAAAAAAAAAGTATTATGGTTTGTTTGGTTTAACATTTCATATCCAACTAAATTGTACATTTTCAGCTGAATTTTTATCTTTTTTTAAAAGTTAATAAAAATTACAACTAATTTTTCAGAAGTCAATAAACTCTAATTAATTATTTTAACTCCAACCGGCCATTTAAACGCATGCTTAATTAATCGGATATTGAAAAGAACACAATATCGAATACAAATATGTAGGATGATCTTTAAAGTTCTAAAGCTTGCATATATATATATATATATGTGCAAATTGTTTTATATCAAATGAAAATTAAAAAAAAAAAAAAAAACGTAGATTGATCAAAAACGTGTTTGTCTATGTCTTCAACAATATCTAATTATATTAGTGGGACAGAACTTCTGTAGGTTGCCTCAGAGGATAATAGAGGATATGCATATATTTATATATATATATATGTGTGTGTGTGTGTAATAGTCGAAACTACATATTTTGTAAGATAGATATTTTGTTACAGTGAGTTTTAGATTTTGTTTATTAATTATATATTTAACACGTTTCACTTCCTTCATACATTTTTCTCTAGCACGCAAAATAATTGTTTAGTAAATATCTTTTTTTCTGTCGACATAAATCGTGGATTGATAATCCAAAGAAGTGCTTAGATATGGGTAAAATATATCTCGAATAAGTAACATATGTACAAGTGGCGGTAGCCTCATGGGATAGAGAGGAGCTGGGAAAAACTGCACACAATTATTTTCGACAAGGGATTTTACAGAATATATATATATATATATATATAAACATACGTACGCAAATATGTTAAATCGTAGACTTATTTTTTATTGTATAGTTAAAAACAATAATACAAGTTGGAGGTCTCCTATGATTTATCATAACATGAAACTTTAAAAGAAAGAAAGAAAGAAAGAAAGAAAGAAAGCACCCAAGTCAATAGGGATCTCAAGTTCGAATTAATACAAGTCCAACAAAGAATCAAACTAATTATAAATTGTATAAATAGGGAATTACGGTTTTTTTTTTTTGTTTTTTTTGTTTTGAGCTACGGGTAAATACTTTTTTTTTATTGTATTAAAATCCATAATACAAGTTGGCGGTCTCTTATGATTCGTGACATAAAACTTAAAAAACGAAAAAGAAAAAACGAAAGAAAGAAAATAAAAGAAATAGGGTGTGTGTGTAGAAGTCCAACATGGAATCAAACTAATAATTTGTATAAATAGGGAAATACGGATATCTAGCTCTTTTTTTCTTCAACTAAGAAAGCAAATAAGCCCTCACTTACGGTGATCTTTTTCGCTTTGAGCTCCTGGTAAATACTTTTTTCTTTATTTCTTTCTAATTTGCGAGTTTTCTATCTTTTTCTTTTTCGGCCTCTGTTCTTTGATTTTTAAATACTGAGTTTTGTGTTTACTTAATTTATAGAACCTTGTGGGATTGAAAGAACAAAATATAATCGTGTATATAGAGTCATATTTGTAGGACAATCTTTAAATTTCTGGAACATGCATATATAGGCAAAAGTTCTTGCTTCTTGAGTAGATATTCTAAAAGTATTAGATCAAGTAACCTCGTAAATTCATAAGCCGCTCTGTGTGTTTATATACATACATACATACATACATATATATATATATATACGTGTATATATAAACACATGTGACTTCAACCGTGAAGATTCTAGGGTGAGAGAGAATAAAATCTGGAGAGAGAATTAGTCTGAAGGAATAATGGCACTCAGTAATAAATCTCAGATTAGCCTATCAATTCCTCTTTAATTATATAATTAGATTAATATATCAGTAACACTCCGTTTGATGTGAATGGAAAATAAATAAATAAATAAATAAATAAGAGGGAGAGAAAACTTATATAAAAAAGATGGGAAAATTAGAATGATCAAAAGAAATTAGTTTTCGACAAGGAAATATTAGAGAATACAAACATATGCATGCAAAAATTAAATCGTAGACTTTTTTTATTGTATTAAAATCCCTATAATACACGTTGGAGGTCTCCTATAATTCGTGACATAAAAATTCAAAAAAAAAAAAAAGAAAAAAAGAAAGAAGAAGAACAAAAAGAAATGATACAAGTCAAGAGAATAAAGAGTTTGAATAGAAGTCAAACAGCCTTTTATAGAGGTATCTCAAGTTCGACTATATAGAAGTCCAAAAAAGAATCAAACTAACTATTAATTGCATAAATAAGGAATTGGGGATATCTTTTCGTTTTGAGCAAATAAGCCCTCACTGGTAAATACTTTTTATTTTTATTTTTATTTTTTTTGGCTTTCTAATTACGTGCTTTCTATCTTCTCTCCTTCTTCTTCTTCTTCTTCTTCTTATTCTTTATTCTTTTTAGTTTTGTGTTGACTAATTTATAGAGAACAAAATATAATCGCATATGTGTGTATATGCATGGATACATATATTTGTACGAAACTCTCAAAAGTTTTGAAGCATATGCATATATCATATCAAGTAAACTGTATGTTTTATACAAATGATCTCGTAAGTGTGATAGGCCTCTGCTTTATATCATCTCGCATATATGTGTGAGTGTGTGTGTATGTATATATATATATAAATTCAACAATATCTAATCCGAGGGACAGTACTTGTGGAGGATAGCCTCGAATGGCTCATAGAGATTAACACTTTGTTAGACTTCTGTTTTTTTCATATTAGAGAAAAAATAGAAGAGAAACAGAATGTATGTAATCATTAATATCTATTATACCTGTTTTTATTTATTTATTTAGCAGTTTTACTTTTCCTTTTTGAAGAGAACAAAGTTTGTTTTGCAAGTAGCACGCAAAATTGTCTAGTTTTTTCTTTTTCTTTTTTTTTTTTTTGGATCAAAATGAAATCCTATCTTAATACATGACACAAAGGAAGTGCTCGTATGTGTATATATATCTTTAGTAACATACATACGAGTGGGATAGTCCTTCATGGGATAGAGAGCACGTTAAAAACTAGCACTCATTTTTTTTTGATATGGAAAATAGATACAAACACAAGTACGCAAATACATATTAAATTTTGTAGACATTTTTTTCGAACTTTAAATTTAGACAGGAGGATTCGAATTATATATGGAGCTAAGCATAAAATTACAGTTAAATTATGTATGTGATTACTATTAATTGTTGATTTTAGTTGCTGATTTTCTTTTTCTTTCATCTTTCCTTCGTAGAGAACAAAGTTTGTACGGTAAACATGAAGATAGTTATCAAAGGCAACAAGAAGAAGGCTGAAGAAGTAGTAGAAGATAATGAAAAGCCTCGCAAGCCTTTGAAGATAGTGATCAAGCAGAGCGGCAATCGAAAGCGTGAAGCCGAATCCGAACCAAAAGATATCAATGGAAACCCTGGCAAGAGAATGAAGATAATCATCAAGAAAAAGGGCTTAAAGATGGTTTCGTCCGCCCACTACATAACCAAAAACGAACAAGGGAAGCCTCTTGGGGAGGACGCCTACTTCGTCGCCGACGAGGAGCAGACAATCGGAGTCGCCGACGGCGTTGGTGGCTGGGCCAAGCGAGGCATCGACTCCGGTGAATATGCCCGAGAACTAATGAAGAATGCAATCACAGAAGTCCGAAGAGAAGCCAAAGAAGGATCAGCAGTTGATCCTAAAAGTGTTTTAGATCAAGCATTTTCCGACAACAAACTTAAAGGAGCCTCCACGGCTTGTATCGCCACACACAACGACGGGGTGTTGCGTGCGATAAACTTAGGGGACAGCGGGTTCATGGTGTTCAGGAAAGGTGAATTAGTATTCAAATCTTCGATCCAGCAACGACGATTCAACTGTCCATTTCAGCTGGGGAACCACAAGAAATGCGAACGCCCCGACCGCGGTGAGGTGATGGAAGTGCCGGTGATGGAGGGAGATGTGGTTGTGATGGGAACTGATGGGTTGCTGGACAACATGTATAAGTCGGAAATCACGGAGATCGTCGCGGCGGAGAAAGAAAGATCACCGGAGGACTTGGCGTGGATGATAGCACAACAGGCTTACTGTCATTCGAGGGACGAGTATTACGCAAGTCCTTTTGCAATAGAGAGTGCAGTGGCGGGAAAGGAGCACCAAGGAGGCAAAGTCGACGATATCACCGTCGTTATCGGGAAGATCATTCGACACTACGATCTTCAGCTGCACACATGATATGTTCTTCTCGACGGTATGTTAGTTAATCGGTCTCAGTATTTATCCTTAATTTTGTCCATGTTTATTGTAGCAGTTGTACGTACAGCGGATCACTCTTTGTTTGGTTTGGAGTACTTTATCTAGTCGTGATGAAAATTTTTTTTCCCTACTATTTATCTGGTTTCAATATTAAGCCCATTTTATTGCTTGATCATAAGGATTCGGGAGCTGACTAAATGCAAATATGTTGTTATTTTGTTACTATGTCATATACAAATATACATATATATATATATATAATGAATGTTTGGCTAATGACTGGTTAAAAACATATTACATAACGTTCAAAACTAGTTTAAACGATATTACATTATGTGCAGAACTCAAAGTTTTAG
Organism: Ficus microcarpa; assembly: GCA_025413485.1. Taxonomy (NCBI): domain Eukaryota; kingdom Viridiplantae; phylum Streptophyta; class Magnoliopsida; order Rosales; family Moraceae; genus Ficus; species Ficus microcarpa. The sequence continues at coordinate 27,001,452 of CM046383.1, read as the reverse complement.
TTTGATATATATTCCGTTTGAAACCGATTTTTTAAACTTTTTCTATTGTTGTTGTAATTAAATATATTGTTATGCTGCAGGATGCTATATTGTTCAGCAGGATTTGAAGAGCTCAAGATTCACCATGGACTTGGAGTCGGCGAGGATCAATCTTTGATGGTGGAGTTTTTCAAGATTAAATCATCAGGATCATGCACTCTTTTTCCCTTGTTAAGTGTTTTTCCTTTTTGGGTTTTCGCTTGACAAGGTTTTAACGAGGCCTCTCCCAATCTGGGATGAGTAGATCCATTAACGGTGGTTCTCACGACTTTTTTTTCATAGGCCTGTTGTTAGTTTTAATTATGTTCTGTTTTTCTTTTGAGGCTCTATGGAGTTGTACATAAATTTTTTATTAGGTTAGATAGTTGGGTGCCAACCTAGTTGGTATACAGCTATCTTTCCTTTCGCTTAACACTACTACTTGTATATTATAAGAGATCTTATTTATTATTATTTGGATTAAGGAAATGAGTCAAGTCTTGTTATAGTTGATAGCTATATATAAAATACTTATATACGTACTGTCTCAAGCTACTAAAAAAATAATAATAATAATAAAATCATTCCTGGAAATATATGGATTTATGAAAAAAAGAAAACTTTTTTCATTTTATACAATCAAATGATTTGGGCATGAGATTTCATCTGAGATCGCACAAAGATCTTGTATTAGACATGATTGAAAGTTTTCTAAGCATTTTGTGTCAAATTAGATCATCAGTCTTTCTTACGACAAGCAAGGTTCAAACCATAGTCAAAGAAAAATCTCCTAGAGTTGCTTAAAAAAAAAAAAAAAAAAACAGAACTTTTTGTCAAAATATTTTTGTGTGACTAAATATCACTTTTAGTTAGAACCTTTTGACTAATATGCAATTAGTCATAAGTCACAAAACTTTTAACTACGCGTTTTTTAGTCATAAGAAAAGTTTTAATCATGCTGTGACTAAAAATCTTGTGGTTAAAAATTTGTCATAACAAAAATTTATGACTAACAGTTTTAGTTGCAACCTTGTGACAAAGAATGATTTAGCTACATAAAAGTATTGTGACTAAAATTTTCCAGAAAAAAAAAATAGTGATTACAAGTTTTTTTTTTTTTTTTTTTTTTTGGGAGTATATAGGGTCATAAAGGTATCTTGTAGCGCCATTTTTTACCAGTCTATTGATCTCTCGATTGCCATTGCTAGAAAAGTATGATTTCTTGGCGTTTAATAATGACCCCTACCCATTAGATTTATATGTCCTATTTCTTCTTATATGTTTGCCAATATCACCGGTGCTTGGAGTCACTTTGAAAGCTGGTTGTCGGAGTCACTCACTGGACAAAATAAGTGACTATTCTTTTCCAAAAACATGTATACATGAAAAACTCTAGATTACCATAATAATTAGCTATTCATGTAATTTCCCGCATACGAATAATGGCACCAACAATTATAATATTTTTAAAGTTTAATTATAATATTTTCGTTGAGATCAAGAAGCAAAAAAGAAGATGGATTTACAGAACAAAAAGAAAAAGGGTGTAAATCTGGTTATATATTTTAAGGTGTTCGTACTAGAAAACCAGAAATTCTAGTTCTACAATATAAGCGACTATATAAATTTTGTTTTTTGTTTTTTTTGTTTTTCCTTAAATATGAATTTTAAGTTATCCTAATTGTAATCCTATTAAAACTCACACTCGATATAAAATAATGTAATTTCATATTCCAACTAGAAGTAGAACTAGTAATCGTTTCTTATAAATAGGGAATCAAACTAATAATTTGTATAATTAAATAGGGAATTAGGGACATCAAGCTCTCTCTTCTTCAACTAGGAAAGCAAATAAGCCCTCACTTACGGTGATCTTTTTCGTTTTGAGCTCCTTGTAAGTAATTTTTTCTTTCTTTCTTTCTGATTTACGTGTTTTCTATCTTTTTCTTTTTTGGCCTCTGTTCTTTAAGTTTCAAGTTCTGAGTTTTGTGTCGACTTAACAAAATATAATCGTATATATATAGTCGTATTTGTAGGACAAAATATAATCGTATATATATAGTCATATTTGTAGGACAGTCTTTAAATTTCTGGAACATGCACATATAGGCAAAAGTTCTTGCTTCTTGGAGTAGATATTGTAAAAGTATTATATCAAGTAATCTCGTAAATTCATAAGCCGTGCTCTGTGCGTGTGTGTGTGTGACTTCGATAGTGAAGATTCTAGGGTGAGAGAGAATAAAATCTTGAGACGGAATTTGTCTAAAGGACTAATGGCACTCAGTAATAAATCTCATATCAGCCTATCAATTCTTCTACAAATATACAATTAGATTAATATATCAGTAACACTCCGCTTGATGTGAATGAAAAACATAAATAAATAAATAAATATGAGGGAGAGAAAACTTGTATAAAAAAGATGGAAAATTAGAATGATCAGAAGATGGAAGAAGAAGAAGAAAAAGAAATGATACAAGTCAAGAGAATAAAAAGTTTGAATAGAAGTCAAATAGCCTTTTATAGAGAGGTATCTCAAGGTCGAATATATAGAAGTCCAACAAAGAATCAAACTATCTATAAATTGTACAAATAGGGAATTAGGGATATCTTTTCGTTTTGAGCAAATAAGACCCCACTGGTAAATACGATTTTTTTTTTTTTTTTGCCTTTCTAATTACGTGCTTTCTATCTTCTTCTTCTTTCTTCTTTCTTCTTCTTAGTTTGGTGTTTACTAATTTATAGAGAACAAAATATAATCGCATATGTATATATATATATATGCATGCATGCATGCATATATTTGCAGGAAACTCTCTAAAGTTTGAAGCATACATATATCATATCAAGTAAACAATATGTTTTATACAAATGACCTCGCAAATGTGATCGGCCGCTGCTTTATATGATCTCGCATATAATCCAGAAACAAGTGGGATAGTCGTTCACGGGATAGAGAGCACCACTTAATTACTTTTGACATGGAAAATAGATACAAACACAAGTACGCAAATACATATTAAATTTTGTGGACATTTTTTTTACCTTTAGATTAAGGCAGGAGAATTTGAATTATATATGGAGTTAAGTATTGAATTACAGTTAGATTCTCACTATTAATTGTTGATTTTAGTTGCTGATATTCTTTTTTCTTTCGTTTCCCCTTTGTAGAGAACAAAGTTTGTACTGAAAACATGAAGATTGTTATCAAAGGCACCAAAAAGAAGGCCGAAGAAGTCGTAGAAGATAATGAAAAGCCTCGCAAGCCTTTGAAGATAGTGATCAAGCAGAGCGGCAATCGAAAGCGTGAAGCCGAATCCGAACCAAAAGATATCAATGGAAACCCTGGCAAGAGAATGAAGATAATCATCAAGAAAAGGGGCTTAAAGATGGTTTCGTCCGCTCACTACATAACCAAAAACGAACAAGGGAAGCCTCTTGGGGAGGACGCCTACTTCGTCGCCGACGAGGAGCAGACAATCGGAGTCGCCGACGGCGTTGGTGGCTGGGCCAAGCGAGGCATCGACTCCGGCGAATATGCCCGAGAACTAATGAAGAATGCAATCACAGAAGTCCGAAGAGAAGCCAAAGAAGGATCAGCAGTTGATCCTAAAAGTGTTTTAGATCAAGCATTTTCCGACAACAAACTTAAAGGGGCCTCCACGGCTTGTATCGCCACACACAACGACGGGGTGTTGCGTGCGATAAACTTAGGGGACAGCGGGTTCATGGTGTTCAGGAAAGGTGAATTAGTATTCAAATCTTCGATCCAGCAACGACGATTCAACTGTCCGTTTCAGCTGGGGAACCACAAGAAATGCGAACGTCCCGACCGCGGTGAGGTGATGGAAGTGCCGGTGATGGAGGGAGATGTGGTTGTGATGGGAACTGATGGGTTGCTGGACAACATGTATAAGTCGGAAATCACGGAGATCGTCGCGGCGGAGAAAGAAAGATCACCGGAGGACTTGGCGTGGATGATAGCACAACAGGCTTACTGTCATTCGAGGGACGAGTATTACGCAAGTCCTTTTACAATAGAGAGTGCACTGGCGGGAAAGGAGCACCAAGGAGGCAAAGTCGACGATATCACCGTCGTCATCGGAAAGATCATTCGACACTACGATCTTCAGCTGCACACATGATATGTTCTTCTCAACGGTATGTTAGTTAATCGGTCTCAATATTTATCCTTAATTTTGTCCATGTTTATTGTAGCAGTTGTACGTACAACGGATCACTCTTTGTTTGGTTTGGAGTACTTTATCTAGTCGTGATGAAATTTTTTTTTTTCCTACTATTTATCTAGTTTCAATATTAAGCCCATTTTATTGCTTGAACATAAGAATTCTAGAGCTGACTAAATGTGACTATGTTGTTTTTTTGTTACGATGTCATGTACAAGTATACATATATATATATATATATATGTATATATATATAACGAATTTTTGGCTAATGACCAGTTAAAAACATATTAAATAATGTTCAAAACTAGTTTAAACGATATTACATAATGTGCAGAACTCAAAGTTTTAGTTTGATATATATACCGTTTTAAACCGATTTTTTAAACTTTTTCTATTGTTGTTGTAATTAAATATATTGTTATGTTGCAGGATGCTATATTGTTCACCAGGATTTGAAGAGCTCAAGATTCACCATGGACTTGGAGTTGGCGAGGATCAATCTTTGATGGTGGAGTTTTTCAAGATAAAATCATCAGGATCATGCACTCTTTTTCCCTTGTTAAGTGTTTTTCCCTTTTGGGTTTTCACTTAACAAGGTTTTAACGAGGCCTCTCCCAATCTGGGATGAGTAGATCCATTAACGGTGGTTCTCACGACTTTTTTTTCATAGGCCTGTTGTTAGTTTTATATTCTGTTTTTCTTTTCAGGCTCTTTGGAGTTGTACATACACTTTTTATTAGGTTAGATAGTTAGGTGCCAATCTAGTTGGGATGTGGCTATCTTTCCTTTCGCTTAACACTACTACTTGTATATATAAGAGATCTTATTTATTATTATTTGGATTAAGGAAATGAGTCAAGTCTTGTTATAGTTGATAGCTATATATAAAATACTTATATACGTACTGTCTCAAGCTACTAAATAATAATAATAATAATAATAATAATAAAATCATTCCTGGAAATGTATGGATTTATGAAAAAAAGAAAACTTTTTTCATTTTATACAATCAAATGATTTGGGCATGAGATTTCATCTGTGATCGCACAAAGATCTTGTATTAGACATGATTGAAAGTTTTCTAAGCATTTTGTGTCAAATTAGATCATCAGTCTTTCTTACGCCAAGCAAGGTTCAAACCATAGTCAAAGAAAAATCTCCTAGAGTTGCTTAAAAAAAAAAAAAAAACAGAAGTTTTTGTCAAAATATTTTTGTGTGACTAAATATCACTTTTAGTTAGAACCTTTTGACTAATATGCGATTAGTCATAAGTCACAAAACTTTTAACTATGGATTTTTTAGTCATAGGAAAAGTTTTAGTCATGCTGTGAATAAAAATCTTGTGGTTAAAAATTTGTCATAACAAAAATTTATGACTAAAAGTTTTAGTTGCAACCTTGTGACAAAAAATGATTTAGCTACATAAAAGTATTGTGACTAAAATTTTCCAGAAAAAAAAATAGTGATTACAAGTTTTTTTTTTTTTGGGGAGTATATAGGGTCATAAAGGTATCTTGTAGCGCCATTTTTTACCAGTCTATTGATCTCTCGATTGCCATTGCTAGAAAAGTATGATTTCTTGGCGTTTAATAATGACCCCTCCCCATTAGATTTATATGTCCTATTTCTTCTTATATGTTTGCCAATATCACCGGTGCTTGGAGTCACTTTGAAAGCTGGTTGTCGGAGTCACTCACTGGACAAAATATGTGACTATTCTTTTCCAAAAACATGTATACATGAAAAACTCTAGATTACCATAATAATGAGCTATTCATGTAATTTCCCGCATACGAATAATGGCATCAACAATTATAATATTTTTAAAGTTTAATTATAATATTTTCGTTGAGATCAAGAAGCCAAAAAGAAGATAGATTTACAGAACAAAAAGAAAAAAGGTGTAAATCTTGTTATATATTTTAAGGTGTTCGTACTAGAAAACCAGAAATTCTAGTTCTACAATATAAGCGACTATACAAATTTTGTTTTTTGTTTTTCCTTAAATATGAATTTTAAGTTATCCTAATTGTAATCCTATTAAAACTCACACTCGTTATAAAATAATGTAATTTCATATTCCAACTAGAAGTAGAACTAGCAATCGTTTCTTATAAATAGGGAATCAAACTAATAATTTGTATAATTAAATAGGGAATTAGGGACATCAAGCTCTCTCTTCTTCAACTAGGAAAGCAAATAAGCCCTCACTTACGGTGATCTTTTTCGTTTTGAGCTCCTTGTAAGTAATTTTTTCTTTCTTTCTTTCTTTCTAATTTATGTGTTTTCTATCTTTTTCTTTTTTGGCCTCTGTTCTTTAAGTTTCAAGTTCTGATTTTTGTGTCGACTTAACAAAATATAATCGTATATATATAGTCATATTTGTAGGACAATCTTTAAATTTCTGGAACATGCACATATAGGCAAAAGTTCTTGCTTCTTCGAGTAGATATTCTAAAAGTATTATATCAAGTAATCTCGTAAATTCATAAGCCGTGCTCTGTGCGTGTGTGTGTGTGACTTCGATAGTGAAGATTCTAGGGTGAGAGAGAATAACATAAATACAATTAGATTAATATATCAGTAAGACTCCGCTTGATGTGAATGAAAAACATAAATAAATAAATAAATATGAGGGAGAGAAAACTTGTATAAAAAAGATGGAAAATTAGAATGATCAAAAGATGGAAGAAGAAGAAGAAAAAGAAATGATACAAGTCAAGAGAATAAAAAGTTTGAATAGAAGTCACATAGCCTTTTATCGAGAGGTATCTCAAGTTCGAATATATAGAAGTCCAACAAAGAATCAAACTATCTATAAATTGTACAAATAGGGAATTAGGGATATCTTTTCGTTTTGAGCAAATAAGACCCCACTGGTAAATACGATTTTTTTTTTTTTTTGCCTTTCTAATTACGTGCTTTCTATCTTCTTCTTCTTTCTTCTTCTTAGTTTGGTGTTTACTAATTTATAGAGAACAAAATATAATCGCATATGTGTATATATATATATATATATATATGCATGCATGCATGCATATATTTGCAGGAAACTCTCTAAAGTTTTGAAGCATACATATATCATATCAAGTAAACAATATGTTTTATACAAGTGACCTCGCAAATGTGATCGGCCGCTGCTTTATATGATCTCGCATATAATCCAGAAACAAGTGGGATAGTCCTTCACGGGATAGAGAGCACCACTTAATTACTTTTGACATGGAAAATAGATACAAACACAAGTACGCAAATACATATTAAATTTTGTAGACATTTTTTTTACCTTTAGATTAAGGCAGGAGAATTTGAATTATATATGGAGTTAAGTATTGAATTACAGTTAGATTCTCACTATTAATTGTTGATTTTAGTTGCTGATATTCTTTTTCTTTCGTTTCCCCTTTGTAGAGAACAAAGTTTGTACTGAAAACATGAAGATTGTTATCAAAGGCAACAAAAAGAAGGCTGAAGAAGTAGTGGAAGATAATGAAAAGCCTCGCAAGCCTTTGAGGATAGTGATCAAGCAGAGCGGCAATCGAAAGCGTGAAGCCGAATCCGAACCAAAAGATATCAATAGAAACCCTGGCAAGAGAATGAAGATAATCATCAAGAAAAAGGGCTTAAAGATGGTTTCGTCCGCCCACTACATAACCAAGAACGAACAAGGGAAGCCTCTTGGGGAGGACGCCTACTTCGTCGCCGACGAGGAGCAGACAATCGGAGTCGCCGACGGCGTTGGTGGCTGGGCCAAGCGAGGCATCGACTCCGGTGAATATGCCCGAGAACTAATGAAGAATGCAATCACAGAAGTCCGAAGAGAAGCCAAAGAAGGATCAGCAGTTGATCCTAAAAGTGTTTTAGATCAAGCATTTTCCGACAACAAACTTAAAGGGGCCTCCACGGCTTGTATCGCCACACACAACGACGGGGTCTTGCGTGCGATAAACTTAGGGGACAGCGGGTTCATGGTGTTCAGGAATGGGGAGTTAGTATTCAAATCTTCGATCCAGCAACGACGATTCAACTGTCCGTTTCAGCTGGGGAACCACAAGAAATGCGAACGTCCCGACCGCGGTGAGGTGATGGAAGTGCCGGTGATGGAGGGAGATGTGGTTGTGATGGGAACTGATGGGTTGCTGGACAACATGTATAAGTCGGAAATCAAGGAGATCGTCGTGGCGGAGAAAGAAAGATCACCTGAGGACTTGGCGTGGATGATAGCACAACAGGCTTACTGTCATTCGAGGGACGAGTATTACGCAAGTCCTTTTGCAATAGAGAGTGCACTGGCGGGAAAGGAGCACCAAGGAGGCAAAGTCGACGATATCACTGTCGTCATCGGGAAGATCATTCGACACTACGATCTTCAGTTGCACACATGATATGTGCTTCTCGACGGTATGTTAGTTAATCGGTCTCAATATTTATCCTTAATTTTGTCCATGTTTATTGTAGCAGTTGTACGTACAACGGATCACTCTTTGTTTGGTTTGGAGTACTTTATCTAGCCATGATGAAAATTGTTTTTCCTTATATTTATCTAGCTTCAATAGTAAGCCCATTTTATTGCTTGATCATAAGGATTCGGGAGATGACTAAATGCAAATATGTTCTTATTTTGTTACTATGTCTAATACAAATATACATATATGTATATATATTGAATGTTTGGCTAATAACTGGTTAAAAACATATTACATAATGTTCAAAACTGGCTAAAAAGATATTACATAATGTGCAGAACTCTAAGTTTTAGTTTGATATTCCGTTTTAAACCGATTTTTTAAACTTTTTCTATTGTTGTTGTAATTAAATATATTGTTTTGTTCGAGATTCCTATTTATTCTTAAGCTATATGTAATGATTCGTTATTTTTTTCTGTTCCAGGATGCTATATTCTTCAGCAGGATTTGAAGAGCTCAAGATTCACCATGGACATGGAGTTGGCGAGGATCGATCTTTGATGGCAGAGTTTTACAAGATAAAATCACCAGGATCATGCACTCTTTTTCCCTTGTTAAGTGTTTTTCCCTTTTGGGTTTTGCTTGACAAGGTTTTAACGAGGCCTCTCCCAATCTGGGATGAGTAGATCCATTAACGGTGGTTCTCACAACTTTATTTTGATAGGCCTGTTGTTAGTTTTATGTTCTTTTTTTTTTTTCTTTTCGAGCTCTTTGGAGTTGTACATAAACTTTTATAAGGTTAGATAGTTGGGTGCCAACCTAGTTGGGATGTAGCTATCTTTCCTTTCACTTAACACTACTACTTGTATACTATGAAAGATGTTTTTTGTTATTATTTGGATTAAGGAAATGACTAAGTCTTATTATAGTTGATAGCTATATATAGTATACTTATATACGTAAACTGTCTCAAGCTACTAAAAAAATAATAATAATTAAAAAAATCATTCTTGGAAATATATGGATTTATGAAAAAAAAAAAAAAAAAAAGAAAAGAAAAGAAAAGAAAAACCTTTTTCATTTTATACAAACAAATGATTTGGGCATGAGATTTCATCTGTGATCCCACAAAGATCTTGTATTAGACATGATTGAAAGTTTTCTAAACATTTTGTATCAAATTAGATCATCAGTCTTTCTTACTCCAAGCAAGGTTCAACGTTTAATAATGATCCCTCCCCATTAGATTTATATGTCCTATTTCTTCTTTTACGTTTGCCAATATCACCAGCGCTTGGAGTCTCTTTAAAAGCTGGTTGTCGGAGTCACTCACTGGACGATCATTCGCCGGAATTTGTTGTTGGAGTTACCAATGACTCCGACAAGTAACTCCGTCAGTTGATCGACAAAAAAATGTCGTGACTAAAAATATATATATATATATATATATATGTATATATATATACATATTTTACTGGGTGGAAACAGATTTAAAATGACCGTTAAGATACTTGATTAGTCCACAACACAAGTAAAGCCTAACTTGTTGCTTCCCATGTGAATTTAAAGTTCCATTACATTGTACTTGAAAGTTAATAAAAAAAAGATCCCTGTTTGTTGGAAAGCCGAGAGATTCTAGTCATTCTTACTGAGTGTTATCTAATTGACATGTCTTTATTGTGAACGTGGGATTGAAATGCTTGAGAACATATTTGTGAATTTAGCAGCTTATATTATTGAAAAAAAGAAACAAAGAAAATTAAACAATATTGAAGGATATCAACTTTGGTCAACATTGCACATTAATAAAGAATAGATTCCAAGATACAAACATAGTAAGATTTTCATTTTAGATAGTTGTGACATTTAACATCATTAATATCTCAAAATATTTTTCTCACAAATTGAGCCAGATCTAACTGGAGCCAACCTTGCACCATCGAATTTTGGTTGTGACAAAATAAAAAAAAATTAATAAAGTGTCAAAATCACAAAATTAAATTAAGTGTCAAAATCTTGACAAGAGCTATTTTCCCCTTTTTTTTCAACAAAACAGTTCTATAGTTTTCTGTCTCAGAAGTAGGAGGGGTGATTTTGTGTTAGTAATATTTTTGTCAAAAAGTGTTTTCTAGCTTAGGAATGGGCTAAGTTAGATACGACTTTTTTTTCCTGCTCAAAAGTTAAGTTAGATACTTAAAAATACAAAATGAAGTGCGATTTAACCAGTACAATAAGCATTATATCTCACGCAACATGCATAAAACCTTTTTTTTTTTTTTAATCCCTTTTGTAATTTTTTCTATTTTTTTAATCACGGAATGAGAATTGGTACAATCATATAGTGGAATGATTTTATTACCCAACTCAACTCATTTCTAAGGGTTTGTTTGGCTCATTGGTTCATTTCAACTCTAACCGTACTTTTTTTTTGTTTTTTTCCCAAAAAATTTTTTTCTTTTTCTTAAAAAGTTTTTTGTTTTTTCTGAAAATTCAAAAATATTTACGATTACAACTAAAATATTTCAACTCAAACTAACCAACCAAACACACTCTAAGCCATTAGGCTAGCCTAGTGGTGAGGGTGGGGTGGATTAAGGGTTCAGAATACGTTAGTCTCATGTTCAAATATGAACAGACGCGTAAATATTAATAATAGAGTAATAGTGGGGTTAAGGGCACATGGGTTGGAAAAAACTCTGCCCATTCCTATTCCATCTTGTTGATGACAACATGATCATCGTGGTAGACAACTTATCTGTTAGCTCAAGAGTACTACAATGATTTGAAGTACTTTAGTTCCGTTGTAGTGGGCTATCTAGATGTTGACATTAAAATTAGACTGCTTTATCATTACTTCATCATTTCCGTGCAGGGTAAAAAACACTTGTCACTTTTTTTACTTGAATCAACTTCGATAGAATTCATCCCTAAAAACTAGCTCAATTTGATAAGAGCATGTTCAATTCACATATCATCGTCATATTAATTCAATAATTTAATAACGTGGGACAAATTTAACTTTTAACACCCCCTCACACATAATGTTTCATGCAAATAAATTAGAGTCCAAATTCATTGTCGCCTGTGAAAGTTTAGTTATGATATTATGATAACTACTAATCCATTCCAAAAGCTTCAGGTGAAGAAGAAAGGGTATTCAATTTACATATAAACATCATTAGATCCCATTAATTTGGCTATTTAACAAACACAATTTCTAACACCTATATATAATGAGAAAAAGACAATGTTAGCCTTAACAAGATTGGTTCCATCGTTGAAGAAGATGAAAATCATTAGGACAATTAAAAATAACTCTATGTCTAAAATTATATTAAAACTGCATAAACTGTCCTGTAATGTGAAAGAGAGAAATAATTGCAGTATACCAATACTTGACCAATAGGACAAGAAAGTAGGATAATAATTTGGCTTAGTCTAACAATAATTCTCTATGTATTATATTATAAATATATATATAATATACATTAAAAACTACACAAATTATCATGTAATAAAAAAATAATGATAATTGCAGCATAACAATAATTGACCAATGGTACGAGAACTCACACATTGCCTCATGAAATGGTAAGATACCTTATTCAAGGGATTCAAATACTTTTGAAACAAAAAAAAAATTTTTTTTTTTTTTGAAAGAGTACTGGTGGCAAGTTATCTTTCTTGAAGTCATAAACCAACAAACCGACGGTTGAATTGAAACTGATTAATAAACAGATCATCAATGAGTAGAGTTGGGCTTTTACCTCGAACAGACAGTACACTTGCAAGTTTTTATTGTCCACTGCTCTTTGGAGCTAGTTCAATGAGTGAGAAATAAAAGTGATCAAGATATAAAGTCTCGTATTCAAAATTTAAATGGTTTTCTTTTAAATCAATAAGAAAGGTAATAAGGTATACATAAGAACAAGGCAGTAAATTAATATTTGCAGTATATGAGGAGAGCTTGACAAGAAATGGGTTAAAAAAAGTATGGTATCAATTTAATTGATATATTTTGAAGTTCTATAATAACAATTAAAAAAAAAAAAAAAAAACTGTAGTAAAAGGACAGTACCATTTGTTATCATACATTTTTGTCGCTCCGTGACCTTATCTTGCACGACATGCTAAAACCTTTGGTAGTTGGCACCTAAGGCTATGTTTGGAGCAAACACTCCAATCAAAATTTCCAAAAGTTTTTTTCTCTTTTTTTTTCTTTTCTTTTCAAAAGTAAATCAATTTTACTATTCATATATCAAAATCTCCCTTAAAAACTCATATTTTAAAAGTCTGTAAATTTTTATTTTCAAGTCGAAATGAGATAATTCTTTTAATTACATATAATTACAAGAGAAATGAAACAACTTCCATATTATTAGTTTTTTTTTTCCAAAAATAGTTAAATATTTTACAAGTTAACTTTAAGCGGTTCATTTTTAACAAAACGCACAACTCTAAACATTCACTTTATTTTCCAATCAAAACATTTTCACAACTCGAATTGAGTGTAGGCTCTAAACGCGACCAAAATGTATCAATAATGGTAAACAATTAAGTTGAGATTATATATATATATATATATATATAAATCTATTTGATGCATCAATCAAGCAAATTAATTTGACATTCACCTAATCAGAAGGGATGAAAGATATTCTCTGATGAGGATCTGTGGCCTGTATCTGTATGGTTGGGAGTGTTTTTTTTTTTTTTTTTTTTTTTGCCCTCCAATTTTTGAGAGATGATGTATTAAACTAAAACGAGAATATTAAGATTTTAAAAAAATGATAATATTAAAAGTACATATATTGATGCAATAACATGATTAGTAGATACAATTTAAAAAACCAAAAGTTAAGTAATTCCCAATTATTTAATCTCAATTTACCAATTTCTCGCTCTTCAGGGTATAAAAAAATAAAATTAAAAAATAAAAAATCTCCCTTTTCAACTTTTGATCCCTGCGGGATTCAAACACCAATAAGACATATATATATATATATATAGAGAGAGAGAGAGAGAGAGAGAGTAGCATGCACTTCGTCACATACTATTAATTTACAATAATCTGAAAAAGAAATCAATTCAATCTTTTGTAAAGCCATTAAAAATTAATTCTCAATTGTTTGTATACAGCAGATCAATGTTTCTCCCGTTAATAAAATATTTCATTAGGTGAGTGGATCCAATCAAAGCTAGTAATACAATCCAGCATCGTAAACCAAAACATATATATACAAGAATTAGGAATATTCTCATTTGTATACCAAAATCTTAAAGTCATTCTTATTTTACATTCTGAATTCTAAAAATTCTCATTTTGTCTTATGAATTTTGAACTTATGACCTTCTCTATTAGAATTCCAATTAAAAAAGGAATTAAGAACGGTAATTTAGTTTTTTTTTTTTTTGTTTTTTTGTTTTTAACCAAAACTAGAAAAGAAGGTATCCAACGAGACTAATTTCTTTGTTTTATTTGTTTTTAATCAAAATTATAGCAAAAGGGTAAGCAGGACTAATTTAAAATTTAAGAAGTAAAATAAGCGTAATACTTTTAACTAATGTGATAAGAATGACGTTAAATAACTGATGAGAATAATTTTAAAAATTACAAGTCAACCTTACTCAGAACCGACAAGATTTCGGATTAATTCTTGAGTCTTTGTCCTGATCTTCTTCTTTTTCTTACTTGATCTCCTTCAAAATCTTATACGTCATCTCTTTTTTTTTTTTTTTTTTTTTCAGATATTCAACAGTTATAAGAATATTAAAAACATTAATTTGAAATTAAGGGGAAAGTTATTTATTATATACATGCACGATAAAAATAAAAATTTAAAAAAAAAAAAGTCAACTTGAAGACTTCTTCTGTTTGTTAGATTCTATTCACATTACTGATTCTACAAGTCAAGAATAGATCAGAGATAAAATCAATTTGAAAAAAAAAAAAAACAATTAATAGAAGTTAAAAGTTCATGAGGACGTCAACAATTAAAAAAAAAAAAACAATTAATAGAAATTAAAAGTTTAGGACGACTTGTAAAGCTTTATTTCGTAAACGTCAGTTCAGATATCATGCTTGCGGTAAAATAATAATAATAATAATAATAATAATAATAATGAAGGTATAAACTAGATTGAAAAAAAAATAGTGAAGTAAAATAAAGATTTATTAGTGCGTAATAATCAATGAGAGCAAGCAGAATGAGCATTCATATATGTTAAACCGAGAAAACAACGCATCGACAAGTAACAAAGTAATACTATGTGTCATCTCCAGATAAAGCTGTAGATATTGAAGAGATTATGGATCCTTAAAAGGTCAAGCAAAGAAATTATGCACTTGCTACAAAAGAAATTGAGAATGATGTCATGGAAAAACCAGAGGAACTGAATAATATACAAAGAGACATAATTATTAATCTTGAAAAGAAAAGTACTTAAAAATTTTATGTTCAAAAGAAAAAAGGGATTAAGATATGTAGATATATAGATGATACCAGTTCACATTTTTAACTATATAATTTTAACTATTACAAAATAAAAAAACTTAAATAAAAAACTAACTCATGAAAAATTTGAAAGGAAACAAAAAGTTATCGACGAAAACGGAAAGAGAGGGATTCTAACCCTCAGTACGAAAAACTCGTAGAACGGATTAGCAAGCGTCGTTTTAGTCCAGTCAGCCATCTTTCCCCCAATTGAAAAAGGATAATTATTATGTTACAGAAGTAAAATTAGAGCTTGAAAAAAGGCCTCTTTCTTTTTCTTTAGTTTATTTATAGTTTTTCAACTAGTATAATATTTAAAACTAAAAAATAATAAATAAAATATAGAGGATCCCTCTTTGATTTTGTCCAAAGAAACCTTTTCTTTACATGGCTTGACCTGGTCAGTACCTAACTAGGCCAGGCCTCTTTTATTCCAATGAATCAAATTAAAATAATTTATTTAATTTGAATTTGAAAACACAAATTCTTATTATTGATATTGAAACTATCATAATAAGGACAATTGTCATCAGAATACGTCTGCCTTCTTTGAGTGTTACATTTTATAGTATTTACCTTTTTTATTTGCCACTTAGATTAGATTCTAAATTTCTTTATTTTTATTTTGTTTTTGTTTTTTCTTTCTTTTTATTTTTAATAAATTTAAGCGAGAGATTTAGTTCGTACCCCCGGTTTATATAGAAAATACTTATTCGTAAAAATCGTAAAGTGCCCTTTGAAAACAAAGCATTAAAGTAAGTACGCACATGAACTATTTTTCTTCAAGGAAAAAAGTGGGTGGGGAAAAATTTTATAGTAACCCAAAATGTTAGATGTGTCAAATTTTTTTAAAGTTTAACTGTATAATAATAATTATTATTATTATTATTATTATTATTATTATTGCAACTTTTTGTAACGAAATCAGGACCCACGAACAAATGTTTAAAAAAAAAAAGGATATTAAGTAAAAATAGAATTATATGCATTTTCCTGTTTAAGCTGTTATGTCTACAACGTTTTAAACTGACCAATTCAGTTTTATTATATTAATTATGGTCCGTTTGGTTCGTTAGTTTGAGTTGAAATATTTTAGTTGTAATAGTAAATTTTTTTGAATTTTCAGAAAAGACAAAAAACTTTTTGGGGAAAAGACAAAAAAAGTACAGTTTGAGTTGAAATGAAATGACGAAGCAAACAAGCCGTAAGTCTACGTTTGGAATTACAGTTAAGTTTGAACTCAACTATACTTTATGGTTGGTTTTTATCTTCTTTTGAAAAAGTCAACAAAAATTATAACTAGTGTTAAAAAGTTAATCAACCTCAACTTAAAAATTTCATCTCATCTCAAATTTAATCTAAATACCGAATGACTCCCTTTTTTTTTTCTTATTATTATTCTCTTTTTTTTTTTTTTTTGGCATAATGGATGTACCAAACTGATTGCTTGTGGAAACATGGTGGCCCTCCCACTTACACCGATAGAGAGAGTAACAATTAGTGCTTTTTTTTTTTTTTTCCATCATGACGACTTTCTTTGCGTCACTATTTATATGAATTATTAATTTCCTTTTGTTTTTTTTTTTTTTTGCTAGAAGAATTATTAATTAACGTTTTTTTTTTTTTTTTCAGATTCATTTACATGCCTAGCTAACTCCAATATTATATATCTTAATAAAGAATATACAAAAATTTAATAGTTTAAGGACAAAAAGAAGACAAAAGAAAATGATGAAATTTTAAATGAGGTGTATATTGTTTGCTTGCGGGTTTATCCAACCCAACATACATTAAAGTCATAGCATTGAATTTTGTTTGCAGACGTTGAAGTGTCGGTCTCGGGTACCGGTCAAATTTAAATAGATAAATAACATTTTCTGATGCCAACTACTTAAAAATAAATGAAACTCAACTTTCTCACAGATTCTTTTACAGCAGTTTATATTTGTAGCAAGTAATAAATTATCATCCTTAATATAGCGAGTTTGAAAAAGATTTTTCCGTGTTAAGGATATCAATTTTAATATTAATTTTTTTAATATCAACTTATATATTATATTTCTATTAATAAATTAAATATAATTAATAAATGTGATAATTATCAATAAAAAAATGAAAATTCATAATATACTCCATAAATATCAACTTAAAAATTGAGATTAAAATTAGTATCACTGATATCACATAGGAGGATGTCATCTTTTTTTAAGATAAATTTATATAATATATTTTTTAATATTTCACTGATTCTTTTGTACTAAGAGAGTGAGGGGGTTAAAAATTTTGTACTTCAACCATTATTTGAACCAATCCAATGGCTCACACTTACTCTCTTCTAACTTAATATAAATCCAATGGACAGTTTTGATCCTCATGGCTTGTTTGTATTCTGACACCTCAATTATAATATCTTTCATGCATTATTTCTCAACTTTTTTTGAACGCATGGTGTATTCTCTTATCCCCCTCTCTCTGTGGCATTTAGTGCACTAAAGCCAACGCTCATTCTCTCCTTTTATTTTTATTTCTTTTCTTTTTCCTTTCTTATCTTGCAGATAAATTTCACTATTTTTTTAAATGAAAAATTCAGTTATTGATCACCAAATTAATTAGCTTTAATAACGCTCATTCAATTATATTTTGTTAATCTCATTCAAGCAGTCGTAATCAACTAACTCTAACTTGAAAATTTCAACTCCAACCGACGAACCAAACGCAAGCTAAGTTTTCGTAAGTAATACTAGTTATCACACAAATAATGAAACAAGTTGTTGTCTCTATTTTTTTTTTTTTTTTTACCCAATATGTATCTCTTGTAAATAATATTTAAATACGTATGTAAATATATATATATATATATTCCAAATTTTGGGGAAAAACAAAAACAAACTAGTTGGTATATATCTTTTCATCTTTTCCTATAAATAACCTTCAAGTGGAATTAGCTAAAATAATTATCCTTGTTTGATTCCTCTTGAGAGAGATTTCTCAACACATATGGCTAGTACCGCAGAGGCTTCGGTTAAGAGTGCAGGAGATAAGTACAGATCTTTCTTGAAAGACGAAGAAAACATCAATATTCACTGGAGACATGGTGGTCCTCCCATCTATGATAGTGTTAACCTTCTTTTTGAGCAAGGCAGAACTAAGGTCTCTCTCTCTCTCTCTTTATATATATATATACATAATCATATGTATAACGAATAATATTGGATTTGATCTCAAGATAAATTTGTGGCAGGAATGGCCAAAGGGGTCCCTTGAAGAAGTAGTACAAAATGCTATAAAGACATGGGAGATGGAGCTCTCCCACAAGACTCGCTTGCAAGACTTCAAGACCATTAACCCAGAAAAATTCAAGCTCTTTGTTAATGGTACAACAGATATTTGGAGACACATCATCATTATCTCTTCATCTTTTCGTTTCTTGTTAATTGTTTTCCTGATACAGAGACAGCACGCAGATTTACAACTTTTAATCTTGTGTATTACCTCTTTATTTTTCTTTGTAATTTTTGGGTCCGCATAGTATAACAAATTAGCTAGGATGTTTAATAATTTCGCTTCAGGTTTATGAGAGAAATTAGCTGAGTTAAATGCGTTGAGAAGAAACTTGAATAAAGAGTAAGAGAAAATTAAGACCTCTTAAATTAAGCAAATGTTAGAGATTTAAATATATTTTTGATATATATTTCTTTGTTGTTTTTTTTTTTTTCCTTTCTTTCTTTTTTTCTGTTTAAAGTATGTAAGATATCTTTTTCTTTTGTTTATTTTTAATAACATTAACACCTAAAATTGGTCTATATAGTGTCTTTCATATTATTATATATATCAAGAACCATCCCGGTTCTAAAGCTTAATGATCTTATAGTTGATCATTGCAATAATCATGTGTTAATTGTACCTTGAATTGCATTATAATTGGATATTTATTTTTAGATGTGACTTAAAATTTAAAAAAGATTAAATAAAACAAAGAAAAGAGTGTGAAATACAGGAAGAGAAGGATTGTCAGCAGAAGAAACTCTGAGGATTGGGAGTTACAACGCCCTGCTGAAGAGCTCTCTGCCGGAGGAGTTCCAATTCTACAAAGCCGAAGAAGAAACCTTCGAATCGTCTCACGACGTGTTTCGATCGGCTTTACCTCGGGGATTTGCGTGGGAAGTTGTTCATGTTTACTCAGGACCTCCATTGATAGCCTTCAAGTTCAGGCACTGGGGTTTCTTTGAAGGCCCTTACAAAGGCCGTGCTCCTACTGGTGACCTTGTTCAGTTCTATGGCCTTGCAACTCTCAAGGTATTTCTTTTTTTTTTTTTTTTTTTTAAGACTTAATGGAGCTTTTTTACAATAGAATATTTCATTAAAAGTAAAATTTTTCAAATACTCATCTGATTAAACTCACCTTAAAATAAAAAATATATATGTAAAGTCGATAAGAAAACTACTAACTTTGAAACCAAAAAAAATAAATAAATAAAAGGAAAAAAAAAAAAAGAAAGAATTTTTTTGGGGGTAAAATGCGAGAATAAAAATCAATAAATACACCAAGACGTCCTACTTATGTTGACAGTTTTTTTTGCACCCTCATCCTTTTACCATCTCACTAAATATTGCAAATAGAACTAAAGACGAAAACAAATATAATTGCCTAACAAGATTAAGTTGGAAGCTAGTTTCATCAGATGAGGTCGAAACTTTTTCTTTAAAAAAAAAAAAACAATAAATCACAATTAAAAAAATCAAAAGGTACACTAAGTTCACTTGATTTCTCTGATCGTCATGGAGAAATAGTCAACGAATATATATTTTTGCCCATACAAAATTTGCCTGCCCGTTGGAAAAGGTTAAATCTCATTATTTATAAAATTTATAATTGTTGTAGTTGTGTAATATAATATATATATATATATATTATATGATATGCGTAGGAAGTTAAATACGCAAGTCTATGAATATTTTTCAGATCATAGTTCAATTACTACAGAAATTTGGCCCCACAATAATTATTAACATAATAACCTAAAAACAGAATAAAACAGACGTTGAAACTTGTGAGCCACATACTTTTGAAGATGTAAAAATCTTTTTAGTTAGATTGACTTGCGTGGTCAAATAGGATAAATTAGAGAGAGACCCACAATTAGTTGTTATAGTTTTTATTATTATTATTTAATTATATTTTGATCAGTGGCAAAGGAAAATATATTAAGGATTATGACCTTTCATACCAAAATTTGTTACCGATGCCAATATAATTTAAAATGGTAGAATCGTAATTATACACATAATTTATCGACAATTTTACATTTGATTAGGCCATATTAACTAATTTCGTCTTTTTTTTTTTTAATGGAATTTAGCAACTTATATGTCCACTTCTCATTATTTATGAACTCAATAAGGTTTAATAGAATCAATAATGAAGATCATAAGATTTAAATCGGACGATCCATATTACTTGTGCGTCATATATCATAAGAAAATATTTTGGATAAAATCATCATACTTTTTGTTTGGTTCATAGATTTAAATTCAGTTAGAGTTATTTAAACTAAGAATCCAATCTGAATCAGTGTTTGAAAAAAAAAAAAAAAAAAAGTATGATTCATATTTTAAAATTTGGTTCTAATATTATTCTCTTATGTTCTGAACCCCGTAAATTTATTCAATATATGCAAACAGAAAATATCTAACCCATATTACTTTCCTGTAATTATTGTCATTTTTGAATTGTAATAGTAAAAAGTAATTCAAATATTGTCTTAAATTTTTAATAGGAATCACTTAATTCAAAATTTTCGGTTCAAATCAAAATTGTTCAAATTGCAAGACTATAGACCTTCAAACCATGGTCGTACTCTATAGGAATCAGATGTGCGTGTTTGGTGAATGAGTTGAGTTTGAAAATTTTAAGTTTCATAGGGTGTTTGGTGGAGTAGTTTGAGTTGAGATTTTTAAGTTTTAATAGTAAATTTTTTTGAATTTTCAGAAAAGACAAAAAACTTTTTGGGAAAAAGAAAAAAACTTTTTGAGAAAAAGACAAAAAAAATTTTGAGATGAGTGTTTTGAGTTGGTGTGTCAAACACCCTATCAATTGTAATTTTTGTTGACTTTTTAGAAAAGACAAAATTTTTTCAAAAAAGACAAAAAACTTTTTCAGAAAAAGACAAAAAAAAAAAATACAGTTTAACTTGAGTTAAACTTGACACCCAAGCACCCAAGTTCGATATTACTCAGCAACACACAATGAAAGTTACGTTAACTCAAAACATACCATTTACATCAAGAAAACAATATTACAGAACTTTTAGTTACCATTTAGTGCTAAGTAATTTGTCTTGAACTTTGTGCAGACCGATATACATGTACCTGAATATATGTAAATATATATATAATGGTTTTTTAGTCCGAATAGGTCATTCTTATGACTTACATGTACAGATAATGGTGGAACCATATAAAAACTTTATCAATAGATGGACTGCCATATGAATTTTACGTTGTGCTAAATAACTTTGTTCATATACATATGTGTATTTATATATAGGTTGATGAATCATTGAGGGCTGAGGATGTGGAAGTATATTATGATCCAGCAGAGCTAATTGCAGGATTTTTGAAGGGACCACCCATCTCTGCTGATCAACACTCAGAGGCACCAATTACCTGCCCTTTTGCTCAACTCAATGTCAAGTGATGTTCATTTGAATGATGTTTGAAACTAAAGCTCTCATCATCTATCCCAAAAAAAAAAAAAAAAAAAAAAAAAAAAAAAACTCTCATAGAAACCTACGATCTTTGGGAACTTTTAGCATTTGCCCACTATATATATGTTTCTTTTGTTATTTGTTCTTTACGTACGGTCCATTAGAAAGTCGCATTCGTTTCTTTCTTTCTTTCTTTTTTTTTTTTAAATATAATATGTGGAATACAATATGTATTTGATGTCCTATTTATATATTGTATACAAATGTAATGAATGTTTGAGTTGTTTACATTTTAATGTGTATTAGTATAAGATTAGAGAATATGTGATGTAATTAATAAAAGTATATATAAAAAGTGAATTGATGAATAATAAAATAAGTTGGTGTAGTACTGTTCACATATATTTACATTGAAATGAAATATATAAGACATCCAAACATATTGTATTGCACTGAAATATAATATACAACTAATGATATTTTTTAAACGCATCACTTGAGAAGAAAAGGAAAAAGAGAATAAAACATGGAGAATTAAGGTATTGCTAATGACTTATATCATGGAGAAAAAAATACAAAACGACAAAATAATAAAAAGAAATAAGACACCGAAACTCTATATGAAACTAAAAAAAAAAAAAAAAAAATTTTGAAACTTCGTACCAAAACTCCAAAAAAATTTAGTCGAAACCTTTTTTTAATCAAATTAAAAATCATAAAGAAACTCAAAAAACTCCATAAATTAATAAGGAAATAAAATTTAAAAAAAAAAAAAAAAAAGCACATAACGACATAAGAAGAAAAAAAAATGAAAGTATTTTCAATCAAATTAAAACACTACGTCGAAACATATCCTTACAAAACTTTAAAGAAAAAACTCTAAAAAAATATATTCTTACTATTATTATTGATAATAGACATAAATTTATTATGGAATAGATATATAGAGGATTATATATGCGTGTATATATATGTAATGAGAAACGCAAAAAATAAAAGAAATTAGGGGGAAAAAAAAGAGATAAAAGAAGGAAAAAAAAAGGTTAAAGCATAAAAGATAAGTGAAACTTTCATATATGTTAAGATTTGTGAGGAGAGATGAAAAAGATAGAAGAAATAAATAAAAGATAAAAGTATAAAGGTAAAGGAAAAAAAAAATGAGAAAAGAAAAAGAAGAAGATAAAAGAAAGAAAAAGGATAAAAACATAAAAGAGAAGTAAAAAAATACAATGCGTTAACATATGGCAAAAGAAGAAAAGAGTGTCTTGACTCTTTTATATATGTTAAGACTAGTTAAGAAACACGCGATAAGAAAAGAAAAGAAAAAAAAAAAAAAAAAACCATGTTGAGATGATGGATCTGCCAGTGGAGGGTGATTGTCACGTAACAGTCTCAAAGTATGGACGAAAATCACTGTTTGTCGGTGATTCATCTTATAAAATTAGAATATATTTGTATATATAGTAACATAACTATCACTTGTTTAAGGAGAATTTAACGGTTTCGAATCTTAGAGCTCTAATTCGAATCATCTCCTATTTCATCCGCTGAATTAGCATCAACAAGAGTTCCTCTTACAAATACAATTATAAGTTGGCTGAGCAGATTTGAGCAAAAATAAGCTGCCTAAACAGCTTTAATGAATTATGTTTTTTTTTTTTTTGGGTCCCCTTAAATGGGTTAAATGCTTGCTTTGGAAACTTGGGCCACATTCGGGGGAGGTTTTGAATATGTGTTATGGTTTGGAAACCAAATGTAGTTTTGAAAATGAACGTGTGAGGAAAAACTGATTTGAGTGAAAAAGTGAAAAATTTTAAAATCTGTTCAGAAAAAAATATATTAAAATGAACTTATTTTATGTAATTTAAAAATAATAATAATCTCATTTGAACTTGAAATAATAAAGCGATGGATGTTTAAAATTTGACTTTATTGTAGATATTTGAATATATAAATAACAAAAATTAGTATTATGGTGCGTTTGGTAAAACGATTTGAGTTGAAATTTTTAAGTTCGAATTAGTTGACTTTTTAAAAACTAATTATAATTTTTGTTGACTTTTCAGAAAAAGACAAAAACTAAAATGAAAAATATGAGTTTAAGTTGTGTTGCCAAACGCACACATAATGTTGAACAATAAAAGTTAGTTTTTTGTTAAAAAAATATTAATGTTCCGTTTGGTAAAACGGTTTGAATTGAAATTTTTAAATTTGAGTTTGTTGACTTTTTAAAAACTAATTATAATTTTTATTGACTTTTCAGAAAAAGACAAAAATTGAGATGAAAAATTTGAGTTTAAGATGTAATGTCATACGGAGCATATGCGTTTGGCAACACAACTTAAACTCATATTTTTCATCTCAGGCCTTGTTTGGGATTTAAGTTCAAACTCAAAATTTCCAACTCAGTTTGGTTTTTTTCTGAAAAAGTTTTTTGTCTTTTCTGAAAAGTCAACAAAAATTATTATTAAAACTTAAAATTTTTAACTCAAACCATTCACCAAACGGACTCTCAGTTTTTGTCTTTTTCTGAAAAGTCAACAAAAATTATAATTAGTTTTTAAAAAATCAATCAACTCAAATTTAAAATTTTTAATTAAAATTATTTTATCAAACGCATCATAAAAAAAATATTTGAAAATGTGTTTGGAGATATGTTCTCATACTGGACGGCCCTCTTTTCTGCACCTGAGAAGGGGGAAGAAAAAGAACCATTGATGGCTTTGGCCATTTGGCAGTGTTCTGTCTCTCTCTCCCTTTCCCTCTCTTTCCCTGTCGTCTAACAACTAATGGTTAACTTTCCAATATGACGACTGTTTTCCCATCACCAGGAAAAAGAAAGAGATATTATAAATTAGACTTCCTGTTCTGATTTAACGTTGTACTTTGTTTTTCACTTGTCATGCATACATCATTATCAAATAAATTTAAGAAAACCTATATTCTAGTAATTTTGCGTACATTACGAAAAGACAACTCTAATATTCAGCATCGTATATATATTAATTAAAAATATATATTATATAGGTTTATATATCATTAAACTCATTCTTTATTAATTATAAAAATAATCTATCAAAATACTCTCTATTGAAGACACGGACAACTGAAATTTATCGGTGACGCATTTGACTCCAAAGACATATGGTAGATATTACCATTTTGGCATCATGTTGGAGTAATTATGAAAAGAAATATTATGTTAATTTTGATTTATCTTATAAGAGATCAAAAATATTGAATGAGCCCACAATACAATGGTGTTCCTTTACAATCCTCCAAATCAAACCCTTATTTATAACTAAATTTTGAAATTCAGACATTAAAAAAAAAAAATATATATATATATATATATATATATACACACACACACACACACACAAATATAACCATAGTCTTGAGGACGAAGGGACAGGCCGAAAATATCTGGACATTAGGATTATAAGTAAGTAGACTTTTCACGGATATTTATAGTTATTTGATTTCTCCTTTGTCGATTACTTGTGAAAAAATTATAAAAAAAAAAAAAGAATAAACAATTTTAGTTTACAACTTTTTCTTTAAAATGGATTCAAGTGGAAGGAAATCCTGGTTATAAATTCGTGAAGAAATATCTTAGAGATGGCTTCTGCAGAAGGTTCGGAGAAAAAGAGTGGGAGATAAGTACAGGTCGTTTATGTTGGATGAAGAAAACCCCATTCAGTGGAGAGATCATGGTTGTCCTCCCAACTTTGATAGTGTTAATCAGCTTTTTGAGCAAGGAAGAACTAAGGTTCTCTCTCTCTCTCTGTCTACGTGTATGTAACACCTTTGGGATGGAAGGAGTTTCGACAGGAATTCACACGTTCAAAATCTAATAATATTTTCATTTCTTTTTAATATTTTCTGAGATATATACATGTATTTACACTGTTCTCTTTACATGTCTATAACACTGTTAAGACTAGCTCAACTGATGGGATGAGAAAGATTTTGATAAGAACTCACAGATTTTGATATTATTAAATATATATATATATACTATATCTATATATGTACATTGATGGTGAACAGTGGATTTAATTGGTGATAAATTGGTGATAGGAATGGCCAAAGGGATCCCTTGAAGAAATAGTACAAAATGCTATAAAAACATGGGACATGGAGATCTCCCACAAGACCCGCTTGCAAGACTTCAAGACCATCAACCTAGAAAAATTCAAGCTCTTTGTTAATGGTAACCTTTCATATATATTTGGAAGAAGAGCTTTCTCATCAATATTTACACGATCGACTGAATTATTTCATAAAGGAAACTTAATTAATTTCTCCTAATTCTCTCTCATGTTATCGTGACATCAAGAAAATAACATCTTTAATGGTACATAACAGCTCCATGGGGCATACTCACATTTATTATATTATAAGACGAAGTTTTTCAGAGTTGAACTAAAATTTTAAAACTTAAAAAGTATTATCAAATGTAAAAATTAAAAATATTTTAGAATATTTTGTATTTAAAAAGAATTGCAATATTTTCGGTCGGCAAAGCAATAAATTCTTTACCAAATTTAAGGGTGTATATAAACAAAAACTTTTTAAATATTAAGCATAAAAAGTTGGAATTAATTAAAACATTCCAGGGCAAAGAAGGAGAATAGTTGTAAAGTGCCAAAGGAGCCAGTTGGACCGAGAGAGGTTGTAGCCTTCTGCGAGCCTTAGTTAGCTCCGTCCCTGATTAGACTTATTATATATATAAATAAAAATAATATATTTAGATATGAGTTTTTAAGAATCTTTTGAAATCATATATGAAATACGGGAAGAGAAGGATCGTCAGCAGACGAAATTGTGAGGATAGGGAGTTACAACGCCTTGCTAAAGAACACTCCGCCGAAAGAGTTCCAATTCTACAAAGCCGATGAAGAAAGCTTCGAATCGCCTCACGACGTGTTTCGATCGGCTTTACCTCGTGGTCTTGCATGGGAAGTTGTTCGTGTTTATTCAGGACCTCCATTGATAGCCTTCATGTTTAGGTGCCGGGGTTTCTTTGAAGGCCCCTTCAAAGCCATGCTTCTACTGGAGACCTTGTTCAGTTCTGTGGCTTTGCAACTCTCAAGGCATGTTCTTAATTCTGTAGTACAGAAAATTACTTTCAAGAGTTTTTTTATATTAGATTTTTTACAATATACTTTTTGGTTAAATCTAATCAAAATCACATTAAAAAAATATATAAATAAAAAAGGTCATACAGATAACCACTCTAGCTATATACGCAAAATTAACCTTTTTCCCTCCAGAAATGGTACCTCACTTGTAAAGATTTAAAAAGTACTACACAGGCACGTAACGAATGAAGGACTAGGGGGCTTAAGCGCTCCTCAACTTTTCTTTTTTTTTTTTTTTAAATAAAAAAAAATAGTCTAACTTTTAATGAAATTTCACATTAAAAATGAAAATAATATCATAAATAATCCCTTAATTATCGAATATATAATTTTAATCCCCGATAAAAAATTTTTTACATCATCACTGATACCACAAATATCAAATTTAGTATGCCAGCTTATTTCGTTTTTAAAAAAAATGGAATAAATCAATTTATATGCAACTTCAGAAGATCTCAATTGAGAAAATATAATGAAATGTCACGACTCATAAATTCAATAGATCAGTGATATTCGTGATCATAAGACATAAATTGGACTATTCCTATATTGCAAATATCAGATATGGTTCGAGAATATTTTGGATAAAAACATCATACTTATTTTACAAGAATAGTCTACCGTTTTTTAGTTCAATATTACATAGCAACACACAAGGAAAGTAATATTGCCATCAAGAAATAATATTACATAACTTTTAGTTACCGTTTAGTGCTAATTAATTTGTCTTGAACTTTCTGCTGATCGATACATATGTACCTGAATATAGAAATATGTATATATGTATATGTAAATATATAGGTTGATGAATCATTGAGGACTGAGGATGTGGAAGTATATTATGATCCGGCGGAACTATTTGCAGGATTTTTGAAGGGACCAACCATCTCAGACTCTGCTGATGTTCAACAATCAGAAGCACTAATTGCCTGCCCTTTCTCTCAACTCAATACTACATGATGTTTGAAAAAATAAAGCTCTAAATATCTGTCCACTAAAATAAATAAATATAGGAAGTTGGCCGTCATAGTTATGTTTGGTCATCTGTCATGAAGTGAAATGTCGTTTTCGTGATTCCTTTCGATGCTGGACTCTTGAGTCGTTTATCGAATAATGTCTCTTGATTATAAAGTTGTCGTACTAAGGCAAACCCTAATGTCTCTTGATTATAAAGTTGTCGTACTAAGGCAAATCCTTGGTTTGACGATATAATATTAGAAACATCAAACTCTAATACAATATCAACTTTTCGAATAATTCATTTGTTGATACTAATAAATTATCAACTTTTCGAATACTTAATTACTATGTTATACATATTTTCATTTGTTGATACTAATAAATTAAGATGACAATACTTCAAACACTTACAAATACAAAATAAAAAATAAAATAAAAAACCCGTATGCCACAAAATTTAATACATAAAAGTTAATATTAGAATTGATATACCTAGTTTTTTTCTTTTTGAATGTCTATTCACGTAATAATAAATTCACCTTTTACTAGTAGATATAATCTTTAACTTTCAAAAGTTACCAGTACAAAATGACAACTTGGGTATCATGTGTATTGATAGTCAGAATAGTCAGAAGTTAAGAGGATTAAAGTTGATATCCTTATCGTTACTAATATATGTTTCATTCTCTGTTTGTCATTCAATCTTAGAAGAAATGGAAAAGATAAAACATGGCGAATTCTACAGTTCTACAAGCCTACCAAAAATTTCATATCAGACACTTCCGGTTTCGACCAGCCGAAGGAATATAGTGCACTCATGCGGTCATTCAGCCGTTCACCATATGCATTGTTGAAACGACGAAGCGGACAAAATTACAGGAATCAACAGTCGAATTAGACAACAACAAATTTTGCCCAAGTTCTTTGACTTGACACAAGAATTACATTCCTGAATGAAAGACGGTTGTAATAACTGATACATATACAATGAAACATAATTTAGCACAACTAATACACGCACAACTAGATGTAAACCTCATTTCGTCGAAATTCAAACTTGGGATCAACAACACCACAACGGCATTCATCTGCTAGAGCCAAACTTAGCATTTCTGTGCAGAATTGATCGTCCGGTTTTAACCACAGAGCCTGAATATAGACAGCAGTTGATGTAGATTAATGCCAGTGACAATATTATCCGGAAAAAATGCAAACTGAACCAGAAAGGAATTCATGGAATTGAACAAAAAAAAAAAAAAAGAGTAAATGACCCAAGTCAAGTATGCAGGAAGGTAGAAAGATATTGCAACCATCGGAATCGACACCAAGATCCCTGAGGTCATTTTTAAGTTTTACGGGATGGTTCCAATGTTCCTATGTTAGTTGCTCAATGTTTAACAAGTTTTCTTTTGTCCCATTTGCAAGAAACAACATGGTTCCAGTTCTTAGAAATCGTATGAAGAGACAATTTTCAAGGAATGCCTAAGTTTCCCCTTGCGATGCCTAGAAGCACAGAGACACAGGCCTCGTGGTGACCTAAATGAGACAAAGGTAGATAAACAATAGAGTACTTACCTTGTGATAGTATGTAATTGCTGCAGTAAAGTTATCCTGCATGATGAGAGGAAGATAAAAAGGAACATTAACATATACTGCTGTTCATGATATCGTAATAAATGGAGAGTGAAAACCTAGCAATATTTTTCTGTCTGAAGAGAATACGTCCCGTTGATTCCTTTCAATCAAGACTATACACATTCATTTTATCTAAATTTGATATGCTAATTACCAATTTATGTTTTGATTTGACAATGCTGCTATAATATGCGGAAGACATCTGCTTAACTCTTTCCGATGATCTCAACAAAATTAGCAAGTCATGCATTTACAGACATTTTTAAGAAGTAACCAAAGGCCATTCACTGTAAACCTTTAATAAAAAAAACGAAAATTCAAAAAGAACACATTTTATGCTGCTACACATACCTGCAAATGATAGGTGTATGCAAGACCAGCATAAGTGCTCACACTATTTGTTGACAATGCAAGTGCTTTTTCGTAATTTGCAATTGCTTCTTCGTACAGCCTGAGACATAGAATGCCATGTTTTAGGCATTCAAGTGTTTATTTTCATAATCAAAGTTTGATAAGAATCTATATAATTTTATCGTCCGAGTTATTAAAGACTCTATTCCTACGGGAGAAAAGCAAAGAGTATTTGATCCAATTTCGAAATCAATTCGCAACCATATAGTCAGCAACAGTTCATATAAAGCAGATTAAAAAGAACACGAAAAAAAAAAAAAAAAGTCAATGATCCTTGAGCTTTTAGATGATTACTCAAAAATACAGTAGTCTAGAAAGAGCAAAATAATTGCTAATCACATACTTCAATTTTCTGCAAGCATGAGCAAAGTTAACCACAGTTGGTTCCCACATTTCACACAAAGCAGAAGGAATGAGGGCCAAAGTTTTCTCAAACCATCGGATAGCCTTATTGTACCTGCATTAAAAAGAAAAATATTCCTAATTAAAATCCCAACACAAAGAACAAATCAGAAGTGGAAATAACAGGTGATAAACACAAAATGACCCATTAAAACAAGAAAAAGAAAAGACACAAATTAAGACAAATGAAGTGGAAAAGAAAAATCTTATTACAAAAAATATTTTACTAGTTAAAATGCTATAAATAAGATAGTATAATATGCAAAATAGTTATCATATATGACTGAAGCCCATACATGTAATAATTTTTTTAAGAAAATGCTAGGAACACCAACTCTAATCCCAACTTTTGTGTACCAATCTGTGTGGCATATGAGTTATCATATTTTTTTTTATAAGTGTTTAAAGTATTATCACATCAATTGATTGTATTTATCAATGAAAATATGACATATGAGTTGGTACTTAAAAAGTTGGAATTCAAGTTTGTGTCCTAGCATAAGTTTCAACATCATTTACTCTTGTAAACTATCTGCAATACTTCCATTTTCGAATCAAGAGTACTGTGTTTTTGAATGTTTTACACACAACGTGGGAAAGAAAAAGTGCACATAAAACTTTGACATATTCGCTATTACCTTTTCCCTAAAATATCCCTTGTTATAAATTAGATATCTCCGTGAGCATAAATTTTAGAACAGTAATTACTTGAATCCAAATGTTGAGCATTCCTAAATTTATCACTTTTTTCTCACTTCTTAGTTTCTTCAGCGAATCTATGAACTTTTTTCCTTTTTCTTTTTCAAAAGCAATAGGTATTCTAACTATAATAATTATAATTAATAGAAAGAATTATTACTATGATAATTTAAAAAAAAAAAAAAAGCAATTTCATGGACAGCTTCACAAATTCTGAGAAGCAGCTTTTATGTAACCAAATTATAACTGTCATGCCGAAACTTCTCTATTATTTCAATGAAATTACAAATACATGGAAAGTTTCTTAGAAAGCATTATGACCAAAAAGAAAATCAATTAACAAGAATAAAGTGAAGAATTTTACGAGGCCATCATACTTACTCTTTCATGTTATAAGCAACAACTCCTAGCTCGTTATATACAAGTGGATCTGATGGGCAAATACTCTTCGCCTGCATAAAAAACTGAGGGCCAGATAGGTTATTCTGTATTCTAGCATTTCCACAAACCAAAAAACTATTAACAAATAAGACATTAATATAGTTATACCCATATCAAATAAAAGGAAGACGATTACATTTACACCCAAAAAACCAAAGGATCCGAAGGATGAAATAGGGTATCCCACGCATCTAAGCAATCAAATTCCAGATTTGTAGCCGTAGTATTCAACTCGCAAGCAATCATCATTTCTCCTTGAGTTTCTAATCTAACGTTTTTTCCCCTCCATACGAATTGAAGGAAGTTGATTTAGGAAACAGTATAATACATGAACAAAAGGAGAACTGGAGGTCCATCTAACCCCCAATAAACCAAAACTTTCGTATATCAATTGCCAATAGGAATTTTCCAGAAACCTAGTATCTCTGTGCTTAACAACCATTTCATTGGATTCAAGTACAAATTAAATCAATTCTAGACAGCAGTACCGAGTACAGAATACACCCTTGCAGAAAGTGAAAATTCACCACTACAAGTATCTATGAACAGAATTGTTGACGAGTTTCAGGACATTGCAACTTTTTCCAAACTTAAAACTAAACATCTAACCATGCGGTACTATTTAGCTTCTCAAGTCCAAGCATGAAACAATCTCATGATTCATTTACAAAGAACTTTTGTAATAATGTATTTGAAGAGTATTCAAATCCTAAGCAAAATTAAAATCGGAAATTAAAATTTAAGCGCATTTTAGAAACAAGGTACCTGCTCGGCAAGTTTAAAACTGCGGGTTCGCATGTACTCCATCCCGATGTACAACGTTGGTAAATGGCACCTGGAATAACAGAATATCAAGACTCAACCTGTAAAAGGACAATTCATAAATAATAAGAGAAGTTTCAGTTTGTACCATCTAAGATTATGTACTTATAACAGGTCTTAGATTAACTGCAACACAACATTTATATTTTGGTCCTAAATGACAGACATTAATAGTATCTTGTTTATGATATACAGGTGTAACCATCTGAAAGAATTTTTTTTTTTTAATAATACTGATCAGTGAATCAAATACAAGGAAGAGGGGTAAGGTATCCACCATGAAAAAAAAAAAAAAAAAAAACCATCTAGAAATATTCATTCTAAAATTGTGGAGCTCAACCAAAGATATGAACTTCCAAAAAGGGTGAAGATTTTTAAATCAATGTTGCAAAGTAATTAAACATAAGAAATAAAAATCCATGGATTTCAGGTTCAGATGACCATCATGGAAGTCAACCAACATTTTCAACATTTATAAAAAGTGAAAACCCTCCTTGTCATGTACCCAAGAGCCACGGAGGAAAAGAAAAAATAATAGTTTAGTAGCTTCCATCTTGATTAATTAAAAAGAAAACAAAAACAAAAAACATAAAGAAACAGAAGGAAAGACAAACAGAACAATATTATTACCCTGGAAAGAGACGAGCAGCAGTGCGATAAGCCGACATTGCTTGATCACCCTCTTCTTGAGCAGCAAAAGCATTGCCATAACCTATCCAAGCGGGTGCAAAGGTTCCATCCAGACTGGTAGCCTTACTGTAGCATAGAGCCAAAAAAAAAAAAAAATCTATCTAATTAATAACAATAGAACACTGATAAACCAAATAAAGAGGCATAAAAAATATGAAATAAACTTGAGCACCTTCAAATTGCGACTTCTCCTTCCCGCCCCCCCCGCCCCCCCCCCCCAAAAAAAAAAAAGAACCAACAAACATAATTTGACATAATAACTTAAATACTGTTTAAATGTGCATTTAGGATTATTTCCCCAGAAGGCTGCTAACCAAATGTAATGGCAAATGATTTTCATAAAGTAGGACTGTTGAAGAAAACTGTTTTGGTCACAGACAACCAAAATGACTGCCATAGAGGAGTCTCATGCAAATATTTCAAATGTAAGATCTTGTGAAATCAAGTCTGCAAGCAGGGAATCTCTTTTACGTGAATGGTGTCTCTTCAGAAACCCCCAAGTGGCGCCCTTTCCGAACCCTCCCACCCGATAAAGGAATGGAATTTCAAGTAGTCGTCTACACCTAAATTATCGCCTTCACCGATCAGCATTTATAATGACCGAGACACCTATGTATTCTGAGGCATCAACCTATGTGTTGCCTCTGTTCTCATTCTTTGGTAGTCACAGATTTGTCTTCCCGTTAAGATTCTCCTGACTACATATTGTATTAGAAAGATCTAGGAAATCAGACTCAGGTTAAAATGGTCCTGACTACAAGTAAAATGCAATGCATCTAAATTCAAAAGCGAATTTAATGTTACAAGACTTGCAAAATTCATCAAATCTGTGGATGCTAATTGGGTAACAAGGACCATTATAAAGCTTTTAGCTGACAACACTGTATCTAAAATGACAAGAAATTCTGAGGAAAAATCCGGGGGCAGGAATTCTACAAATCTAATTATTTGTTGCACAGCATAGAATGTGATGTTCTAAGGATACTACTAAAATAAATAAACAGAAATCCCCAGTACAGAAAAACCAACTAAAGTAACTCGTCTATACTTGATTGAAAGAGATGTAAGCAATTGGGCAGGGGACAAGATTTATTATGTAATACCTGAAAAAACGTCGTGATTGATCATACTTCTTAATACAATAGTAATAGCAACCAACAGCAAACCATGACAAAGCCCTGAAAGGAGAAAAATCTCGATTAAGTAATTGACCAAATGAACTGCAGAGCATGAGCTCATTAAAGTAGCGGATACAAATGAATTTAAGTCCAGAACCTGGCATTTTGAGTTCTACTTGATTTCATCCACTTAACAGTAGGAAGGGCCCTGTTCCTTATGTTTTTTTTTTTTTTTTTTCCTTTTCTTTTCTTTTTTTTTTTTCTTTAAAAAAAAAAAAAGAAAGAAAGAAAAAAAAGGAGAAGAAGCCCAACTCACTACGAAAGTATTGTTTTAGTTACAAGCTTATTTAACTTTAGTTGACAGTGAGCACAAGAAAAACATTCTATTAGTACTCCGCATAGGCAGATGATGATAATGCTCCAAGTATTTCAAATAAGGAAATATAGATGAAAATTGCAATGTTTGAAGAGATGAAGAAAATGAGGTGGTAAGATACTAAAATCAGTCTCACTTTTGAGGATAATCCTTCACTAGATTGCATGACATAAGATAGAGTTCATTGAATGCCCAAGCTCCATGGCAGCTGCAAGATGCACCAATGTACTTTTGACATGGAAAGGGTCCTTTTCAAGTAATCTGTAAAACAAACATAACAATACAAATTAAATATATGTATATGTATATATATGTACGATGGAAAGAGAACAGTTCTGAAATCGGATTTTTTTTCCCAAACCAAGTTACCAACATACATGGACGTTAGCTCAAAGCATTTCTGATATTCACCACACTGGTGATAGTATTCAGCTTTGCAGGCCAAAAGATCTGTGTTGCTTTTCAGAGTACCCATGAACGATGGATCAGAAGGATTGCTATTTGAGCCTTCTTTTTCAAGTTCTCTGAATTTGGCTTCAACAACGTACTCTTTGTCATACTAGAGAAGACAACAAAATGGAAACAATGAGTACTTAAAATAACCAGTAATCACATAGCTAATAACAAAATGAAACACAGATGTTGGAGGTTCTCGACATGTTTCACGTTTGGATCTGGACAAAATCCGAGGTACTAAGATTTTACCTTCTTTATTAGACAAGAATAGAATGACGACAGCCATCCGTCTTCAGGACCAAAGTGCAATGACGATAAGAGACTTGTTTCTGAAACCCATAAACAAATCCAGACACATTAATTAATCTACCATGGGCCTAAGGGTTAATTTCATCACGTACATCTTAAATTACGGAACAGAGAATCAGAGACAGCATCAAACTCCACTTAGTAATAATCTATTGTTCTGGACAACAACTGACTCCCATAAATATTTGAAACAAACAAAGACTAGTACCACCCTTTACCTTCGTCGCATGTAAGCATGTGATTTTCAATAAGACATTCCAGCGCCTGAAAAACATAATGAAAAAACTACCTGAGAAGTATAAATTATGAATAATTGTCTACCCAACTGGCAAAATGATTCTAGCACGTTTAAAAAAAAAGAAATTAATTAACATTACTGTTATTGCACTCCAGTCATTTTCAATAAGCCAAAACAATTTAATACATCTTGGAAATTGCTTTACTCTGACAATGAATCAGGCGAGACGTGAACTTTAGCCAAGTCTCATAGACCAAAAAAATAAAATATAAATCCAAACATACCTCGTAACATAAAGGATCAGCTTTAATAGCAGCTTTGAACCTTCAAACGAGAATAATGCAAAAATTGTCAAAACATAGATGGTTAAAGTAAACAACACAAAACCAATCATTTTTTTCTTCTAAAAAGAAGGGGGGGTGCCACAAGGCAACACAATATCAAGCTAAAAGAGTTAGAAAAAACAAACCACTGTCGAGCTTGGGAACGGTTCTCCAAAGCTTCATATGCTTTACCTCTCAAAAAGCATATTGCAGAAGATATCTGTAAACGTGTAGGTTTTTGCCAAATTACCAACCAAAAGTCCAGGAAGACCGATCAACATTAAACAGAAATAAAGGACAGGAACGAATATCTCCACAAATTCAAAGACAGCAAGCAGCTAGCCAGCTCAAAAATAAAAAATTAAAAAAGTAGCTAGCCAGCACAGGAAATCAATTCCGTAGATAACTTATAGAGCAAATATCCTTATACGCAGAAAAAAAGTTTTTGTGCTATCAAATTTTGGACTACAGTGCAATCTATAACTAACCTCAGCATGAAAATCCAACGAAGTTGTAACCTCACATCATGGATCTTATCTCAAAAAAAGTGAAAAAAAAAAAACAAAAACAAAAACAAAACAAAACAAAATTGCTCTCACTGAGAAGTTGCACGTACCATATTGCAATCAGATATTCTTAAGAAGACGAATGAATTTCAATTATTTATAAAATGTCCAGCCTAAAATTGGAGTGACATCTCCCAAAGAACAAGAGGACAGATATATAAATGAAAAATAAATTACCGGAACTACAGATTAAAAATTAAAATTCCAACAAAATCTAAATTCCAGTAAACTTTGGATATTAAAGCTCCTGCATAATAACAAATCACGATACATAAAGCAACCAAACACTAAAAATAGCCATGCCATTGTCCAGCAGGAAGAAAACAAAGTAGGGTTAAAAATGTAGAATACAAACTGTACCAGTAAATCAGGGAGAAAAAAGAATTACATTGATCTCACGATCTTCCCCATATTTGTCCAAGTACATGACATTGCAATCCTTCGTGTCATAAACATTCCCATGTTCATCCACTTTAGCGTCACCAAGCATTAGCAGACACTGGTCCCACTCCTTCAGTTCCTCCTAATAAAACAAAACATCCAAAATAAGTAAAGAATATCATGAGGAACACCAACATAAAAGACTAAGAAACGATAACGAAATTGAATTTACATTTGTAGTTAAAAATTAAAATATCAGTGCGGTATACTAAATAGCATAAGGCTAATGGGCATAAACAAAATGCAAACCCGAAGACTTCTACTTGGCTACCTAGTAATGAAAAAATAAATCTTTATATAATATCCATTTGCATTGTTTTTGCCTATACTTATAGTTAGTAGAATAAGAGATATCTAGTGTTTGGAACCATAGCTTTTAAGAGTTTAATAGGGCAAAAATGATACTAAAATTTTTTAAATTAGCAACAAAAATATTAGAACGCTGCTATAAGTCCTACTGCAACTCTGCTACAAGTTTCAAAATCTTCTCAAAAGAGCTTTTTGAAAAGCCAGATTTGGTGGCTTTTTTCTAGAAGTTCTTCCGAAAGATAGCCTGAATACTCTTAAAAGCTACTTTTGAATCCAAGAAGCCAAAAGCAACTTCCCAGCGGGAATCCAAAACAGTCCCGTTGCGTCCCTCGCCATTATACTCTTGACAAGATATGGATCACAACGAGATTGAACTAGCTAGTTACTATAATCAATTGAAATGAACAAAGCAGTTGGCCTAGAATGAACATATCAAACAAACATCCCAGAAACAGTTCATTTACACAAACTCAATCCCATTTCTCCAGTCGGGTCCTAATTCCATTACCAATATTCGAATACTTATTTATTTATTTATTCATTTGGATTATGCACAAACAAATTTATTCCCTTTTCCAAACTAGCAACCAAAATTAAGGGCCCAATTGGGGCGTCATCCAGAGATGGCAAAATACCATCAGGATTTTAAAAATCCCAAACTCTATATCAAACTTTCCCTCTCTTTTATTTTCAAAAAACTCAAATTTTAAAAGTTCATAACTTTTTCATTTCAAATCGGAAGGAGATGATTTTTATGTTAAAATGCTCGTAACAACGAAAAAAATAAGACAAGATCTATTTTACATATTAACACATTTTAAAACTTTGCATTATTTTCTATGTCACGTGACTTTTTCAAAAATTTTCCTTCAAACACACATTTCCAATATAACTTTGAAAATAATATCTCTAAATGTTTCCTAAACGGGCGCTAAATTTTTTATAGGGTGTTTAGCACACCAATTCAAAACACTCATTTCAAAAATTTTTTTGTCTTTTTCCCAAAAAATTTTTTATCTTTTCTGAAAATTCAAAAAAATTTACTATTGAAACTTAAAAATCTCAACTCAAACTACTCCACCAAACACCCATTTATTTTCAACCCACATTGAAAAACCAAAAATTTCAAAGCTTCAAGCCAAATTCAAATTTCTTCCTTTCTTTCGTTTCTGGCTAAAAGGATTCAAAATTTCTTCAATCATGCAATTTTTCTTCAAATTCACTCCTTTTTTCCAAACAAGTAACCAAAATTGAATCTTTCCCTTTACGCACACATTTGAAATACCAAAATTTGCAAAAATTCAAGTCGAATTCGAATGACCTAATTATTGGTTAGAGAGAGAGAAGGAGAGAGAGAAGAAGAGAGAGAAGGCGGGGTTACGAGGCATTTGGCGGCGAGGTAGCGGAAGCGGAGGTCTCGGAGGACGATCTTGGAGGCGTTGAGGAGGTGGTAGGCGCGGCGGAAATGGCGGCCGAGGAATAGGGCCTGGGCCTGCATGTAGATGTCGGCGGGGTCGTTGGTGAAGGCGGCGACCTTGTCGGCGAAGAATATCGCCGACGAGTAGAGGTGCTTGCTCACGCAGTCCCTCACCACCCCTCGAAGCTTCTCGATCTCCTCCTCTCTCATTCTTCTTCTTCTCACAGATCTCTCCTCCGATGATGATGATTATGGCGAAGAAGAAGAAGAAGAAGAGAGGTTCGTTCTGTGAGGGGAGAGAAAGTAGAGAGAGAAAGTGACAGAGTGAGAGTGCGGAGAGGTTCAATTGAGGCGGGAGGTTCTTCAGACTTCTATGAAGTTGGTATTTTGATTTTAATTTTTAGGCTTTTTTTTTTTTTTTTTTACACCCATGCCCCTAAACTTATGATAAAGTTACAATTTAAGTTAGATACATTAAATTTATAAATCTATATCAATTTAACTCTTAACATGTATTTAAATGCACAATCCAAACCTTAGAATTATAATCTATTTTCGTTTTTTTTTCCTCTCAGTTTCACTATTCACACAGTTTTATAACTCAAATTTTAAAAGTCCATAACTTTACATAGACAAATCCAAATAAGACGATTTTTTTTAAATTGCATAGAATTTCAAGACAATCAAAACAAGCCCTATATTGGTTTTTTTTTTCTCTAAATATATTTTAAGTTTTCCACTTCTTAACTCAAACAATTTAAATGTCTCGATAAACGTATAAACAATCCAAACTCAAATTTTACAATCAAAACCTTAACACTAAACCCATGCATACTTAATATTAATTCTCAGAAAAAATGTCCGAATTCGCTCTAAGTTATGTCATTAGTGTACACATGCCCCCAAATTTTAAAAAATACATATTTTATCCTAAATTATAATATATCTCTAGATTCATCATTGAACTTTAAAATATAAATATATACGCTTATGTTTGGTTCATTAATTAGTAATGAAAATTTTAAGTTGGAGTTAGTCAATTTTTTAAAAACTTATTATAAATTTTGTTGAATTTTTAAAAAAAGACAAAAACTGAAATGAAAAAATACAATCTAATTAGAGTTATACTGAAAAATCAAATGAAATCACAAATAAAAAAAAAAAGTAAGGGCCCATTTTGGAGGCCATCTCTAACTCTATCTCTAAATTTTTTTTTTTAAATCTTTTTCTTCAAGACTACTTTTCAATATTTATATTTTTAAATATCTTTTTTTGTTCATTGAATAGAATATAACATATAAGCCAGTATCATTACTATCAATACGAAGGCATCAAAATGAGATAATTCTTGTATCAAAATGCTTATAACAATAAGACTAATAAAACAATATTAGTTTTGTATTTTTTTTCTGAATATATTTTAAATTTTTGCACTATTTCATATCACAATAACAAATTTCCAATCAAATCTCAAAAAC
Source organism: Ficus microcarpa (assembly GCA_025413485.1). Taxonomy (NCBI): domain Eukaryota; kingdom Viridiplantae; phylum Streptophyta; class Magnoliopsida; order Rosales; family Moraceae; genus Ficus; species Ficus microcarpa. The sequence goes on along the minus strand of CM046383.1, from coordinate 26,961,399 downwards.
TCCATCTCCAAATATTCTTTCAAACAGGCCCTAACCCGTTTGGAACACCAATTCTAATAGGATTTTTGCCTATTCAATTCCAAAACTTTCAAATCTACATCTCACTCTTTCTCTTTTAAATTTTCGTGAAATTCAAATTTCACAAGTCTATAACTTTCTTATTTGAAGTCGAAATGAAATGATATTTCAATCTAAACGCTCATAACAACAAAAAGAATGAAACAATATCTATATTCTATTTTTTCCTAACACATTGCAAATTTTTATATTATTTCCTACATTATAATTTATTTTCAATTCACATTTCAATCAAACGTACATTTCATTCCAACCTACAAAACTTCAACCATTATTCCAAACCTTATATATGTAATTAACTCCAACTCCAGGTTGCAGGGCATTTGTTTGGTTCAGTACAACAAAATGATTCCAATTGTTTTTTTATTTTTTTTTTCTTTAAAAATAAACTCAATTTTACTATTTACATATCCAACTCAAAGTTTAAAAGTCCTTAATTTTGTTATTTTAAATCAAAATAAGATAATTTTCTTTAATTTTATCGAATTTCAAAAGGAATGAACTAAGATTAATATTGATTATTTTTTCCGAATACTTTTCAAATATTTATACTTTTTAACTCCAAGTAGTAGTTAATTTCTTTTAAAAAATATATATAACCTCCAAATAATTCATTTTTAACCAAAAACACAATCTTAAAACTCAACTCAATTTTAATTAAAATAATTTTAATTCTACAACTTAAGCGAAACAAAGCACAGTTTAGCCCCATACCCACCCCACCCCTTGCAACATCCCCATACTTCCTTATTTGGTGGTTACCCGCGAGTGTGGTATCTGTCGATAAAAATATCATCCCTAAACTCGGAGTCAACATATCTCACTTTGGCCTGTGGGCTAAGTTAGGCCTCTTATCTTGTTTTTTTGTTGGACCGGCCAACCCAACCCAAACAGATGTGAAATGGGCCAGCCTCGCCTGATTGGGCTGGACTGGCTTGACCCAACTTCCACCTCTACATGACAACTCTTCTTCTTCTTGATCTCCATTAGTTCCCAAAGGAGTCATCAGTACATTGTTATGGTTCAAGCGAAAAATAAAAATAAACAAAATTTTGTATTTGAATGATTTGTAATTTGTGGATCTTAGTACAAGACAATCTCTAGTACATTGTGTGTACATGGATTGAAGTGTGGAAATATCAATCTCTAATAAAAAGAATGATATATCTATATATCTATATATATATATATATATATCATAAAGACCAATGCTATTCTAATTTTGTTCTTAAGACTTACTTGAAGTACCCACTTTAGTGAATGAGAAGATCTTTCTCCTTTTTTTTTTTTTTTTTTTGGTTCTCTCTTCGTGGTCTAGGTCACATGAAGTAAATTCAGCGTTTTATAATTGTTACGAGTGCGCTAGAAGCTAGACCATCATTAATGTGTATATTAATGTCAATGTTATATTTATCAGCAAAATATATGAAAAATAAATTATCATACCGTGTTCCAACACATAGGTTTCGTTTGGCATCTGGATTTAATTCTAACTAAACTGTACTTTTTTATCTTAATTTTTGTCTTTTTCTGAAAAGTCAACATAGTTTATAACTAATTTCTAAAAAGTCAACTCAACTCAAATTTAAAAATTTCATTTCAACTCAAACTCAACTTATTCACCAAACGGACCCATAATGCTATTTTTAATACTATTTTTCAAGACACTAATTAATAGAAATCAAATACTGAATATGTTATTAGTAAAACTTAATGGTAAGTGTGTCATTAAACTTACTATATCATAACTTTGATATCAAAGGCAATACTTCAAAGAAAAGTTTTTTTTTTAATCAAAATTTTTTTTTTTTGTTTTTTTAGTTTAGAGTAATAAAAGTATGATGAAGATACAATTAATGATGAAAAAATGATTCCTAACTTTTTATTAGAGATGCTCTTTCACCCACATTGGCACGTACCGCATCCATGTCTTTTATCACGTGGACTTTCAAATAACGGGCAAAAATCTTCTTTAGGAAGAACACTATTAACAAGAACTTCGTCAACAAAAAGATAGATTGGTTAATAAGCCAATGAATTAAAATTAAAAAAAAAAAAGTAGATTATCCAATTAATTAGCCAAATCGTGTGTTTAAAGGCTCAAACTGTCGGTTAATATTTAGATTAGTTCCAACGTTGGATAAACCGAAAGTAGGAGAAGAGAATCTAATTCAAGTTTCCGAGAAACCAAACAGACAAAAGAAAAGTAAGACCAAATGTAAAGTAAAATGTAACCGTTGCACAAGAAGTGTCTCTCAAGGCTCCCAAAAGAGAGAGAGAGAGAGAGAGAGAGAGACCAAAAAAGCAAATCCTGTCTTAACAGAAAAGTATACCGACGACTAGAAATTCCTTTTGTTAGTTGCAGAGGATTTGTCCCGTTGATGGGTCGTTTTTTTTCATTCAAATCTTTGTCGTCCACAGTGTCTGACTTTATTACCTTCCATATATTTCTCACAGAAATGGGACACATTTAAAATGACCATATATCGTTTGTATGCATATAATATATATTTTTCTTTATCATTTATTATATAAACTCTAATAATGGATAACCAATATGTCGATATGAATATTTGTTAAAAACCCTAATAATATGCTTTGTTCCTTAAACGGAGAGTGTGTTATCTCAATTTCACCAAATATGTTAATAACCAAAATATACGGAGGTATGTTCTAAGCACACTAAATCGAGAACTAGCTAGATTGAAAAAAATAAGACTTTAAATTTAATATCCTTGAAAAGATCACCTAAAACTTGGTTATTTGAACCTAACACCACATAATCAGTCACGGTAATCTTTTAAGCAACCACACTTGACGGTGTATGTATGCGCTTATATATATATATATATATATATATATATGCATGTTTTAATCTATGAATTATATATCATTTTTCATTTAAAAAGATTCATGTACAATTGTAAAAAAAAAAAAATTAGAAACATACGAACATTGGAAATTAACATGTTGATTATATAAGAAGAAAGAGTATTCCTATAAAAATAATAATAATAATAGTTAAATGAAATTAAAAGAAAGAGTATCATAATATAAATAAGGCACTAGAAAAGAAAATTGATAAATACATAAGATGAAGATGCAGTGTAGTGCAGACAATTTTAATTAAGAGTCCTCTTACTTTTTAATTGAATAATTATTTTTACTACACGTGTAGCAGTATAAATAATTAAGTAGGTATACATGAAGCTCTGAGTGTAAAAAATAAAAATAAAAAAAAAAACCTCCATTAATTACTAAAAACATTAATGAAAATTATGAGGGTAGAACCAGCCAGGCCATATCATGCTTCCCTTCTACGAGAGCACCAAAAAGCCTGAAAAGAAATAAAATATTGCATGCTTCCATTTAAAATATATATATATATATAATAGAAAGATTTAAGCTCTTAGTTTGGAAAAGAAATAATATCACTGCACAAATATTTCTAAATTACGATCAAAATATTTATCAATCCGCAGCTCTTATATATATAAAGAAAAAATAACAAATTTATAAAGATTTTAAAAAATAAAGAGAAAATATTTTGAAATCTGAATCCGAATGTAGAAGTTAAAAGATCAAGAAAGGAATAGATTATTAGTATTAATGAAAAATTAAATGATGAATAATTAGCACTCACAGTGAAAGAGAAAAGGCGTCTAGGCCAAGATTTCTTGGCGTTCTTGAGCTTGGAGAAGATGTGATCTTGGGAAGTACAAACATTTCCGGCTGGCGAGTCCAAGAAGGCCTTGCGGCGGAGAGGCGGGGACCACAGGCCGCTCTGTTGGTAGTCGAAGTCGTATTGCGTGGCGTCGAAGAACTTGCCGAGCAGCCTCTCCGACACCGACTTTGAAACCATTTGAATGCTGCTTCCGGGACTTGTTGAGGAGCTTATTGTTTCCAACGTTGATGATGATGAGGAACAAGTATCAGACAATATCGACATTGTAATTAACAATAAGCACACTATTCAGAGAGAGAGAGATTTTTGTTGGATTTATGAGTTTATATATATATATATATGAGTTTCTACACAGCAAATAAAGTGTGTGCAAGAAGGGACACATGCAAATTAATGGCTGGCTTTAGCAGCAAATCACGGAGCCAGACAAAAATTTTAAAGAGGAGGGAATAAATAAGATCGATATATAAAAAGTATTAAAGGGTAGAATTTTAATGTGGGCTACGTAAGAATTAAATTTTTAAGGGGCGTTTGGCATTTGAACTCATTTTAAATTAAATTGTACTTTTTCATCTCAGTTTTTGTCTTTTTCTGAAATAGTTTTTTGTCTTTTCAGAAAAAAAAATTTTTGTCTTTTCTAAAAAGTCAACAAAAATTACTATTAAAACTTAAAAATCTCAAACTAAACTTATTCACCAAAGACCCCCTTAGTTTTTAACAGGGCCAGATGAAGATTTCTTTATTTTAACGGGGCAAATAGATAAATCATAATTTTTTTGAGTACAATTAAAGGAAAAAAATTCAATATGGTTTTGGCCCGCACTTGTCCCCACCTACATCTATCTGTCCCCTGGCAGTGCTGTTGTTGTTTTTTTTTTTTTTTTTTTTTTTTTTTTTTTTTTTTTAATTTAAGTTATTTTTGTAGCACTAAAAAAAAATTTATGTATGAATAAGATTGTTGTCTTTGTTTTGTTTTGTTTTGTTTTGTTTTTTTAACTTCACGGTAATTAGTATAACACCACTTTTGTTCCAGAGCTTGTTCTATTTTAATCTTTTTTGTAAATTAATCCTAGAGAGAATCTATCTACAGCGAGCAATTTTTTGAGGCATCAGAATTTAAAAAAAAAAAAAAAAAAAAAAGGCTCCCAGACTTCACGAAAGGTTAAAAAAATGAACTTGATCATGAAAATCTGATTGTTCATACTATCAACCACTATTTTGTAACAATAACCACGCTAAATTTTAGTCTCTAACATATATAACTAACCGATGATTACTAGGTCATTTAACAGGAGATATGATAAAATGAGGATCCGTTTGGTAAAACGATTTGAGTTGAAATTTTTAATTTTGAATTGATTGACTTTTAAAAATTAGTTATAATTTTTTATTGATTTTTCAGAAAAAAAAAAAATTAGATGAAAAATTTGAGTTTAAGATGGTTTGTCAAACAGAGACTGAGACTTTAATTTAAATATAGAGATCTTATATTATATAAATAGGGTTATTACGTTTTTATTCTATGTAGTACAATTTTATTTTTATTTAAAACATACACCATGCATTTAAAATTTTATATTTTAAGTTTGTCAGATTATGTTTAAAATACATTTAATTTATTGTACCCTTTATACGGTTTTTTTTGTTAATAATTATGATATATAGGTCAAAAAGCAAAAGTTAAGTTTTGCTATTTCTCAGTGTTGCGAATGACACAGCTTACACGCCAAGTTATCTCGCTATGTTTTAGCTCTAGATATTAAGTGGTATTGACTGAAAGAGATGTATGGTTGTATCTCTCATGAATTTGTCGATAACTTAGGAGTAGTTTGAAAGTAAGTTTAGTTTGAATTAAACTGTATTTTTTTTATCATGATTTTTATCTTTTTCTGAAAAATTTTTTTGTCTTTTCTGAAAATTTTTTTTGTCTTTT
>CM046383.1:26945136-26955603 GCA_025413485.1 Ficus microcarpa | reverse complement strand
CTCTAACTAGTTGTTAATCTTTGCTTTATAGAGATTTAGCAGGACTTTCCTATTATAGATTTTGTAACTAGTCCACTTTTAAAGGAAATATATACTTTTTTTTCCCCTCTTTTAGTCTTTTTCCCACTGGGTTTTGACTAAAGGGGTTTTAACGAGACACATTTTAAAGGCTAATTTCAAGGAAAGAGTTTTGGCTTGATCCTATGAAACTGCCTTCTGGTTGCTTATAAATTCTTTGATAGGTGTCTTGATTTTCTTTCCTTTCCTTTTTTGGTCTTATTTCTCCCCTTCGAAGGACTTTTATGTAATCTAATTTATTTTTTCTTTATTTATTAATATTTAGTGGGATGGAAAAGTGATGACGGTACTGTAGGGGTGTCACTGATTTCTATTACACAATTTATTCAAAAAAAAAAATACTATTGAAGAATCTTGCCATAAATTTATTGGCCATTTATATATATATATATATTTGAAATTTAGGATTAGGAAATTTAAACTTTACATCTTTTGACGAAGTCAAATATAAAATTATCTCTAAGTTATGTCAGCAACACATGTATTGTGCAAATAATGATAAAGATGCAAAATAAAAGGGGTTTGGAATAACTATCTACATACAAATATTTTCTACCGATCGATTTATTCTAAAATAATGTGTTTTTATCGATTTTTCCTTATTTTTTTTTTCTCCACGTTGAATCAACCCCATTGAGTTTAATACTAGAAAACACCAAATTCTTCATGGAATATTCAACATCTAGTGTTTATTAACAACATTAAACAATCAATAACCACTTATTTTAGATATTAGTTACGTATTTTATACGTATTTAGTATTTGAGAAATTATTTCTCAATTACCATTTAGTATAATCAATGTTTAAAATCACCAAATAATCAAGGTAGTAAGACATTTACCACCAATAGGTTGGTGCAACGTTAAAGATACCTTTTACTTGTATACTTTCTAAGTATTCATAGATTAATTTGATACCAGTAACCTCAATATAGATAATCTTACTCGATTAATATGTTGTTTGACGTTGAACCCATAATAATTTATGTAGATCTATTATTGAGTAAAACCATATCAGTCTCTTTTTGTTTAATTGATAGATCTCAGGATCTTTTCTTTTTTTTTTTTTTTTTCATATAGACGATGGGATCATGAGGATATAGGATGGCACCAATGACCTGTTTTTTTATTAGCAGAAAAGAGGTAGTCGGACATTTTTCCATTGTGAGCCAAAATGCAGTCCTCAACGTGTTCAAAAGCATAAGACATGTAGTAAATTGTAAGAAATAAGAAATAACTTGTAAACTAAAAAACATTGTATGACCACGAAAAGTCGAAAAGTCCTATGAAAATTATAACCTATGACCACGAAAAGTTAGAAGTCTAGAAGTATAAAATAAAGTGATGGGTAGGTTCCGATATGAGGAAAAGAAAAAGAAAAGAAAAACCTCCTAGTGTTGAAATAGCATCGTGGATTCATTTTGGAATATAATTTAGTAATCAATGTGATCGTCTTAGGTAGTAATTTGAAAGCTGAGACAAATAAATAACAAAATTGTTAGGTTATATATTTTTAGTAAATGGTTTAATAAAAAATCTATTTATCTAGTAAAATTTATTGTTTATTTATTTTACATATTAAAAATCATACTATTTATTTTTATGAAATTCATAAAAATGTTATTTACTGTTTTTTTTAATGTTATTTCCTAAAACTTCTGTAAACTGCGTGTCATGGTGTGATAGATATGGGCCGAATTCAGTTGGCCCACCCATAGCTCTCTAATTTGGGCCTCCTGGCTACTTTCATCCCAACCCATGCCCTTATGCTTCTTGAGAGAGAATTACCTAAGTAATCATTTTTTTTTTTTTTAATTTATTGACCAGCATGACACAAATTTCTTATTCTTAATCAATATTACACAAATTTTATGACACAAATTTTAATTAACTTTAGTTTAATTTTGTATTATATTAGTATAATACTAATTTTTTATGTCATATTGACGCAGTGGTCTTTGAATTTATGTCATGCAAATGGTTCTTCCTATGTTTAAAGAGCTCGGAAGCCCATCCGCAGTTCTACCGGCCTATGAAGCAAGATGGTAAAATACTTATTATTATTACTATTATTATTTTAAGGAAGAGAGGATTTTCTTTCAACTAGCACGTATCACTCATGTTCAGTAATTGATTAAACCATTTTTCCTTATAACGTTGATAAAACTGGAGTCAGTACATCAAAAGAACCGTAGTCATCAATGGTTTAGTTAGAAATTAACTGAAGTCAAAAATTCCTAATTACGTTATTAAAAAGAAAGAAAGAAAGAAAGATAAATTGCTTGTTTGGTCCTTAACCATTTTATGAAGTGATTTGGTCCCCAACAATTTTTTTGTGACTAAGAGGTCCCTAATAAATTTGTGCAATATGATACCTTTTACTAAAAAATGTTAATTGGATAGAATAGATCACATATACGACACATGTAAGTTGAATTATATAATTTCTTTTATCAATTATCCTTTAATAGTAATTAATGTGTGACTTATGTGAAATTTTATGTTAAATTTTAAAGGTCTGTTAACAAAAAGACCCTATATCCTTCTAAAAAGTTTATGGAAATTTTAACTACAAAACAAAAAAATAATAATAATAATCCTGGGTAAAAAAAAGAAAAAGGACAAAAAAGACAAAAAATTTATGCCATAATGACAAAAAATTGCACATAATGACAAAAGTAATGAAACATGATACATATTGCATACATTTCAAATTCTTAAACTATTTTGTGTATCACTGTTCATTTTCATTCACACATCAACAAAACAAAAATTTCAATTCCAACTTACAAAATTCAAACTCCAACCAATATTCCAAAAACAAAAAAGAAAAGAAAAGTAATTACGCCCAAAAAAAAGGAGAGATCAAACGAAGAATTTACGCCCAAAAAACAAAACAAAAAAAAAAGTAAAAAAGAAAAAAAAGAAAACCTTTACATTGGTTAAAAAATGTCTCAAAAGCTTTTAGTGGGAGTTTGAGTCTGTAAGCTTCTATCCAATTGCAATTCCAGTTTGGCATATATACGTCAAAAAAGTAAATTTGATCATATTAGGGCTAAAATTATTCAAGGTCCAACAAATGCATCATTACTAATTAAAAAATGTCCACGAGGAATATTGGGAGAAACCACTTTCTGATACATCGTAGTAGTTCGCACTGCACAAGCATTAATCCACGAGGAAGAGCACCAAAAAAAAAAAAAAGAAAGGAAATAAAAAATGTCCAAAATAAAAGTCGCTGTCTGGGAAGGGATACATAAATTATTACTAGCTTGTACTATCAAGTTTCTCACACGTTTTTTCCCCTAATTATTAAACATATTCATAAAACAGCTTCTCAAAAACCTTCAAATGTTCATCGTGCAGAGCTATAGCCAAAGTTAAAACTCCCATCATCACCAGCAGAAGGTATAATGTAAGATTTCCCCTCAAATAACAGCTCAGTAGGTCCCGTGTTACAAGGTTTACCCCAACCAAAATCAGCATCATGCGTTCCAATGTTAGACCAACTAGTGATCCCAAGATTCGGATATTGGTAAGTATGGGCTCCACGTCTTATAAGAGATATATCAGGTTGAAACTCTAGATAATCGATTGCTGACCTTAAGTAGCCATTATCCATTTTAACCAAGGTTTCATGAATAAGTCTCACAGCATATGACAACGGTTTCGATTGGAGATCTCCCGACAGAGCAACCGTTGTTGCTGCAAAAATGGCATTGCCAAAGAAGCCTGGTGGGAGTCGGGGCATCAATCTAGAAGGTGACCTTCCACTTAGGGGAGAATATAATGTCGTTTCTTGATCGTACGGTTGCGCACGTGCTTTGCAAACGCATTTCCAAGTGTGACCTGCCAAAATCTCAAATGTGCTACAGTTCATGACATTAGACTTGGATTTCATTGTGTTAAGTTGGTCCTTGGTCACTTTGAAAACCGCAGACTTTATGTTTTGATCTTGATCCTGTCGAGGTTTCGCAGTGTTTTTCTAAGAAATGATTTTGTTGGTTGAAGAAGCGGGCCGGTATTCAATGTGATTGAACTTCGGTTTAGGCGGGTTACGAGGGCGAAGTATCGATCTGTCAAGAAATGGCGGAACCGAAATGTCAAGACCTCGAGCAATCTCAGACCAGGAATTCAAAACGTGGAAAGTCGACGATCCATCAACTGCATGGTGTTTCATTGCAACACCGAGAGACACGCCACCGCATTTGAAGTAAGTAATCTGAAAAAATATGTTAAAATCTTTGTAAATAAAGCTGTGCTTATATATATATACATATATATATATATATATATATATATACGAACCAAATGTTAGCCAGTACAAAGTTATAAGTCGAATTAGTTTACTGCAAATCTGCAATGACAAAATGTAGGGGGAAATAGTAGTGTTCCATTCATGAAAGCAAATAACTGAAGCAAGCCCTAGAGATCTCTTGATCTTCTTCTCTTCTCATCTTCATCTCAATTACCCCCGTAGTTTGTTCAACCAAACATGAATTCCTCTTTAGAGGGTCTCTTCGGTAGGATTTTTCATTTTCATTTTTATTTTTACTTTACCTTTTTAATTTTTTTAAAAAAAATTGTCAGATCTCAAATATTTTGGGTTAGGCAAAGATTGATATCGATATTGTATTCGCTATGGTATCAATTAGAAGAATCTACACATTTTTAAAGAGTCAAAAGTTAATATATTATGGAGCTTGAATTTATCTTCTTTATGGACTTATATGCCCGTCAATCAGAAAGAGTGCATACTGAAAAAATCCTCCTTGTTTTTTTGGTCTATGGTTTAAACAATTTAGTTATTGTAATGATTTACTAGTTAGAACTTTTTATCGATCTCGATGTTTCTCTAAGATCTACAATTCTAATGTTAGTTTGTCACAATCAAAAGTTACATTTGAGTGTTCACTCAAGTTTAATGTTTGTATTCATTTGTACAATTTGAATTGTATGATCAAATTAAATGTGTTTGGATAGCTTTTTAAAAAATAACATTTGAATAGTGTAAAGGTAGAGAAATATGTGTAGTAAACGAATTTCTAAAAACAATTTTACTCTCCCAAAAAATAATCTTATGTGCTTCTGCCTTATAGGGGGTTGGCAATTTTCAGTACAATACAATGCATGACACAATTTGTAAATGGAACGAAATAAGGACATTTGAGTGACTTGTTTAATTTTGAAAGAATTTTTCATGATAATAGCTTTAACATGTTATTAACATATTTTTTTCGTGTCAACTTGTCATAACTTGTTTAAATAAAATGTTATGTTGTGTTATTCAAATAAAAAATATTTCATTGTGTTCACATAGCAATCGAATCTATTTATGAACTTTATGTGTCATGTTCATGTTTAAGTAAATCATATTTGAGTCAAAAACACATCAACTCAAACCCAGCACGCAAACAAAAATTACTAGTCCTAATATAAATTGAAATTTCCAAATCTTATGAACACGTAAAAATATCTAAAGAAATTCACTTTCCCATAGGTTTTAATGCTGCCAGTCATATTAATTTATTTTATTTAGATTGCCTCCTACCACTGCCAATTTATTTTTTTTCGCATAAATTAATTAATAAGTTTTCTTATTAATGAATTATCTATTAGTGAAATTAAATTTTTTTAATCAATTGTGAAAATAGAAATTAGTATGTATATAAAGAGATTCCGACTAAAGCTCTTTTAACAGCCTCAATCCCTTTTAAGAATAAATTACTTTTAAAAAGTAAGTGATCTTAAATCTTCTATATTTTTTTTATATCCGATTACAAAATTCTATAATTTTTTTTTTCCTATTTGATTCTTAAGCCACACTCTTATTAAATCTTGAATTTTTTTCGTTACCTATTACACCCCTTTTATTTTCCAAAAAGGTCTTTACAATTGAGTTTTAGTTTTTATTCCTTTTTTAACCCACCAATCAATAAGTTTTCCTTTTTTATTATTTTCAAAAAAATCTTCCTTTTTTTTTTTCCCGTAAGTTGTTATCTTTTTTCATCATTATCTATCTATCTTTTTTTTTTTTTTTCTTTTTTATGCTTCAATATTGTGAAACAAAAGAAAAATCATCCTCCTGATGACTCAACAACTAAATCTTGCTTTGGAAAAATAAAATCTGCAGGATGGTTGTTAACCTTAAACATCATAAGGTTATTAACAAACAAATAAAATTTAGGAACATCCTTCCATCTTCCTGCACAATCATGGAATTCAAACAACCAACTCAATTGGTTCGTTGTCAATAAATTAGACATATAACTACTATCGACCCAAAAAAATAAAAATGAAAATGAAAATATCCCACAAAGACATATTATTTGAAAAAAAAATATATATGGTTTTTTTTGTCTTCAGAAGTCAAAGTCAATTATTTCTTTGATCAATATTAAATTTGATTTTATCTTTAAAAAAATATTGAATTATACTTTATTGTACCTTTAATTTGTGTTGGATTTAAAGGGTGTATTATTATTTTTAACTCTTAAGGTGATGTGTGTGAAAGTATCTTTAAAATCATTTTTGCCCTTAACTGTAAATTTATTCAAGGGTATTCTGCTAATAAAAAATAATTAAAAAAAGGTGTGTGGAGAGAAAAAGAGAGGGCGTCAATAGAAACCCCCTTATATATATATATATATATATATATACACACACACACACTTACTTACCTTAATATATCACAATAAGAAAATGTTGAAAAAGTAAGGAATAAACACGAAAAAAGAAATTACATTTACAATTTAAAATCGTAATTCTAAGATTCATTATGTTTTTTTCGTTTAAAAAAAGTGAAGATAATGATCAATGAAACCTCGTTTTCCTGTTAAAAAAGAAATGTCGAACATATATGTGAAATAATAACCTGAAATACAAAATTGAACATATGAGTGAAATATGGATATGATAATTATGACAAAAATTAAACATAGAATATGTTTTGCATTTTCTTCTTACAAATTATTTTGTTTGGCTTTTTTTTTTAAAAGATTTTATGACGACATGAAAATGATGAGAAAGTAAAGAAACACAAAAAAAAAAAAAAAAAAAACACTTATAGTTATAAAAATTGTAATTTAATAATAACTAAGATCAATCTTGTATTTACAGTTATGAACGAATCTTATTAGCATTGATCTTACGCGGTTTCATCATCAACGTTGAAAAAACAAATAAGGAAAAAAAAATCAGAATGAAGGAGAGAGTGATATATATATATATATATATATATATATATATATCTGTGTGTGTATTTGAAGGTAAGGGGAGGGTGATGTTAAACATGTAAAAAAAACAAAACAAAATAGGTACCAGAAACATTTATTTATTTATTTTAAAAAATGGACATTTACACAATAATATAAAAAATAGACATGTTTTAAAATGAGATCATAAATGTACATTTACTGTAATTATTTCCCTAAGAAAACCACACTTTCCATAAGGAAGGACCCACTAAGTTCATGATATTCCAATTTAAAGGGGACAATTTTTACTATCTAAAAAATTACTTTACACTTTGGAGAATCCAAAAAACATTCAAGATTGTTAGTCCTTTTAGCGCCCAAACCTTAATTCTCAATCAGAATCAAGGTTTTTTATAAAATAATTATCAAATTAGCGTAAATTTAATTCCAAAACCATCACTTCAGCATCAAAATAGAAAAAGATCCCAACATTCACATCTCTTTAATTGACGTGATCGATTAAAAAACATTCATACACACACCCAAATGGGATAACTTATAATTTTACAACAGCTACACAATTAATATGGTAACAAAACTGGAGAAATGGAAAACAAATTTAAAAAAAAAAAAAAAAAAACAACAACAACAAATCCAAGAAAGCAAAACGTAGTTCCTTTTGTAAGTGAGTGATCATCACTCCAAATTGACATCATAAAAATCCTTAAGAAGTCTGGTTGTTGAGTTATGGTCCTGAGTTTCATCCTTGCTCGGGAGAGAAATCGAAGAATCAATCCATGGCGCATCCGAAGAGATGCATTCTTGGTGACTGTCGTGTGAGTACAACGACACGTCTATTTGGCTATCATTTGTTAACTTCTCGAAGGCTTTGAACCTCGGATCCTGTTCCGACGAGCTGCGCTTGACCAATGGAGCGTGTGCCGGGGTTTTGCCTTCCAGCATGCTCACCACAGTAGACATGGTTGGCCTAAGAGTCGGAGACGGGTTCGTGCATAGGAGTGCCAAGTTAAGCATTGTCATAACCTCCTCCTTGGAGTACTTTGAACCGAGACTAGGATCCACAAGTTCTAAAAGATTTCCTCTTTCTTGTAGGACATAGGCCTTCAGTGAAAGAAAGGAATATAGATACAAAACATATATAAGTAATTACTCCCAAAAAAAAAAAAAAACATAAATAAGAAATTAGTATTTGGGTGTTCTCGCAATGAGTGATATTGGACAAAGTCATTTTAATTCTTAAGTTTTACACAACCCCAACTAAGTAAATCTAATTGGCATTATGGATGCATATCAAGAGATTTCAAAGCTCATTTTTTGGATTTATTTTTTCCAGATATTTGTAGAAATTTATCTGTCAAATCAATGGCAAGATTGTAACAACTTAAACAAATTAGTATTGTAACAAGAGTTAAATTCCCTGTAATTTTCATAGAAACCTTCGATTTGTTTTAAGAAAAGCACAGAGGTGAGCAAAAAACAAAATAACAAATCCTTGAGAAACCACAAAATGCAGTTCACCACTTACCCAATCAAGAAGATAAACAAACTCCTCCTTCGGCCTGTAATTTGTGTTGCTCTTCCCACTGACTATCTCTAAAGCGACGACTCCAAAGCTGTAAACATCTGCTTTGTCTGTCAAGTAACCCCTCATTGCATATTCGGGAGCCATATAACCTCTGTCGATAAACAAAGTGACGCTGAAGGAATCAGCTCATGTAATGTATTTCTAAATGTAACAATGTATACGTTTGTACGTTATGATGTTACAGAATGGAACGGAATAAGAAAAAAGCATCATCATATGATCTTGCATTAATAGCTCCTGTTTAACAGCAAACTTTTACGCCTCTATTCCCATTTATCACTACTGTTTAATCTTTTTTCTTGGAAATTTGATGATTGAACTAATTTAGTACCTGATACTATGTTCAACCATCGAAAACTTTCCAAGTTGTCGATTGTCGATCGACTCTGCTGGTCTTTTCGAAAGTGTCATTTTTATGGCTATTTATAGTTTTCCAAACCTGAACCCTAAATCATGCTATTCATGAAAGAAAGAAAGGGGAGGACTACACTATGATGCATAAAATAAAATAGATCTAATGGGAATGAGATCAGAGAGAAAATCATACATTGTTCCTGCTATACGTGTGCTGATATGGGTGTTCTCCTCTTCGTCGAGCTTTGCTAAACCGAAGTCTGATATCTTGGCATTCAGATCCTTGTCAAGCAGCACGTTGGTTGCCTTTATATCTCTGTGAACTATTTTCAACCGTGACTCCTCATGAAGGTAAGCTAAGCCCCTCGCTATCCCCACACATATCTTCTGTCTTGTACGCCAGTCCAAGTGTAGCCGGTGTTCCAGGGAACCTATCAATGTAAAAAAGGAGATAACACTGTCAAATCTTGTCCTTAAAATTCATGACAATTCAAAAGATCTGCCAGTTAATGACTTGCCAAAAAGTGCACGAGCAAGACTATTGTTTTCCAAGTATTCGTATATGAGCATCAATTGATTCCCTTCAATGCAGCAGCCATAAAGCTTCACAAGATTCGGGTGTTGTAATGCAGATATCATGCCTATCTCGGTTATGAATTCACGATTCCCTTGCTTCGATTTGGATGACAGCTGCTTAACAGCAATCACACGACCATCTGATAGTACACCCTAGAAGAATGCAAATAAATCCATAATCAAATGTTTTTACACACGATATTTACCTTTCTTTTGATAGCACTGATAAAACATAATCAAATAAATCCATAATCAAATGTTTTTCTTTTGATAAAAATTTTCAAATGTACTTACCTTGTAAACTGGCCCAAAACCTCCTTCGCCTATCTTATTTGCAGGGTCAAAGTTACCAGTAGCAGATTTAATGTGTCTTAATGAGAAAGACCCTGTTTGTAACTCCAAGGCACGTATTTCTGCAACAAAGAAAGACATCAGGTATTTGGCATCCGATTAATTAGTAGTCAAAATGGAAATAGAACCAGTTGCTTTGAAATTTTGTTTAAAACTTGCTCTCTCTCTCTCTCTCTCTCTCTCTCTCTCTCTATTTACAACCAGTATATATATGGGTCAATTAAAGCACATACAAGTTAAAATAAAGGAAGAGAGGCAAAGAGAGAGCGCTTAATCAATATCATGCACATGCATCCAGATGACGAC
>CM046383.1:26895036-26945036 GCA_025413485.1 Ficus microcarpa | reverse complement strand
TTAATTGATTAGCCAATTAAAGTATGAAATCTTTACTTGAATATTACTGGTGTATGTCATTATCATTAAGAATGGAACGGTCTTATCCAAATCGTTAATGCAGCGAGACATTAAATGATTGTACTGTTCATAATGTGATTATGTAAGACTGGGGACGTGACATGATATAAATTGCTTATAATTTCTATCAAGTATGGCACATTCTAATCATATCAATCGATGGTCATATATAGAATGATCTTAATCCTGAGTTATTAGCAGACTCCTATTTATGGAATCATGTTTTTTGATTTACTTGATATGGATTTGAGTGTCAAATTGTATTCCTTGTATTTTGGAGATATGATGAAGTAAATAGTCGAGAATTTTAATATTATAAGATGGAATCTATTTCTTTTTATTTAAGAAGTAGATAATAATTTCCTTGTTTGTTGATTCAAGGCTTAAATGGCATGAGTGCTCAATTCATAATTAACTTCATGAATTTATCATTTATTAGAGAATCAATAGTACTTAAGGATCAAAATGTAATTAGAGAGGTTAATGGATTTTACCTTGCTCTAATTATGAATTATTTATGAATGATCGATATATAAGTAGTGCCTATACCAAATGAATGACTCTGTTTTTTGAGTAATTTTATATCTTTAACTTCAAGAGTACAGTTCCAAGTTTTTAATGATGTAACTCTGAGATTAATAAACCTGATAAATTAATCAAAGAGTTTAATTGTTTAGTAAAATTTATAAAGCTTGAAATTATAAGTCCATAGTTCACTGCACCGCCTGCGTTAGCAATTGAACTATTTGATGGATTGTCTTTTTTGCTCACAAAATTATGTGATATAAAACATAAAAGAGAGTGTCTATCATAAATATTTGTTTATTATCCAAATAATTAATTATGAATTAATTGTTTGATTTAAATAATGGACATTATTTAAATATTAAAATTGTATATACAATAAGTTAAACCCAGTGGCTGGGACCCACTAGTGTGTAGATTATATCTGATAGTTTCTTTTTTTTTTTTTTTTTTTTTGAGATTTTGAATATTTATTTTTAAAATTAGATTTTAAATTAAATGTTTATATAATATATATATATATAAATGTGTATATATAACAGAAAGGGAAAGAAGAAAATAGTTTTCCTTCTTTCCAGTTAATATATAAATATTTTTATATATGATAAAATTATATATATTATATATTTAAAATCAAAAAAAAAAAAAAAAGGAAACAAACGTTTTCTCTTGGAAACGTGCGCACGTATGTATGATATACATATACATATACATATATTATTATATTATATTTCGAATATAATGTTATGTCATGTTTCCAATTTAGATTATTCAATATTCACTATTCAAGATGGGAATTTTGGGTAATCTATCTTACTCTATAAATAAGATTTATATCAAGGTATAAGAGGACTCTTGGAAAAATTTAAGTCACGAGGAAAATCTAAAGAGAAACGTTCTCCTTTGCACTCTTTATTTTTCTCATGTGTTAAGAGCCAAAATAAAGACACCAAAAAGTTAATGAGTGAATCAATCGCACCCGATCGTTCAATTATGCGATGAAGGTATGGACCAAAAAGTTAGTGAGTGAATCAATCCCACCTGTTCGTTCCATCGTGCGATGAAGGTAAGGTGTGGAAGAACGTGATCTTGAAGAATATGATTGTTCTAGGCTCGAAAGTTTGTTTTGATGCAGTCATCCTAATTGGACGACGATACAATTTTCACTCTCTACCTCTTTTATATATTAAATTAATATAGCATTAATATAGCTATAATACGATGATGAAATTTGAGAAATTTTTGTTGTTTACGGTTTTACACTTCCAATAGTTTTTTGTCAATATTTCAGTTTTCGAAAGCAACAGCCCTTGAGAAAGTATCAATTTAATGTTTCACATCGTCCTTCACTATCTTAATTTTCATCATATTTGTTTCAGTCCATCATCTAGTTTCAATAGATCATGCCTTGCATCATACATGCGAAAGCACACTTTTCTACTTGAATTTCTAGCATAAATTCGAAATGGAATGTTTCAAATCATACTCGTCCTTTTTTTTTTGGTTGTAGGAAGCGTAAATTCGAAATGGAATGTTTTAAATCATACTCGTCCTTTTTTTTTTTTTTTTTTTGGTTGTAGGAAGCGTAAACAGACGTTTGTCTCAAAATTAAAAGGAATAGCATCAAGTACTTGTGTTGTGGTGGTTCTACTGATTAGTTCTCTAACTCTAGGCATGACTTACCATTTTTTGATATTAAGAAAATTTGTTTTTATAGAGTAAGATGAAACTCATTCTATTATTTATTTATTAGCAGTATAATTTTGTTTTTTGAAACATGGATGGCATCAAGGTAGGAAGAAGAACCTATAAATCTTATAATCTTCAAGTGGATTCCAAGAGTGGAACCGTTTAGCGGATTGTGGAGAAGATAACTTCCACGTTCTTTTATTTCATTTTTTTTTAAATTTAAAATTATCTATTCTATTTTTTTTAATTTTTTAACATAACTTTTGACGTCTCTTTTAACAGACGTCTAAAGTATTACTATTAACGTCATTCTAAAACTGACATCTAAAATACTTGACATTTAATGTCGGTAGCCTAGACGTTAAACGGTTTTAATACACGTTAAAAGTGATATTTGTACTAGTGATAGAAGAAAATAACAGTAAATTAATATTTACTTTTACGAGAAAAATTTTAATAGTTTTGAGACTTTTGTGATTTTATTTTTTTTTAAATTGTTTTTTTTTAATGTAATTTAAGTATAACCTTTGATATCAAAAGCTTTGTATGGCCGTCATGGTATTATCATTCTTGGTTTTTTCTTTTTTATTTCAGTTAGATTTTAAATCGTTATAAATTTAGGAACGAGTTAAAAGTTTATAATGTTCAACATATTTTCGTAACTTTTAATTTTTTTTTTTTAATTTTTTTGGGATGCAAATTGAATTCCCTTTTAGACTCGAACGTGAATTTCTCAGTTTTTATTTATTGGATAAATGTAAAAGAATCATCATTATCCACAAAATATTAGAAAATCAGAATTCTACTAGGATTTAGGGTTTAAGATTATGAATTTTCTATAAATAACCAATTAGGGAAAATTTTCTGGGGGAAAAAAAAATGAATACAAAAGGCAAATTCTTGCTCATAGGACGTCTAAGAAAAATAATGAATCTTGGTAAAGAATCTAAACCGGCAAATCGGAATCGGAATGTGTCAAGAAAAATGAACAGCGTTTGAAGATGGTTTCAGCATCATACTACATACCAAAGGACAACAAACTTGGTGAGGACGCCCACTTCATCTGCGCCGACGAGGACACGGTCGGTGTGGCGGACGGCGTCGGCGGCTTTGCCAAACAAGGCATCGATGCCGGTGAGTACGCCCGAAGCCTCATGATCAACTCCGCCGACACCGTCCGCAAAATTAAGGGTTCATCATCACCATCACCATCAGTAATTGTTGATCCGAAAAGGGTTATAAGTGAGGCTTTCAACGGCGCCAAGGGGATAAAAGGCGCGTCGACGGCTTGCATCGTAGCCCTAAACGGTTGCGTTTTGGATGCGGCGAACGTCGGAGACAGCGGGTTCATGGTGTTCCGGGACAAGAAGTTGCTGTACAGCTCCCCACTTCAGCAACACTGGTTCAACGCTCCGTATCAGTTGGGGAACCAGAAGGGGGCCGACCATCCCGGTTGCGCTTCGGAGCTAAAATTCCGGGTGGCGGCCGGGGATATTTTGGTGCTCGGCACGGATGGATTGCTTGATAATTTGTTTTCAGAGGAAATAGAGATGATTTTAAGAAGAAGGAGGAGGTGAAACCGGAGGAATTGGCTAAGGAAATAGCAACAAGGGCTTTTTCTAAGTCTTTGAAAAACGATTGTGAAACTCCTTTCTCAAGAGAGTATAAATCGTTAGGTGGCCAGATGCATTTAGGAGGAAAAAAGGATGATATTACTGTAATAGTTAGTCACATTGTTAGTGTTGACAATTAATTTTGATTTTTTAGAAGTAAATTTCAATATTAAATTTAACCCTTTTTTTTTTTTGAAGAGAAAACACATTGAATTGATTGCTCATTAGATTTCCTTAGTTATATTTATATATATATTTTTTAGTTTTCACATTGGTATTAATTCAATTTTGAACATTGATTACATATTCACAAATGAAGCGGAAGCATATGTGATAATGATAATTATAGTTAAATAAAAAGAGATAATTTTATTAACATATTGATTCAAAAAAAAAAATAACAGAAAAAAATGGCATCAAAATCCTTGATTCACACATAATGCTAAAAATTATAAATAAATAAATGTACACTTAAAATTTCATTCATCAACAGTTAGTTTTGACAAGAGGACATCCTTAATAATGTTTTAACAACTCATCAATTTGCTCAAGAATTTTTAATATTTAGTATTTTTTTTATGTAACTAAATTCTTAAATTTAGATAATATGACATAACACTGTCAAGAGGATAGCTAATGAGACAAGAAATTCATAATTGCAGATCTCTTCAAGTATGGTACGTGAAGGGAGTGAATGGAGCAGTGGGTTGCCGGGGAAAGGAGAAGCAATTTTTTTTTTTTTTTTTTTTGATAAAAGGATGATATGTATGTATAAATGGGTTAATGAAATTTATTTATGAAGTATATTTACGATAAAATTTTTTTAAAAATTCTTGAAAATAAACAATTTATCAAAGAAATGCTATTTATTAAAAATATTTTTTAAAAATGACCGGAAAAGTTTTTGCAACAACAAATGTTGTCGTTAGGATACTGTTAGGGATGACAATATTTTCCGTAGGGATTCACCTTGAACGGAGTGAGGATGGGGAAAAAGTTTGGGGAGAGGGATAGGGATGGAGATGAAATCTTATCTCGAAAATTAGCGGGAAGGGAATGGGGAAAGCACTTCCCGCCCCACCGCCGTCCTTATATATATATATATGTACATATATGTGTGATTTCATATACATTTATAAGTATGTAATATACTATGAAAATTATTTTTGAAAGTGTGTGCATCCATGAAATGAATATTAAAACTATGAGGAATATATAAAAAAGGATAATTTATATGTATATTATTTGGTTCAAGTTTTTTTTAGCTTAAGTGTTTATAAAGGTTTAGTTTTAAGAGTTTGTAACGTTTTGATAAAATTTTTAATAGCTTCATTTTTTAAGATTCTATTTACTTATATTTAGAAGTTGGTTTGTTTATGAAATTTTTGGTTTTGAACTAAATTTATGGTATATTTCTACTTTATTGTTTGCTTTTACTCTGTTATATTTTCAAATTTATATTTATTATAAATGGAGAACGTGGTGGGTATGGGGGAAACCCCTCCGACAAGGAATCCCTGTCCCTGACCCTCGCTTTTATTTAAGCGGGAATTGTGATGATTTTGGTGGTGGGGATGGGGAGGGGAGAGCAGTCCCCGACCCTACCCCACCCCATTACCATCCCTAGATACTTTTGTAGTTTAAATTACTAAGTAGTCATTTGGTTTGGTAGGTTTGAATTATTATAATATTTGAATTGGAGTTGTTTGACTTTTCAAAACTAGTTAAAAAAACTTGTTGATTTTCAAAGAGACAAAAATAAGTTTTTTTTCTTCTTAATTTGAAATGATTTACCAAACATCCCCAAGTTCTAACTTGTTGGCCCCTTTTCTTTGCACGTTATGTGGCAGTATACAATTGGATGGAAAGTGCATATATGGGATATCCATACGAATATATGACTCAAGTTCAAAGTTCACATAGCCTTTTTTTTCGTTTTTCTTTTCTCTGAAATTATTTTTCCCCCCTTTTTACATGAAGAAAAATGAAAAAAAAAAAAAAAAAAGAGGTTCAAATTTATTTATTTAATTAGTTAAGATAAGTTTTATATTTATTTTTCGAATAATAACTTTGAAAACTTATTTTTCTCCTCTTTTTTATGCATATATAATGAAAGTCTCTTTGGACTCGACTTCTAATGAGTTTAGGAGTTAGAATAATAAATTACTTTCCCACTCAAACTCTATTTAAGTGATTAGTTTCCTTGTCGAGCGGTAACTATGATGATTTTCCTATATATAGATCACATCAAACTGCTAATTAGGGCATATTTTGCATACTTCAAAATTCTTGTTACTCAAAGACCAGTGACGAGATCAGCTACAAACATGAAGAACCGTCGAGTTGAACCGAAACGTCAAAAGAAAAAAAAGTGTTTGATGATGGTTTGTGCCGATTACTACGCGCCGAAAGAAGATGAAGATTATGACAAGCCCGACGGCGAGGACGCCCGCTTCATCAGCACGGAGAAGCAGACAATCGGCGTGGCGGATGGCGTTGGCAACTGGTGGATTAAGCACGGTATCGACGCCGGCGAATACGCCCGGGAGCTCATGGTGAACGCGTTATCCGCTCTCGACAAAGAAGCCCCAGCAGCTGGAATTGATCCTAAAAGGGTTTTGTGCGACGCATTCTCGGCCACCGAGAGCGAAGGTTCCTCCACGGCCTGCATTGTGTCCCACAAAGACGGCGTTATTCGCGCTGCGAACGTCGGGGACAGCGGTTTCATCGTGTTCAGGAAGGACAGGATCGTGTACCGATCGCCGATTCAGCAGCGGCGTTTCAATTGTCCCTACCAGTTGGGGAACAGCGAGAAGAGTGACAAGCCCAAATGTGCGGTGCAGATTAGTTTCCCCGTCGTGGAAGGTGATGTTATAATTCTCGGAACTGATGGGTTCTTTGACAACATATTCGAGAAAGAGGCCGAGGAGGTTTTAGAGAAGAATGGACCTAGATCCGGATGAATTGGTGAAATCTATCGGAGAACTGGCTTTGTCGAACTCGTTAAACTGTTTCGATGACAGTCCTTTCTCTGTAGAAGCAAAACGTGCCGGCAAGGACTACCCTGGAGGCAAGATCGATGATATCACAGTCATTGTCGGCAAAATCGTCCGCAATTAGTTCATGTAAAAATATTAGTTCGTGTTACCTGAGATTGAGCATTCGTTTTCCATCGCTAGGTTTTTCCTATCGGGTTTTACTTCAAAGAAAGAGACTTGATCTGTAGCGATCATCATGCGTAAGGACCGTTAGGCTAAACCTAATAATAGTCCTTGCTAATGTTCGATATCTACGTTTTTTTCCCCCCTTTAGAGGTGGTTAATTTTCAAGTTTAAGACAATGTTTATGTCAAGATATAATAGCAAGTATTTTTATTTATTTTTTATTTAGTTTGTACAAATGATTTATTCGATTAATCTTTATCAAAATTCTGTTTGAGAATGCGAAATAAAAAATTGAGTTCTTAAGATGTGCATGTATACATGCTTTTTTTTTTTTTTTAATATGTATTGTTGTTATATGTTCTGACATGACAAAAATATAAGTTCTACAAGAAGAAAAACATGATTTTTACAGATTTAAACAGGTAAATTCACATGTATACCCTAACATAAAACAAATATAAACGTAATTAAAGAATTTCACACCGAAAAACTACGACTTCAACATCATCGTTTAAAGGAGAAAGTTGGTGACAATAGGCGGTAATAAAATTAGAATTTTATTTTAGTGACGGCCCAAATAAATATAAGATTTTAAAGTTAAAATAAGAATCACTAATACTAAAAATTTAATTACTTGATAACAAAATTTTGTCCAATCTTTTAGAACAATAACAATGGTACTCACGAATTTTTTTATCTTTGAAGTGTTGCACCATAATTTTACAGTCAAAAATATAAAAACAAAACACTTCTTAATTTACATAACTAAATTGTCATTTATTTAATAATCTCACGAAAATTTAATGGTATAATAAATTATTCACAAAAATGTATTTAATAATTAAGGTCTAATCTACAAAATATGATCCGTGAACACCCCTATTTTTAACAGCAGTAAATGCCGTTGTTAAAAGATTTTTCAAACCCCCTGACCAAAAAAATAATAATAATTAAGCATGCAGGTTTAATAATAATAATAATAATAATAACAATAAACATGCATGATCACTTGTTGGTTGCGATATTTTTTTAATTATCACTTCTTAGCATGTGATGTTGCTGTATGCAATTGAATGGATAGACGTTCGTGGGATTGCCACACGGATTGATGACTTCAGTCCAAAACTCAGATAACTTTTTTCTTCTTCTTTTATGTTTTTTTTTTTTCAACATATAAAAAAACAGGAAAAAAAGCCAATTATTTATATGTTTAATTCAAGATGAATTTTATTTACTTTTTGAATAACTCGAGAACTTTTTTCCCTCTTTTTTATGCGTATCATGGAAGTACTCTTTACGTATTCGACTTCTAATGAGTTTAAGGTTAAATTTAGTTCGCCAGTTGGAGATGAAATTTTTAAGTTGGAATTGACTGATTTTTTAAAAATTAGGTATAATTTTTGTTGATTTTTCAAAGAAAAAAACAAACAAACAAAATTTGAAATGAAAAAGTACAGTTTAGTTATAATTAAATTAAAATATCAAACAAGCATAAGAGTATAATAAAAAAAAAAAATTCCATTTGAATTAAAAAAAAAAAAAAAAAACATATCTATTTGATCAAGATCAATTCAAATCAATTTTTTAATTACTTGAAACTTTTCTCGCTCTTTTTGTGCCTACTAGGAAAGTCTGTCCTGAACTCAACTTCTAATGACTTAAAGAGAAGAATAACTAAATTAATTTTATTCCAATCAAACTCCATCAAAGTGATTATTTGCCCCTATATAACAAACATATATTAACTAAGGCAAATTTACATACTTCGTAATTATCACTCAAAGACTATAGTGACCTCAATCAGCTGCAAACAGGATGAAACGTAGAGTTGAAGCGGAACCAGAGAGCAAAACTCGTTTGAAGATGGTTTGTGTGGATTACTACTTGCCCAAAGACGACGACAACAAGCCGGACGGAGACGATGCTCACTTCATCTGCGCGCCGAAGCATACAATCGGCGTAGCGGACGGCGTTGGCGGATGGGCCAAGCATGGTATCGATGCCGGCGACTACGCCAAGAACTCATTGTCAACTCATTCTTCGCTCTCTACACTCAAGACCACAAAGAAGCCCCAGAAGAAGTAGATCTAAAAATGGTTTTGCGCGATGCACTCTGCGTCACCGAAAGCGAAGGTTCCTCCATGGCCTGCATTGTCTCCCACAAAGACGGCATTCTCAACGCGGCTAGCATTGGGGACAGCAGGTTCATGGTGTTCAGGAAGAACAAGATCGTGCACTGATTGCTGATCCAGCAGCGGGGTTACCAGTGCTAGTTTACCAATCCATTCCAAAAGTTTAAGCTGTTAGAAGGTAAAGGTAGGCCAACAATAATTTTATATTTCAAGCCGATCATGCTATCGAGATAATGTTCCCCGGCATGGAAGGAGATATGGTGATTCTTGGGACAGACGGGTTTTTTGACAACATGTTTGAGAGTGAGGTCGAGGAGGTTTCAGAGCGGGAGTAGAAGAAGGACCGAGGGCTTGTACCGGTGGATTTGGCATGTTATCTCGGAGAATTGGCGTTGTTTAACTCGTTCGACAAGTACAGCGATAGTCCTTTTTCGGCAGCAGCAAAATTGGCCGGCAAAAAACACAAAGGAGGCAAGATCGATGATATCACCGTCGTTATTGGTAAAATCGTCGGCAGTTAGTTCATGTTCTAGGGGGTTTTGTAGAATTAGTTCATGTTACAGATTCTGTTAACGGAGACTGAGTATTCTTTTTTCCTTTCTTGGTTTTCTCAATCGGGTTTTACTTTAAGGTTTTAACGAGATTTAGTCCACGTTTGGAGAATAAGTTTAACTCTAACTAAACTGTACTTTTTCATTTCAATTTTTATTTTTATTTTTATTTTTTCTAAAAGGTCAACAAAATTTATAATTAATTTTTAAAAAGTCAACCAACTCAAACTTAAAAATTTCAACTCAAACCGTTTTATCAAAAGCACCGTTAGTCTATAGGGATTGTGCATAGGGACAGTTTAGGCTGAGCCAAGTGCTAGTCCTTGTTGGATCTTCGTGATCTACAGTTTAGTTTAGTATTTTTCCATTACGAGTGGTTTACTTTGAATTTATTAATATTAGTGCTTGGGGACTTTTGTAAATATATGTAAATATGTACCATTGAGAGGCGTCAACGCTAACGTTATGATATGATATTGATTTTTTTAATGTTTCGTAAATATATATAAAATTATTGATATATTTTATTATTTATGTTAAAAAAAAAAAAAAAAAGTTTCTGTTTGTGAATGTCCGATATGTTGGTTTCGGGTGATTGAATGTTCTAAATAAGATTATGGGTGTGAAGTACAACTTCTCTCTACTTATAATTAGTGCTTCAAAGTGTAAACCTTAACTGATTTATAAGATCAGTTTATGTGGTTTTCAGCAGTACAAATTATGTTTTAATTAACTATTCATTATGGCTGGGAATGTTTCATTAATAGATATATGTCAGAGGAAAATACTGCACCACAGTGAATTTTATTGCTTATGCATTATGTGCATATAAACATATATATACACCTATAAATATATATATACAAACATATACATATAACAGAAATCATACTAAATAGCATATCCTCTGTACTTATTTTAAATAAATAGCATAACCTATTATTCTTGTTAAATTATAGCATATTAACATTTTTACAGATGTTCAATTCCTTTTTTACCCTTAATGTTTACTCTCTCTTTATTTTTCTCTCTCCTCTCTCTTTCCCCTCTTCCTTTAGCTTTTCGCTGTCTTTCTCTCTCCCCTGTCTATTTCTCACTCTTCGTTGGCCGGAGACAATCACGAACTTGTCGACATCTTCGTGTTGCCAGAGTTCGCCAACTGTGACCAGCGGCCTCCTCCTTCCCCCACGCGATCGCAGCCGTGAAATCGCGACGAAAGAAATTGCAAGAATCCGTTATAATTCTGGACAGAATTGTTGACTGGTGCCCCTCTCCACTTGATATGGCATCTTATGTGGCAAAACAAGTAAGAAACGTGGGTAAACAAAGCTTACGGCACCACATTACATGGCTGATGTGTGTTTTGTGGGGGGATGAATTAATCATTTAGTTCCCAAATTTTTAATCTTGCACAACTTTGGTTTCTAAACTTGTTTTGTAGCTGGAATGCCCAAAACTTTTAAAATGTTGTTACTATAGTCATTTCCGTCAATTTTTGGAAAGAATATGTTAGTAATTTGGTCAAAAAAAAAATGGTACTAACTACATATTTCGTTCAAAAATTAACATAAATAACTACTGTAGTAATGTTTTTAATAGTTTATAGTCTTTATAGCTACCAAAAAAAAAAAAGAACAGAAAATGCTCCTAAACTTTTAAAATATTGTTATATCAGTCATTTCTATTAATTTTTAAATGGAATTCATTAATAATTTGATCAAAAAATGATTCTAACTAACATTTTTCATGCAAAAATTAATGTAAGGAACTATTGTAGCAATGTTTACTAGTTTAGGGGCATTCCAGTTATGAAAAATAGTTCAGTAATCAAAATTATACAAAGTCAAAAGTTCAGAACCAATCTAGCAATTTACCTTTTTTTTTTAATCATTTTTTCTTTCTTCCTCTAGTGCAGCCTGTTCGCCAAAAATATGTATGCGAAAATACTACGTAAGTGCATGTAATCGAACAAGTAATATAGTAGTAAGTAAGTATCGTCTCTACAGGAATTGTATTACCAAAAATTTAGTTACAGAAAACAATTGTTCTAAACAAATTTGAGAATGATTTGAGCACTAAAATTATAGAAAATGAATATAAATGAATGGGTGTAATTAAAAATGCAAGGAAAAGATAGAACGTGGCGATATCTAAAGCTTAGGCTGTGAATCAAAGATGGGTAATAGTTAGAATTACTGATTTCCCTTAGTTGCAAATCTGACCGCAAATGCTGTAGGAATGCTGTAGCAAAGTTTATCCAGCCAACTAAAAAAAACATTCTACACAATCTTCCAAAAGATTTATGCTTTCAGTTCATTAAACCGAAACCAACATATTCCTATGTATCTCAGTTTTCCAAACATGAAATTAAGCACCAATTTTTAAAACATTGTACAAGGTAATAATATATTCCTATATCATACACTTATATTATCTAAGCTAGATCTAACCAAAATTAACCTTCCCAGAATTATTTCTAGTTTGTTTCCCCCACAAATTGATGGCCAATCAATCAACAGAGATTAAACACTCAACACACTTGAATAAACTGAATTGAAAATTACTAAGCATTTAACATAATAAGCAAATCTTCAGTACAACTTCGGTTCCATCAATAATCCTTGCTAAGGAAAGTAGTTCATGTTTTGTTCAATGAAATCAAAACCAACAGATTCAACAAGAGAAATCATAGTCACAGAGAGAAAACAAAACAATCCCAAAAGAATTCAGATAACTAAAATTGGAAAATCAAAGAGATGAGCATGTGTGAAGTGCAGAATTCCTTCTGTTCAACCAATAGCTCACGGCTGCCTTTGAAATTCTCTAAATCTCCCTCCGTGGACCTTTCTCTAATTCTCCTCTCTAGTTTTTCTCATAGCTCTCTTTCCACAAATGGTATGCTTTTTCGGCTCCCCCTTTACTCTCTAGCTCAGTGGCTTTCTTTCCCTTTTATATTGGTACCAAAAAGGATGCCCTAGTTGTACGTGTCCTTTTAATAGCGAAAGATGGTGGCCACCTCATAGTTGTAATGCTTAGACAAAATGGGCAAATGAACCACTGCCAGCTGTAAAGCAAAATTTGAGTCAACATGTGCTTTTAAAGTAATTCTTCACTGTTGCAACATTGCTGTGGCATTGCTATAGCATTCTTATAGCAATCAGATGCACTCCAGCTATAAGACAAATCACAAAATTAAATTTAAAAACATGAATAAGACTAGAAATATCTACAACTTTCTAAACTTACATAAAATACTAAAAACTAAGGCATATTACCTTGAAATATCAACAATTCATAAGCTCAAAAGCATGCTAAATAACTCCATTTCATAGAGTTATCACAGCCCATGAAAAGTGAAAAAGAACCCTCTTTATGTCCTTGTACATTTCAATTTAGAGCTAGAAAAAATGC
The DNA here is from genome assembly GCA_025413485.1 of Ficus microcarpa. NCBI lineage: Eukaryota > Viridiplantae > Streptophyta > Magnoliopsida > Rosales > Moraceae > Ficus > Ficus microcarpa. Next base: position 26,931,891 of record CM046383.1, on the reverse strand, counting down.
AGACCGAAAAATTTTTCCACCGGTCATCATCTCCGGCATGGAAGATGGAGTCCCAAAAAATAGTCAAACAAATTAGTATATGATTAGGACTCCACAAAGTATCTGAATCCATGATTAGGACTCTTGCAGTCATTATTGTTTCACGACTATGGTCACGGATTCTTCTCTTGAGGTTGAGGGTAAAGTTTATTTCTCTTTAATTTTTTTATTTTTAAACCAAATTGTATCCGGGTTTTTCAATGCTTGCAATTTGGAGTTTGTGAGAAATTAAATTTCTCAATTTTTGGCTTAGTTTTTAAAACAAACCCAGAAAATGCTCAAAACAAAAATTGAATTGAAGCTCACAGCCAGAGCCTCTCCACTACGCAAAGCTTCCACACTACCCGTACCTCCGATGGGGTCAAGGAGCAGGAGAACTAAACGTTAAAGGTAAGATTTTTTTATTTTTTTTATTTTTTGGTAGGCATAATAAGTTTTGCAGATCTGGGTTTCAAGAGAGAGAAGCAAGAAGAAAAATAAAATAAAAAGTTCAATTATTTAGTGAGTCCTATTGTAATCCAAGTGAGCAGCCACGTAAGGGGCCACCTCTTGTTCTGTAATGCCAGAGGTGCCTCATAAGTTTAAGTACCTTGTTTTTAAACACTTGTTTAAAAACAATTTTTTTTAAACGAAATTTTAGGTAAACCAGATCAATCTTTTTAAAAGATTGAACCAGATCAATCTGTAATTTGACACTTGATATTTTTCATTTCCTGTACTAGCTAGAAAAAGAAAATGAACTAAAAAGAATTTTTTTTAAAATGAAATTTTAGGTAAATAGACAATTTTTAAACACTTGTTTAAATAAATGGTCGGAATTTTTTTTTTTTCATATAGAAAAATGACCACTAATCAATCATTGGCCAAATAATCAATTACTGGTTAATCACAATCAATTAGTGAAAAATACATATTAACATTAGTCAATTACTGATTAATCATGATAAATCAATAATTGATTGATTCACTATTTTTTAAAAAATGATCATTTATCTAATCTTACAAAACTTCGACAATTTATTAAAAAACTCCATTTAAAAAAAGGCCATCTACAATCCCAAAAAATTGAACTAAAAAAGTTTTATCTGATACTAGATTTGGCGAGCCCTCTTTGTGTTGTTGGAAAATAAGACACAGTACTGTCACGGCCAACTCATGAAGAACTATACTTATGAGAGAGAGAGTACTTTTATATTGCTTAAGCAGCAGAGATACATTAAGTTGTTTATTAAATAAAATAAGAAGTGTCATACAATAAATTCTCACTTCTACTTCAAAATAAACGTATAATATTCTTCATATCTAATTGTATGTAATATTTCTATATAAGATAGATCGATAGAAAGATTAGATTCCATCAAGATTACTTCATGATCTGTGTGCCGATAGGTAGCTAGTTGCCGATTCCAGGACTTGGGACAGACCTCGAAAGCTCTGCCTCAACCTCCGCGAGACTAACTGCCAAGCGCTTGTCGTTTTTGACCTCAACTGGAAGCACCACTTCAACTGAATTCATGTCATTCAAATAAGGAAACACGACATGTTTCTTTTGATCAGCCCTCATCAAAACCCTACTGGCTTCAGAAGACGGCATGTCGCTTATTACTAAGCCAAACAGGATGATCATAAACAATACCAAGCACATTGAGCGAGCCATAATCTTATTGATGTGTGTGTGTGTGTGTGTGTGTGTGTGTGTGTTTAAGTCTCTACAAGTCAAAGTAGTACTACTAAATAGGAATATTAAGTATGTATATGAAGCTATGAGAAAGGAAGTTTTAGATAGAATACTGAAATTGGGTTTTGTGGAGTTATATATGTGTGTGTGTGTGTGTGTGTATATAGAGAGAGAGAAGAGAGAGAGTTAATTTGCATGTGTTTGTTGATATGGCCGCCCAGGGAAAGTGGGGTTATTAGGCACACAACAACTAAGATGGTATTTGACGGATTCGACTTATGTGTTCATGTGTTCATGTGTTCATGTATTCATGTTCTTCATGTCCATATAATAACATCATGATACATTAATTGAAAACTATATTTTAATTAAAATATCTAACCACATTAATTAAAAAATCATGATGTATCATACTAGAGTAATTGGCTTAAATAGTCTCTACACTATTTCAAATGTGACGGTTTGATTCCTGTTTTTTTTTTTTTTGTCAATTATACTCTTATTTTCTTGGCCAATACAGTTCTTTCCGTCAAACTCCATTAAATTTCTAATGGAATCTTGCTAAAATGATTAGTTTTGAAGTAAAAGACTAAAAGAGCCTCCCTCCCTCCCTCCTTTCTTCTCTCTCCCCTATCTTTCTCTCTCCCTCTCACCCCCCACCCTTCCCTCCCTCCGCCCCCCCCCCCTCGAAACTCAAATCTAGGTTCCGCCACCCCCCTCCACCACGTCCACGAAGTTGGCCCCCCTCGCCTACCCAGTCACACCCCCCTTGCCCCACCGAACCCAAATCTGGATTCCGCCTGCACCTTGCGCCCAACAAACACCCCCACACCGTCAATGAACCCAAACCCCCCATGCCTCCCGAAGAAGATTCAAACAAGATCCCCCCCCCCCCCGGCCCCGATCTGGATATGCTATTGGAGAGAAAGAAAGAGAGAGATCTGGGTTTGCGATTAGAGAGAGAGAAGGATGAATTTTTTAATTTTTTTAATTAAGTATTATTCAATTACTAAAATGTCCTCTCAAATTAGACCAAAATACTCATTTTATTAGAAATTTAACAGAAAAGACTATAATGATCAACATTTAAAGAGTTTAGAGTTATCTCAACCAAAAAAAATAAAATAGGGACCAAACCGTCACCTTTTAAAGAGTTTAGGAATTATTTCAGCCAATTGCTCATTGTAATATTATAGGGTTGGACATAAATAACTATTAAGGGACATTCAAATCGAATTTATTTTGGCAAAATGAGTATGAATTTATATGTTCCAGCATGAGTTGAATTTCCCATCCAAATTCTTTTCTTCGAAATTTAAGGCACACTCTTTTATTTTTATATTCAAAAATTTCAGTTTTAACCCCCAAAAAAAAAAGTTAAAATTTTTTTCAATCCTATAGTCATCTGCGAAACAACACCTAATTGAAAATTCGATCGACCTTTCCTAATTTGAAAGAAATTTTGTGCAGGGTGATCAACCCACGTCTCCAAATGGTGTGGATAAAGCTCATTAATTGAAAAGACTAGACTGATCTTTTTCCTCAATGTCAACGTTTATTTCCTTCTAAATGGGCTTAAAATGGAAAAAAGAAACCACTACAAAAATTATCAATGTTAGATCTTTGTAGTGGCTCTGAAATTAATGCCTTTTGGATCCGTGTAAGAATAATGGAGTGGACCCACCATGATATTTCCGACGGTGGCACGTCCAAAATATAGGTGTGTGGGTGTGTATATATGCATTGAATTATATAACAAATCCCGCACATGCATATAGAAGAAGTTGGATTTACTTCTTATTATGGAACTTGTTGGTCTAGTCAATAAAGTTGTGAACCATTTATGAGTTTTTTATTTTTATTTATTTATTTATTTTTTAAGCAGCCATTCATGCGCTTGTCAATGTTAGAAGTGTAGTGTAAGACCCGAAATTTTTGAAGACTTGTAATCTCCTTGTTCATAAGGAATTAAAGTCTAATTTATGTATCCATGATGTGTTATATGAAAAATTATGAATAATAATGAAAAATTCATAATTTTATATAAACGATGTTCGAGTCCTCATTTAATGATTTTGAGACTCAATTAATGTTTTACGAGCCAAGAATGAAGTTTTTAAAGGAAAAAGAATGAAAAAGGATGAAATTTGACAAAAGTCAAAGGTTTGACCAAAAGTCAAAGGGTTGACCAAAAAGTCAAAGTTTGACCGGGACGGGTCACAACGTCGACTTTACAAGTATGATGAAGGAATATGAAAAGAATCTCCAAAAATGGAGTTTTACAAGCCGTAAATCCACCCTAGAAAAATCAAGCACACCGAAAAAGAATTAAGGGCAAAAATGGTCTCCGAAAAATTGGAGAACGAGAGTTTTGGAATAATTTTTGGACCAAAATATAAAATAAAAATGCTCATCGCAGTGTTGGAAACGACTGTAGAGCGCGAAAGGAATCGCGAAAAGACGAAATGACCAAACAAGGCCTTAGAAGAGTTAGTGGAAGATGATGTCCTTGTAATGACATCACCGTTCCCTAACCAAAAATTGAAATTGAATGGCAGCCCTCTAGCCCCATTAGATCCGGCCAACTAGAAGAGAAAAAGGAAAGAAAATAGTTTGGTTTTGGTGACTAAATGATCTTTTAATCTCAACCAAACAAAGGACATTTGCACATGGCTTCCACTCCCCTTATTTTTAGCTGCCACCAACCCCCACCAACAGCCCTTCCTCTCCCCAAAATCCGGCTGCCACACCCCTCCAAATCTCCCTTGATTTTGGCTACACCTATGGACAAGAAAGACAAGACTTAAAGCCTTGTTTTGAGGCAAGCAACCTCATCTCTTTTCCCTTACCAAAGACAGCCAACTTTTGGCATTCTCTTCAGATTTTTTTCAGCACAAATCCGTGGGAGAGAGAGAGAGGAGAGCAAGAGAGAATTTGAAAGATTTTGGTGAACATTTGGGAGGGTAGCCGAGCAAGAGGGTGAGCAAGATAGTGAGCAGTTTTTTTTGGTGAATCCACCAAGAGGAGACCGACCAAAGAGCAAGAGAAAAAGAGGAAAAGGAGGTGAGTAACTTTTGAAAATTTTTTTGAGGTTTTCATCCTTGATAATGCACGGTTTTGAGGTAAGAAAAAGCTAACAAAAAAATCTCTTGGATCTCATTTTTGGTGCCAAATCCGTGAGCCAAGTAAGGAAGAGATTGAGAGAAAAAAAAAATTTTGGTGATTCTTCAAGGAGGTAGCCGAACCAAGCAAGAGGAGAAAAGGTGAGGAAAAATTTGATTTTTCTTTTTGTGATCTTGGATTTTTCCTCTTGTAAATGGTCGGTTTTGGGGGCAGCCAAAGAGCTAACAAAAATAAAATTTTGGATGCATTCTCTTTGTCAAAGCCGTGGGTTAGGAGCAAGCCAAGGAAGGAAGGAAATCTTTGGGATTTTGAAAACCCTAACTTGGGTTGAGGTAAATCTCTTAAATCCCCTTGAATCTAAGCTTTATTTAAGTGTTTTTAAGGTTGATTCAAGTGGTTTGTAAGGACATAAGTCCATTTAATTTTCTGCCCTCATTTATGGTGTGTATGTGCTTGATAGGTTAGGGTTGGTTGGCTGATTTTTCTATGCTTGATTGCTTTAAAAATTTGTGCATGAAAATGATGGATTTTTTATGTTAGAAGATAGGTTGTATGTCCCATAAGATTAGGCAAAAAAATCTGCCAAGGCAGCCCCCTTATTGTATGCTAGCTTAAGATGTAAACCGAAGTGACTCTCCAAAACTGCCAGTTCGGTTTCGAACCCGAGCAGTTTCTGGAAAACGAAAATATCATGCCCTTAGAGGCCGAATGAGGTAAAAGTTAAAACATGAAAGTTGTTCGGAACAACTTTTCCTAGAGGACAGCGTGGACAGAATCTTGAAATAAGGCTCCAAAGGCCTCCGTTTTATCCGAAACCGGTGGATGAACTCTGGGACGTTCTCCACACAGTTTTCCAGAGTTAACCCGATTTCAAATAAAAACTGGTACTGATCTAGGCCGAATTAGATTTTGTGCAAAACATGAAAGTTTTAGAATTTTTCGATAGCCACAACTTTCGTGAAGAAAAGTTTTTCAGATTCCGAGCCGATTTTTAAATTGGGCGCGTTTTGTGAGAGACGCGCAGAGAGTCCGAAATCAAGAAATTGAATCTCACGAAAATCCTTTCTAGAAAAATCAAGAAGTGTTCTTAAATGATTATTTTAGCTTCGAAAACTGTTCCAAGATGGTTTCCGACCCCAAATGATTTTATGAAATATTTACTTCGAAAACCATGAATTTTAAGGGCTCGGGTTTGAAATTCACATTTTTCTCCAAAGTAAAGAAAAAGAGGGTTTCAACCAAACATTTCCAAGATAAAGGAAATAATGAAATTTAAGCCAATGAATTTTCTAATTAAAGGGGTTAGAATTTTTACAAGCAAAATAAAGGATTTTTGGAAGTTAATCACACAAGTTTTTCCAAAAATAAGGAAGAGAAATTTTAAAGTAAAATTGGTGAACAAGCCGATTTCGAACGGTAACCGAACATTATGTCCGAGTTACAAACCCAAGGATAACCAAGGGTTGACAAAAGGTTGACCCAAGGTTAAGGGTTACCCAATATAACCCTAAGGGATACCCACATGTATATTGGGCTAAGACTTAAAGGGTTAATGGAAATAACCCAATAACAAGGATATATGAGCAAAGCCCAATAAGAAAACAAGGCTCTAACAAAAAAAAAAAAAAAAAAGGTTACCCAATGTAACCTCATAAGGAATTATCCAAGTTCAATAAAGAATAGGGGACATACAACCAAAAATAAATGTGAGTGTTGGTAGGTCACCAACACCTTACGAAAAGATCCTGACCCTATATTTTTGGGTATATCAGGAAAGTGAATTGCAGTTGCCGACGATTTAAAGAACGCGATTCTAAGGATACGGTACTAGAGGTAAGTACAAACCTCATCTGCAGTATGAAAACTAGTAAATTGTGTTCAAGTATGTGGTTTTCAAATATGCTGCAATGTGTTGTGTGCTATATCTATGAAATGCCATGTTTTATGAAAAGTGCTATTTTTGCAAAATGTCATGTTTATAAAAAGTGTTATTTTCGCAAAACGCCATGTTTTATGAAAAGTGCTATTTGTGCAAAATGCCATGTTTATTAAAGGTGTTATTTTCGCAAAATGCTATGTTTATGAAAGGTGCTATTTTTGCAAAAGATTATAAAAGTGCTATATTTGCAAAATGTCATGTTTGCAATTGCCATGAATGAAAAGAATGTCATACCATGTTATTAATGAGATGAAAAGTATGTTATCGTATAGTGACATCATAAGGTATGTTCACTAAAGATAAATAACATGGTAAGAAATCACAAGTAAAGTGTCGTACCAACCTCCACCAAGGTGGAGGATCCTTATAATAAAATTATGGATTCGCCCTCTCATTTATGTAAGAGGGTGTAATCACTTATGTTTCCTAGAGCAGTTAGGGACTTGCAATCCCATCTAACTGTATCTAGAGGCGCGCTATATGTTAAGGGTACGTACACTAAGGGGCCCATAAGAAAGATAAGAAAGTTAAAGAAATGCATAAATGGAACATAAATGGTTCACGCATATGCATATGATGATGAATGTTTTCATGATGTTTTAATGTTTTGTGAGATTATGTTCGTGCTTACTGGGCGAAAGCTCATCAAGTTATATTTCATACTGTAGGTAAGAAACCCGCAGCTTAATGCTGGGCATTGTTGGAGCGGTGTGGCGGCAGACGAAGGCGGTATGGATACCACTACGCATGATTTCCGCAAATCTTTTGATAAGTAAAGAAGTTGTACATATATGTATGTATGGTAGAGACAAATTATGCTTTACGGTATTTTGGAACTAAATACCTTAAGTAAATGTTTGCTCAAGTAGTAATAATATATTACTGATGGCAAATGTTTTTATAAGTATGTTTCAAAAAAAAAAAAAAAAATATTCCTAAATTTCAAGCAATGTTAAGTAAGTAAGGTAAGGTGACTGCCCCACGTAGTAAGGGGGCGTTACAGTGTAGTTTGAAGACGGGAACTAGACTAGTGCATGGAGGGTCCCATAGTTTTGGTCATTTTTCCTTGTATATATATTTATCCACTACTCTGCAACTGTGTATCGTGCTGCTGAGATCAAATTATCATTGAGAGGCGTCAACGCTTATGTTATGGTATGATATTGATTTTTTTTTTAATGTTTTGTAAATATATATAAAATTATTGATATATTTTATTATTTATGTTTAAAAAAAAAAAAGTTTATGTTTGTGAATGTCCGATATGTTGGTTTTGGTGATTGAATGTTCTAAGCAAGATTATGGGCGTGAAGTACTACTTCTCTTTACTTATAATTAGTGCTTCAAAGTGTAAACCTCAACTGATTTATAAGATCAGTTTATGAGGTTTTCAGCAGTACAAATTATGTTTTAATTAATTATTTATTATGGCTGGGAATGTTTTATTAATAGATATATGTCAGAGGAAAATACAGCACCACAGTGAATTTTATTACTTATGCATTATGTGCATATAAACATATATATACACCTATAAATATATATACAAACATATACATAATACAGAAATCATACTAAATAGCATATCCTCTGTACTTATATTAAATAAATAGCATAACCTATTATTCTTGTTAAATTATAACATATTAACATTTTTGCAGATGTTCAATTCCTTTTTAACCCTTAATGTTTACTCTTTCTCTTTATCTCTCTCTCCTCTCTCTTTCCCCTCTTCCTTTAGCTTTTCGCTATCTTTCTCTCTCCTCTGTCTATTTCTCGCCCTTCGCTGGCCGGAGACAATCACGAACTTGTCGACATCGTCGTGTTGCCAGAGTTCGCCAACTGTGACCAGCGGCCTCCTCCTTCCCCCGCGCGATCGAAGCCGTGAAATCGCGACGAAAGAAATTGCAAGAATCCGTTATAATTTTGGACAGAATTGTTGACTGGTGCCCCTCTCCACTTGATGTGGCATCATATGTGGCAAAACAAGTAAGAAACGTGGGTAAACAAAGCTTACGGCACCACATTACATGGCTGATGCATGTTTTGTGGGGAGATAAATTACTCATTTAGTCCCCAAACTTTTAACCTTGTGTAATTTTGATTTCTGAACTTTTTTTGTAGCTGGAATGCCTAAAACTTTTAAAATATTATTACTATAGCTCTTTCCGTCAATTTTTGGATAGAATATGTTAGTAATTTGAAAATGACACTAAATACAAATTTCGTTCAAAAATTAACGGAAATGACTACTGTAGTAATGTTTTTAATAGTTTATAGTCTTTACAGCTATTAAAAAAAAAAGAACAAAAAATGCTCCTAAACTTTTAAAATATTTATATCAGTCATTTCTATTAATTTTTAAATGGAATTCATTAATAATTTGATCAAAAAATGATTCTAACTAAGATTTTCCATCCAAAAATTAACGTAAAAGACTATTGTAGCAATGTTTTAATAATTTAGGGGCATTCCAGTTACGAAAAATAGTTCAGTAATAAAATTATACAAAGTCAAAAGTTCAAAACCAATCTAGCAATTTACCTTTTTTTTTAAATCATTTTTTCTTTCTTCCTCTTGTGCAACCTATTCGCCAAAAATATGTATGCGAAAATACTACGCAAGTGCACGTAATCGAACAAGTAATATAGTAGTAAGTAAATATCGTCTCCACAGGGATTGTATTACCAAAAATTTAGTTACAGAAAACAATTGTTCTAAACAAATTTGAGAATGATTTAAGCACTAAAATTATAAAAATGAATATAAATGAATGGGTGTAATTTAAAATGCAAGCAAAAGATAGAACGTGACAATATCTAAAGCTTAGGCTGTGAATCAATTATGGATAATGGCTAGAATTACTGATTTCCCCTAGTTGCAAATCTGACCGCAAATGCTGTAGGAATGCTGTAGCAAAGTTTAACCAGCCAACTAAAAAAAACATTCTACACAATCCTCTTCCGAAAGATTTATGCCTTCATTTCATTAAATCGAAATCAACATATTCCTATGTATCTCAGTTTTCCAAACATAAAATTAAGCACCAATTTTTAAAACGTTGTACAAGGTAATAATATATTCCTATATCATACACTTATATTATCCAAGCTAGATCTAACCAAAATTAACCTTCCTAAAATTATTTCTAGTTTGTTCCCCCACAAATTGATGGTCAATCAATCAACAGAGATTAAACACTCAACACACTTGAATAAACTGAATTGAAAATTACTAAGCATTTAACATAATAAGCAAATCTTAGTACAACTTTGGTTCCATCAATAATCCTAGCTAAGGAAATTAGTTCATGTTTCGTTCAATGAAATCAAAACCAACAGATTCAACAAGAGAAATCATAGTCATAGAGAGAAAACAAAACAATCCAAAAAGAATTCAGATAACTAAAATTGGAAAATCAAAGAGATGAGCATGTGTGAAGTGCAGAATTCCTTCTATCCAACTAATAGCTCACGGCTGCCTTTGAAATTCTCTAAATCTCCCTCCATGGACCTCTTTCTCTTATTCTCCTCTCTGGTTTTTCTCACAGCTCTCTTTCCACAAATGGTGTGCTTTTTCGGCTCCCCCTTTACTCTCTAGCTCAGTGGCTTTCTTTCCCTTTTATATTGGTACCAAAAAGGATGCCCTAGTTGTACGTATCCTTTTAATAGCCAAGGATGGTGGCCACCTCATAGCTATAATGCTTAGACAAAATGGGCAAATGAACCACTGCTAGCTGTAAAGCAAAATTTGAGTCAACATATGCTTTTAAAGTAATTTTTCACTACTGCAATATTGTTGTGGCATTGCTATAGCATTCATGTAGCAATCAGATGCACTCCAGTTGTAAGGCAAATCATAAAATTAAATTTAAAAACATGAATAAGGCTAGAAACATCTACAACTTTCTAAACTTACATAAAATACTAAAAACTAAGGCATATTACCTTGAAATATCAATAATTCATAAGCTCAAAAGCATGCTAAATTACTCTATTTCATAGAGTTATCACAGCCCATGAAAAGTGAAAAAGAACCCTCTTTATGTCCTTGTACATTTCAATTTAGAGCTAGAAAAAATGCAGACCGAAAAATTTTTCCACCGGTCATCATCTCCGGCATGGAAGATGGAGTCCCAAAAAATAGTCAAACAAATTAGTATATGATTAGGAGTCCACAAAGTATCTGAATCCATGATTAGGACTCTTGCAGTCATTATTGTTTCACGACTATGGTCACGGATTATTCTCTTGAGGTTGAGGGTAAAGTTTATTTCTCTTTTAATTTTTTTATTTTTAAACCAAATTGTATCAGGGTTTTTCAATGCTTGCAATTTGGAGTTTGTGAGAAATTAAATTTCTCAATTTTTGGCTTAATTTTTAAAACAAACCCAGAAAATGCTCAAAACAAAAATTGAATTGAAGCTCACAGCCAGAGCCTCTCCACTACGCAAAGCTTCCACGCTACCTCCGATGGGGTCAAGGAGCAGGAGAACTAAACGTTAAAGGTAAGATTTTTTTTTTATTTTTTTATTTTTTGGTGGGCAAAATAAGTTTTGCAGATCTGGGTTTCAAGAGAGAGAAGCAAGAAGAAAAATAAAATAAAAAGTTTAATTATTTAGTGAGTCCTATTGTAATCCAAGTGAGCAGCCACATAAGGGGCCACCTCTCGTTCTGTAGTGCCAGAGGTGCCTCATAAGTATAACTGCCTTGTTTTTAAACACTTGTTTAAAAACAATTTTTTTAAAATGAAATTTTAGGTAAACCAGATCAATCTTTTTAAAAGATTGAACCAGATCAATCTGTAATTTGACACTTGATATTTTTCATTTCCTGTACTAGGAAAAGAAAATGAACTAAAAAGAATTTTTTTTTAAATGAAATTTTAGGTAAATAGACAATTTTTAAACACTTGTTTAAATAAATAGTCGGAATATTTTTTTTTTTCATATAGAAAAATGACCACTAATCAACATTGGCCAAATAATCAATTACTGGTTAATCACAATCAATTAGTGAAAAATACATATTAACATTAGTCAATTACTGATTAATCATGATAAATCAATAATTGATTGATTCACTATTTTTTAAAAAATGATCATTTATCTAATCTTACAAAACTTCGACAATTTATTAAAAAACTCCATTTAAAAAAAGGCCATCTACAATCCCAAAAAATTGAACTAAAAAAGTTTTATCTGATACTAGATTTGGCGAGCCCTCTTTGTGTTGTTGGAAAATAAGACACAGTACTGTCACGGCCAACTCATGAAGAACTATACTTATGAGAGAGAGAGTACTTTTATATTGCTTAAGCAGCAGAGATACATTAAGTTGTTTATTAAATAAAATAAGAAGTGTCATACAATAAATTCTCACTTCTACTTCAAAATAAACGTATAATATTCTTCATATCTAATTGTATGTAATATTTCTATATAAGATAGATCGATAGAAAGATTAGATTCCATCAAGATTACTTCATGATCTGTGTGCCGATAGGTAGCTAGTGGCCGATTCCAGGACTTGGGACAGACCCCAAAAGCTCTGCCTCAACCTCCGCGAGACTAACTGCCAAGCGCTTGTCGTTTTTGACCTCAACTGGAAGCACCACTTCAACTGAATTCATGTCGTTCAAATAAGGAAAGACGACATGTTTCTTTTGATCAGCCCTCATCAAAACCCTACTGGCTTCAGAAGACGGCATGTCGCTTATTACTAAGCCAAACAGGATGATCATAAACAATACCAAGCACATTGAGCGAGCCATAATCTTATTGATATGTGTGTGTGTGTGTGTGTGTGTGTGTTTAAGTCTCTACAAGTCAAAGTAGTACTACTAAATAGGAATATTAAGTATGTATATGAAGCTATGAGAAAGGAAGTTTTAGATAGAATACTGGAATTGGGTTTTGTGGAGTTATATATGTGTGTGTGTGTGTATATATAGAGAGAGAAGAGAGAGAGTTAATTTGCATGTGCTTGTTGATAAGGCCGCCCAGGGAAAGTGGGGTTGTTAGGCACACAATACTAAGATGGTATTTGACGGATTCGACTTATGTGTTCATGTGTTCATGTATTCATGTTCTTCATGTCCATATAATAACATCATGATACATTAATCGAAAACTATATTTTAATTAAAATATCTAACCACATTAATTAAAAAATCATGATGTATCATAATAGAGTAATTGGCTTAAATAGTCTCTAAACTCTTTCAAATATGACGATTTGATTCCTTTTTTTTTTTTTGGTCAATTATACTCCTATTTTCTTGGCTAATACAGTTCTTTCCGTCAAACTCCATTAAATTTCTAATGGAATCTTGCTAAAATGATTAGTTTTGAAGTAAAAGACTAAAAGAGCCTCCCTCCCTCCCTCCCTCCTTCTTCTCTCTCCCTCTCACCCCCCACCCTTCCCTCCCTCCGCCCCCCCCTCCGAACTCAAATCTAGGTTCTGCCACCCCCCTCCACCACGTCCACGAAGTTGGCCCCCCTCGCCTACCCAGTGCATCCCCCTTGCCCCACCGAACCCAAATTTGGATTCCGCCCCACCTTGCGCCCAACAAACACCCCCACACCGTCAATGAACCCAAACCCCCCGTGCCTCCCGAAGAAGATTCAACCAAGATCCCCCTTCCCCCCCCCCCCCCCGGCCGATCTGGATATGCTATTGGAGAGAAAGAAAGAGAGAGACCTGGGTTTGCTATTAGAGAGAGAGAAGGATGAATTTTTTAATTTTTTTAATTAATTATTATTCAATTACTAAAATGTCCTCTCAAATTAGACCAAAATACTCATTTTATTAGAAATTTAACAGAAAAGACTATAATGGCCAACATTTAAATAGTTTAGAGTCATCTTGACCAAAAAAAAAATAAAATAGGGACCAAACCGTCACCTTTTAAAGAGTTTAGGAACTATTTCAGCCAATTGCTCATTGTAATATTACAGGGTTGGACACAAATAACTAATAAGGGACATTCAAATCGAATTTATTTTGGCAAAATGAGTATGAATTCATATGTTCCAGCATGAGTTGAATTTCCCATCCAAAATTCTTTTCTTCGAAATTTAAGGCACACTCTTTTAATTTTATATTCAAAAATTTCAGTTTTGAGCCCCCCCAAAAAAAAAAGTTAAAATTTTTTTCAATCCTATAGTCATCTGCCAAACAACACCTAATTGAAAATTCGATCGACCTTTCCTAGTTTGAAAGAAATTTTGTGCAGGGTGTTCATCCTACGTCTCCAAATGGTGTGGATAAAGCTCATTGATTGAAAAGACTAGACTGATCTTTTTCCTCAATGTCAACGTTTATTTCCTTCTAAATGGACTTAAAATGGAAAAAAGAAACCACTACAAAAATTAACAATGTTAGATCTTTGTAGTGGCTCTGAAATTAATGCCTTTTGGATCCGTGTAAGAATAATGGAGTGGACACACCATGATATTTCCGACGGTGGCACGTCCAAAATATAGGTGTGTGGGTGTGTATATATGCATTGAATTATATAACAAATCCCGCACGTGCATATACAAGAAGTTGAATTTGCTTCTTATTATGGAACTTGTTGATCTAGTCAATAAAGTTTTGAACCATTTACGAGTATTTTATTTTTATTTATTTATTTATTTATTTATTTTAAGCAGCCATTCATGCGCTTGTCAATGTTAGAAGTGTAGTTTGAAGACCGGAACTAGACTAGTGCATGGAGGGTCCCATAGTTTTGGTCATTTTTCCTTGTATATATATATATTTATCCACTACTCTGCAACTGTGTATCGTGCTGCTGAGATCAAATTATCATTGAGAGGCGTCAACGCTTATGTTATGGTATGATATTGATTTTTTTTTAATGTTTTGTAAATATATATAAAATTATTGATATATTTTATTATTTATGTTTAAAAAAAATAGTTTATGTTTGTGAATGTCCGATATGTTGGTTTTGGTGATTGGATGTTCTAAGCAAGATTATGGGCGTGAAGTACTACTTCTCTTTACTTACAATTAGTGCTTCAAAGTGTAAACCTCAACTGATTTATAAGATCAGTTTTATGTGGTTTTCAGCAGTACAAATTATGTTTTAATTAATTATTTATTATGGCTGGGAATGTTTTATTAATAGATATATGTCAGAGGAAAATACTGCACCACAGTGAATTTTATTACTTATGCATTATGTGCATATAAACAAATATATACACCTATAAATATATATACAAACATATACATGTTACAGAAATCATACTAAATAGCATATCCTTGGTATTTATTTTAAATATATAGCATAACCTATTATTCTTGTTAAATTATAACATATTATCATTTTTACAGATGTTCAATTCCTTTTTTACCCTTAATGTTTACTCTTTCTCTTTATCTTTCTCTCTCCTCTCTCTACTCTCCCTTTCCCCTCTTCCTTTCGCTTTCCGCTGTCTTTCTCTCTTCTCTGTCTATTTCGCGCTCTTCGTTGGCCGGAGATAGTTACGAACTTGTCAACATTGTCGCATTGCCGGAGTTCCCCAACTGTGACCAGCAACCTCCTCCCCCCCTGTGCGATCACAGCCGTACGTGAAATCGCGATGAAAGAAATTGCAAGAATCCGTTATAATTTTGGACAGAATTGTTGACTGGTGCCCCTCTCCACTTGATGTGGCATCTTATGTGGCAAAACAAGTAAGAAACGTGGGTAAACAAAGCTTACGGCACCACATTACATGGCTGATGTTGGGGGGATAAATTACTCATTTAGTCTCCAAATTTTTAACCTTGTGCAACTTTGGTTCCTAAACTTTTTTTGTAGCTGGAATGCCCAAAACCTTTAAAATATTATTACTATAGTCCTTTCCGTCAATTTTTAGATAGAATATACTAGTAATTTGATCAAAAAAGTGATACTAACTACAAATTTCGTCCAAAAATTGACGAAAATTGACTACTGTAATAATGTTTTTAATAGTTCATAATATTTACAGCTACAAAAAAAAAAACATAAAATACTCCTAAACTTTTAAAATATTATCATATCAGTTATTTCTGTTAATTTTTAAATGAAATT
Organism: Ficus microcarpa; assembly: GCA_025413485.1. Classification (NCBI taxonomy): domain Eukaryota; kingdom Viridiplantae; phylum Streptophyta; class Magnoliopsida; order Rosales; family Moraceae; genus Ficus; species Ficus microcarpa. The sequence goes on along the minus strand of CM046383.1, from coordinate 26,916,043 downwards.
CATTAATAATTTGATCAAAAAATGATACCAACTAACATTTTTCATCCAAAAATTAACGTAAAGGACTATTGTAATAACGTTTTAATAGTTTAGGGGTATTTCAGCTACAAAAAACAGTTTAGTAATCAAAATTATACAAAGTCAAAAATTCAAAAACCAATCTAGCAATTTATCTTTTTTTTTTAATCATTTTTTCTTTCTTCCTCTTGTGCAGCCCATTAAAAAAAAAAAAAAAAAAAAAAAAACTCTTTATGTCCTTGTACATTTCAATTTAGAGCTAGAAAAAATGCAGGCCGAAAAATTTTTCCACCGGTCATCATCTCCGGCATGGAAGATGGAGTCCCAAAAAATAGTCAAACAAATTAGTATATGATTAGGACTCCACAAAGTATCTGAATCCATGATTAGGACTCTTCCAGTCATTATTGTTTCACAACTATGGTCACCGATTCTTCTCTTGAGGTTGAGGGTGAAGTTTATTTCTCTTTTATTTTTTTTTTTAAACCAAATTGTATCTGGGTTTTGCAATGCTTGCAATTTGGAGTTTGTGAGAAATTAAATTTCTCAATTTTTGGCTTAATTTTTAAAACAAACCCAGAAAATGCTCAAAACAAAAATTGAATTGAAGCTTACAGCCAGAGCCTCTCCACTACGCAAAGCTTCCACACTACCCATACCTCCGATGGGGTCAAGGAGCAGGAGAACTAAACGTTAACGGGGAGATTTTTTTTTTTTATTTTATTATTATTTTTTTTTTTTTTGGGTAGGCAAAAGGAAGTTTTGCGGATCTGGGCTTCAAGAGAGAGCAGCAAGAAGAAAAATAAAATAAAAAGTTTAATTATTTAGTGAGTCCTATTGTAATCCAAGTGAGCAGCCACATAACTGGCCACCTCATGTGCTGCAATGCCAGAGGTGCCTCATAAGTACATCTACTTTGTCAAGTCAGCAATTCCATCCAAAATTTTAACGGAAACAACCGTAGTGGGTATTTTGATACAGATGTTAAAATTTGAGGGTTATAACAGGTACATTTTATAATTCAGGGAGCATATTGACACTGGTGACAAAATTTAGGGAGAATTTTGAAAATTTTTCATTTTGTATAAAGAAAATGAGATATTTTCACTATATATACACAAAGAACTGCTGAATTCATTTCCCTCCAATGTGAAAGAAAATTATTATGTCCCGATTAATTTGGCGTCGATTATATTTCTATCTCTTCATTAAATTCCTCACTCAAATATTATTAAAAAGTACAAGGTAAAAAAAAAAATAAGAATAATAATAACAAAGCCAAAACGCATCTTTCAAAGAGAGCCAAAAATTCAAGCTAGAGATATAAATCCTAAAATTACAGCAAAAGCAGAAAGAAGTCACGTAAAGAAGTACGAATAAGGTCAATCTCCATATCCAGTTTCACTACGCGATTACGATCTACTCTTGCTAGTAGAAAGCCTACTTAAAAACCTTCTTCTGTAGAATCCAGTGGCACCAAAAAAAAAAAAAAGAGATGAACTGAAATGATTTCAGAAATAGAAATTACAATAAATAAGTCGTTTTAAAAATGTTTGAAGTAAATAACATATGTTAAAAATATTTGAAGTAAATAGCATATTTATGGTAAATTTTTATTCACGAGAATTCTAATTTTATCATAAATATACTTCATAAATAAATTATTTATCACAGATATGATATTTATGACAAATATTTTAGTTACAAAAAAAAATTTTGACAATTTTATAGTGAATAATGATTCGTAAATAAATCATTTACCATGAATATGCTATTTACCATCACCTAAGACATTTTATGCTATTTATTTTTTATTACTAGACGTTTTTGGCTTAATTACTTCCTTCATTCTCCCTTAAAATATTAAAAAGGGGGGGGGGGGGGGGGGGAGTTAGGCATATAGACAATTTTTGAAACTCTTACTTACACAAATAGGAAAAAATTTTATTTAGAAAAATGGCCGTTAATCAGTGATTGTAGTCAATCAATTACTAATCACAATTAATCAGTGAAATATATGTACATATTAACATTAATCAACTACTTATTAGTTATAATCAATCAGTGATTGATCAATTCATAATTTTTTTTAATCGGTTGTTTTTCTCATTTTCTTAAACACAGCCCCAATGAATTAGTGAAAAATACATATTCCTCCTTGTATAGGAGGCCTTCTTAAAAACCTTCTTCTATGAAATCCAGTGGAAAAACCCAGACTAGGAAAAGAAAATGAACTAAAAATATTTTTTTTTAAATGAAATTTTAGGTAAATAGACAATTTTTAAACAATTGTTTAAATAAATGGTCGGAATATTTTTTTTTTATTTAGAAAAATGACCACTAATCAATCATTGGCCAAATAATCTATTACTGGTTAATTAGAATCAATTAGTTAAAAATACATATTAACATTGGTCAATCACTGATTAATCATGATAAATTAATAATTGACTGATTCACAATTTTTTTAAAAATGATCATTTATCTAATCTTACAAAACTTCGACAATTTATTAAAAAACTTCCTTTAAGAAAAGGCCATCTACAATCCCAAAAAATTGAACTAAAAAAGTTTTATCTGATACTAGATTTGGCGAGCCCTCCTTTATGTTGTTGGAAAATAAGACACAGTACTGTCACGGCCAACTCATGAAGAACTATACTAATGAGAGAGAGAGAGAGAGAGTACTTTTATATTGCTTAAGCAGCAGAAATACATTAAGTTGTTTATTAAATAAAATAAGAAGTGGCATACAATAAATTATCACTTCTACTTCGAAATAAATGTATAATATTCTTCATATCTAAATGTATGTAATATTTCTATATAAGATAGATCGATAGAAAGATTAGATTCCATCAAGATTACTTCATGATCTGTGTGCCGATCGATAGGTAGCTAGTTGCCGACTCCAGGACTTGGGACAGACATCGAAAGCTCTGCCTCAACCTCCGCGAGACTAACTGTCAAGCGCTTGTCGTTTTTGACCTCAACTGGAAGCACCACTTCAACTGAATTCATGTCGTTCAAATAAGGAAAGACGACATGTTTCTTTTGATCAGCCCTCATCAAAACCCTACTGGCTTCAGAAGACGGCATGTCGCTTATTACTAAGCCAAACAGGATGATCATAAACAATACCAAGCACATTGAGCGAGCCATAATCTTATTGATATGTGTGTGTGTGTGTGTGTGTGTGTGTGTGTGTTTAAGTCTCTACAAGTCAAAGTAGTACTACTAAATAGGAATATTAAGTATGTATATGAAGCTATGAGAAAGGAAGTTTTAGATAGAATACTGGAATTGGGTTTTGTGGAGTTATATATGTGTGTGTGTGTGTGTGTGTGTGTGTGTAGAGAGAGAGAAGAGAGAGTTAATTTGCATGTGTTTGTTGATAAGGCCGCCCAGGGAAAGTGGGGTTATAAGGCGCACAATAACTAGGATGGTATTTGACGGATTCGACTTATGCGTTCATGTATTCATGTTCTTCGTGTCCATATATTAAGATGATGATACGTTAATCGAAAACTATATTTTAATAAAATATCTAACCACATTAATTAAAAATCATGATGTATCATAATAGAGTAATTGGCTTAAATAGTCTCTGAACTCTTTCAAATGTGACGGTTTGATTTTTTTTTTTTTTTTTTTGTCAAGATAACCCTAAATTCTTATTTTCTTGACCAATACAGTTCTTTCGGTCAAACTCCGTTAAATTTCTAATGGAATCTTGCTAAAATGATTAGTTTTGTAATAAAAAGACTAAAAGACCCTCCCTCCCTCCCTCCCTCCCTTCTTCTCTCTCCCCTATCTTTCTCTCTCCCTCTCGCCCCCCACCTTTCCCTTCCTCTCCCCCCCTACATGCACCCACGGAGTTGCCCCCCCCCCCCCCGAACCTAGATCTAGGTTCCACCACCCCCCTCCACCGCACCCACAAAGTTGGCCCCACCCCCCACCCGCCCAGTCGCACTCCTCTTCCCCCACCAAACCCAGATCTGGATTCCAACCCACCTAGCGCGCAACGAACACCCCCACACCGTCAACGAACCCAAACCCCCTATGCCCCCGAAGAAGATTCGAACAAGATCCCCCCTCCCCCCCCCCCCCCCCCGATTTGGGTTTGCTATTGAAGAGAGAGAGAGAGAGAGAGAGAGAGATCTAGGTTTGCTATTGGAGAGAGAGAAGGACGCATTTTTTAATTTTTTTAATTAATTATTATCAAATTACTAAACTACCTTCTCAAATTAGACCAAAATACTCATTATGTTAGAAATTTAATAGAAAAGACTATTATGGCCAACATTTAAAGAGTTTAGGATCATTTGGCCAAAAAAAAAAAAGGGGGACTAAACCATCATCTTTTAAAGAGTTCAAAGACTATTTCAGCTAATTACTCATTGTAATATTACAGGGTTGGACACAAATAACTAATAAGGGACATTCAAATCGAATCTATTTTGGCAAAATGAGTACGAACTCATATGTTCCAGCATGAGTTGAATTTCCCATCCAAAATTCTTCTCTTCGAAATTTAAAGCACACTCTTTTATTTTTATATTCAAAAATTTCAGTTTTAGCCCCCCCAAAAAAAAAGGTTAAAATTTTTTTCAATCCTATAGTCATCTGCCAAACAACACCTAATTGAAAATTCGATCGACCATTCCTAATTTCAAAGAAATTTTGTGCAGGGTGGTCATCCTACGTCTCCAAATGGTGTGGATAAAGCTCATTGATTGAAAAGACTAGACTGATCTTTTTCCTCAATGTCAACGTTTATTTCCTTCTAAATGGGCTTAAAATGGAAAAAAGAAACCACTACAAAAATTAACAATGTTAGATCTTTGTAGTGGCACTGAAATTAATGCCTTTTGGATCCGTGTAAGAATAATGGAGTGGACACACCATGATATTTCCGACGGTGGCACGTCCAAAATATAGGTGTGTGGGTGTGTATATATGCATTGAATTATATAACAAATCCCGCACGTGCATATACAAGAAGTTGAATTTACTTCTTGTTATGGAACTTGTTGATCTAGTCAATAAAGTTTTGAACCATTTACGAGTATTTTATTTTTATTTATTTATTTATTTATTTTTAAGCAGCCATTCAAGCGCTTGTCAATGTTAGAAGTGTAGTTTAATTGGAAGACGGGAACTAGACTAGTGCATGGAGGGTCCCATAGTTTTGGTCATTTTTCCTTGTATATATATTTATACACTACTCTGCAACTGTGCATCGTGCTGCTGAGATCAAATTGTCGTATAGCTTGAAGATAAATATGCACATTTTTCTTCCAATATTTCGCCAACTAATTTATTTTAAAGTGAGTGCGTTCATTGAACATCATACATAACTTTAAATCAAGTAATAATTCATCAATTCCATTCAAAAAACATGACGTTTCAAAATTCAGATGATGAATTTTCAAGGCGTACAGTAGGTATATTTTTAGAATTTAGGGGACATGTTAACACTAATGACGTATGGTACGCAAGTGGAATTAGTGTGAGTGCATTCATTGAACATCATACAGAACTTTAAATCAAGTAATAATTTATCAATTCCATTCAAAAAATATGACGTTTCAAAATTCAAATGGTGAATTTTCAAGACGTACAGTAGGTACATTTTTAGAATTTAGGGGACATATTAACACTAATGACGTATGTTACGCAAGTGGAATTAGTGAGATTTTTTCATATTGAGTGGGCATTTAGAAATACGAGGAGGCGTACGAGTTGGTTTCCTCCTATTTCAGTCACCCTCTCTAATTATTGAAAAGAAAAAAAAATCTAACAATTGTATTATAAATTTAATTAACAAAAATTATCATAAGCAAGTGTAGAGAACATTATTACTAGAGGTATACTAGAACTTGTTTATAAATAATAATAATAATAATAATAATAATAATGAGTAGAGGAAAATCAAGGAAAAATGAAACAACCATTAGTTTTATTAAAAAAAAAAAATTTGTTATAATGAGAAAGAGTGACTAGGATGAGATTATTATAATATTATTTCAACTAAATCGACACCAATCCATCTGCCATATAACACCTAAAAAACCCAAGTCTTACATCATAAAAATATTTGACAACAATAATAAATATATTAAGGTGGTATTGAATCACTTTGTTTAACAAGTTGATCTTTTAATATGTAAGTCTAATATCTTAAAAAGTCTTCAATTTAACATGGTATCAAAATCCAAAATAAGCTCAAACTAGCGGCACAACTCAAGCTATTGTGGGAACAATTTCAAGAATAATGGAAACACGGCGTTGTAAGATGACACACAACAAAAGCGTAAAATATCCCATAAATAGAAAAATGATGCCATTCGAATTTAACTGAAATAAAGAGAGGAAAATGAAGTACGACAGAGCCGAGAAGTGCATAACCATAGAATTTAGATATCACAAAGCATCAAGAAAACAAAAGTTACATTACAAAATAACACAGAATAAGCAGAAGAGTAAGATAATTCAGAATGGATACAAGCGAGAACTCTCATAATAGACACGTGTTCGATCGAGGTGAATCAATTACTAATTGACGTTCAAATAATTTTATTCCTTATAATAGCACCCACCCACTATCAATAGGGAATCAAGTGAATTATCAGAACACTTTTGATGAACAATACTTTCTCTAAGGTTTTTCCTCATTCTAAGCTTTATATTTTGTTGTTTTTTGTTTGATCCGATTTCAACACGAACAACTACTTTATATATATATATATATACACACACATACTACTTAATATATATACATATAGAGAGAGAGAGGTGTGTCAAAATACCTTGTCAACTACTTTTTCTTTCTACTATACTTATAAGTTATATATATATATATATATATATACTCGTTGCCTTACACATGAGTAATACAATGTATATGGCGATATCGTCTTGAGGTCAATGGCTTGAAAAAGAAACCAAAGCAGCCACACTAGTTGGATAATAACAAGTGCCAGCACTTTGTATAGTGAACCTGTGTTGTCTCGTTTGTGTAACAATACATATTATGGCGTTTCTGATGGTGACATGTCCTAATCTTGAAGTGTGAAAGTAACATTTGCAAGAATAAAACTTGAGAAACCAGGACGTTCCTGTCAATAAAAAGGGATCGTGGTTGATTTAGTTGATCTTGATATATGATATAATTTGTTATAATATGTAGCTAATTATTGTATTTAGAAAGAAATTAAAAGCTTAATTACGTTCTTCATACTCAAAATGAGAAGGGATTCAAATTGCAAAAATAATCAAGTACGTACTCATTTATAATTTATGGTGACATTTTTGGGGGACATTTCTGCCAATTAAGACAACATTAATTCAAAGTTTTTTTTTTTTTCTTCAGATTTTCATGCACGTCGAATTGATGCTACAACTTGGAGATTTTTCCCTATTTTTACCTCAAGCGGATTTTTCACATTCGATTTATATCAACTATCCAAAAGTAGTTTTATGTTTTCCTTTTAATTTTATATATGTTAAGTTTGTAGGCGTCTCCAGCTTTGTTTATTTTTATTAATTTTGTAGACCTCTTCAGTTTCTTTTTTTTTTTTTTTTTTTTTTTGTGATAAATGAAATCACAAGTAATTATTGATTGATAATAACAAAGTTAATTAACGATAACAACATTCAAGAGATGTTAAAATAGATTGAACACGACATGTTAAAAAATAGGCACGGAACAATTATTAAATCAACCCAACCTAACATGTTTAATTAAATGTACTGTTTTTTACATAATTTTTGATCACGAAGCACACTAAGGATACGGCACGAACACAGGCACCATAAGGGGCATGAAAATAGCACGATAACACTACTTGTTTTAATGATATATTTAATAATTTGCATATAAGAATTATGGTGTTTTTTCTTATTTCCTTATGCAGATTTCAACTTCTTTGAGTTTTTACTTGATATGGTTGTCAATGTGGTAGTTTCATTTTAATAATTACATGCTTTGCTTTTGTTTAAAATCATTGTTTTTCATTGTATTCGAAACTTATTTTTCTTCTTTACCAAAAGTTTTTGTTGATGGGTATGATTAAGATACGAGCTCGTTATAAAGAGCATATCACGTTTATAATGGATGGTAAACTGGACTTGACGCTATAAATTAAAAATGATATGATACGGTACAGCATGCTTATTAAATAATAAATGGGCCGACGTGAAGCTACTAAGGGAGTCAAGATAATTGGACGACATCCATCGACATTTCGAATAAAAAAACTGGAGCTAACTAAGTATAAAAGCTACATCATTAGCGTTTTAGGGCGCGTTTACTTTTTATTAAAGGGAAATAGAATATGAGTAGATATTTATGTAAATTTCTATTTAATAAATACTTTACTTGTAAAATGAAGAATGAGTGTTCAGTGAGCCACACACAATATATACAAATGATAGTTTGATATGCAAAATGATATTTTAATAATTATATTATTAAGATTTACATTAGTAAGTTTAGTAACTACTATAAAAGGGAATTAAATCGTTGACAAATTGACACCAGAAATTGGAAAACCAAACCAATGATGTCCTTCTTATTTCTTTACTTTATTTTCCAATCTCATTACCTTATATGTCTTTATGGTTTCGTAAATACGCTCTTAATTCTTCGGATGTTTTTAACGAGCGATCTTAGTGATGACTTACGATCCAATTTTAAAACATCCTTGACAATTTTCTCGACCAATTCGGTGTCAGACCTGACATAAGTAAAAGAAAAATATGATAGTAATTAGTTTGATAAAGCAAAACTAAATAAATTATAAGCTAACTGGAGATAAATGCATAACTACCAAAAACTCAAAAAAAAAAAAATGCAAGTAAAAATAAAATTAACACTTTCATCAGTAAAATTTACATTTTAATTAGACAAGCGTGCGCATAACATGAACAATTAATTTTACGATTTTCCTCTAAATTATGTCATTAATGTCAACATGCTTTCTGAACTTTAAAACATACGTACTGAATTATTATCCAACTCTAAATTCAACACCAAACTTTGGAACGTGTTAATATTTTTATGGAGTAACACATATAAAGTGCATGTGGAGTGCATATTCATCAATCTCTTTAAGCTCTTAATCAATCATATCGAATTAAGGCGATATATTATAATTCAGGGGCACAATATATTGGTACGTTTTTAAAATTCAAGGGGCATGTTGACTCTAGCTAGTGACATAATTCAGGGGGATTAGTGAAATTTATCCAATTAAGTGGGCGTTTAGAAATACGCCGATGCGTGTGTGTTGGGTTTCCTCCACCCTTTCTAATTATTTAAAAGAATAAAAATCTAAGAGTTGAATACAAATTTTATTAACAAAATTTATTATAATTTGTAAGCAAGTATAAGAAAACTAACACTAGAGGTACTAGAACCTTAAAAAATAAAAAATAAAAAAATAGTAATCACGATTAGAAGAAAATCACGGAAAATGAAACAACCATTTGTTCAAAAAAAAAAATGGTATAATGAGAAAGGATGACTGACATGAAATTATTGTAATAAAATCAAAACTACAACTATTTATTGGCGCCTTCTAACAATTCTCAACCAAAAAAAAAAAAAAGAATAAAAAAAGGGCAAAGGACTCTTAACCTGAAGGATATTCTCGTCTAATTCAACTCTGAACATAAAAGAAAAGAAATACACAATGAAAACCCTATTCGGCCAAACTCAAAGAAAAAAAAAAAAAAAAAAAAAGGAAGTAAATAGCTGTTTTTTAGAAAATAATTGAAGTAAATAGCTGATTTTTAAAATCTTTAGAATAAATTGCAGTGAATAACCCATTTTTCAGGTAAATAATATTTTTACGTCTTGTAAATATGTTATTTACTTGAATTATTTTCATGAAGATGCTATTTAAAATTTATCGGGAGAAAAGAAAAAGAGTGCATTACTAGTGCACATAGGAATAAGAAAAATAAAATAGTTACCTAAAATTTCGAGAATCCCATCAAGAAAGATTAGCCGCTACTTCAAGAGCAAATCTCCATGCTAGAATCCTGTCCTCATCATTGAAACGTTTCTTGAGTTCAGCAAATGCCTTGTCATTACTTCCGACTTGTTTCCTCACGTTAGATGGATCCACGTTAGAAAATATTGGCATAACAACTTGATTTTTTTGTTCCTTGCATCGGATAATATGGACCAACTCATCGAGGCACCAAGAGGAAGATGCATAATTTTCCGAGAAAATAATCAAAGAAACCTTTGATTCTTCAATGACTTTCTGAAGAGTGGATGGAATTTCATCTCCCCTCTTGATATCCTCATCAATGAAGGTTGTAATTCCATATCGGTGTAGTTCTTTGTAAAGTTGGCATATGAAATTCTTACGGGTGTCGTCGCCTCTGAAGCTAAGAAAAACATCGTTCTTCTTATTTGAGACAACCGAGTAAGAAGAAGAGGCGGCGGCCACGGTGGCCGCGGTAGCAGAGGCGACAACAGATGTGGCGGTGGAGGCGGCTTTTCTGTATTCCTTCTAAATTCAAGGACCAACCCATTGTCATTGTACGGAATCACAAATAAAAAACGGAGAATAGGCTCATTCTAATGTAATAGAACTGATATTTGATATAAATCTTAGTATCGTATAGAGAGAGTCGACGAATGAGATGAGTTCATTTCAAAATTCACAGATGAGCAAATGGCAAAAAAGAACGCATTTATTTCCCTTTTATATCTTGCATCGATAGTATTTTTGCCTTGGTGGATCTCTCTCTCATTTACATTTAATAAAAGTCTGGAATCTTGGGTTAATAATTGGTGGAATACTAAGCCCTCCGAAATCTTTTTGAATGATATTCAAGAAAAGAATATTCTAAAAAAATTCATAGAATTAGAGGAACTCTCCCTCTTCGACGAAATTCTAAAGGAATACCCGGAAAGGCGTTTACAAAAGCTTTACATTGGGGTTTACAACAAAACGACGACGACGGCAGCGGCAGCGACATCCAGCGCCATATCCCTAGATCGAAATTACAAGCGTGTTTTTTCGATCTAGTTTTTGTATTTGAGAATAAGAGACTCCACATTGCTCCAATAAATAGAAACGGTGGAGGTTTTATGCTCCATCCGCGAAAACTAACGGATAAAGTAAAATAAAACAAAAAACCATATTGATGACCAAGAAAACTTGCAAAATTAAAAAGGCCCTTTTGAATTGGTCCATTTTCGGATCTTCCAATTGATTACTACAATAGAATATTTCCACACAAAAATTTAAATTATTTTTTTTTTAAAAAACGACAACAAATTAGAGAACCTATGCAGAACCACAAAACACTAGTTAAAGTCAGAGGTCAGTTAATAAAGGAGCTGGTCTGAACGACGCTTCCCAGGACGGAAGGAAAATAAATTATCAGTTAAATGAACTGGAGATTCGCGTTATGGGAAAATTACCTGACTAACTCAAATTTAAAGATCATTACATCAACATGACACAAAAAATTAACACTAAACTAATGACACAAAATTAAACAAAAATTAACTAAAATTTAAATTTGTAGCATCTTAGTCAATAATGGAAAAAGTGTGTCATGCTAGTAAATAGATTTAAAAAAAAAAAAAAAAAGTGCTCATATTCTACAGTTCGGATTCATCGCGTTAACTATCGTTCCTTGCAGGGGTTCTGATTAAGAAGAACCACTGCGTGTTTTGTGTGGTCCTTAATGTAGTAGAAGACATCCTTCCCTTGTTAATAAAATCAAGTACAAAGGAGAGGATTAGGATTCCTCAGACAGCAGGGGAAAGGGGCAAAAATTAGACTAAAAAACATACCACAGAGGCACAAAACATGACACTTTAGCACAAGGTTTGGTCATTTTTGTAACAACGATTTATGCAGATTTCTACTGTAGGACATGAAAAAATGCACTACTGGTGAGGTTCTGTTTTCCGGTCGTCGGATCTGTATTACAAATTGTCTGCTCTACATTTTTTTTTTTTTTTTTGATGTTTGATCAGATTTAACAATCATAAACACGCCCTATCGGTATGATGCCCAACCAATATAATGTTAGCATAAAAAAGAAACACAAAAAAAGAAAAAAAAAATCCCTCTTAACATTTGCATCACTAAAATAGGCTACCATCACACTAGATAGTCTGAAAAATGCAGGTCAAATCCCGAGTGTTTCGTTCGTTAGCTATTTTTCCAATTGATTCTGCAATATATCTAATTGTCATACGCGCTTTTTTTTCTAATTCCACACATTTTACATTAAAATTCGAAGGTGCACCTTATCGAAAAGAATAGAGTGCCTTGGAATAGTCAGAATGGGATGATAGCCTAACTTACATGACCTGTGGAATTTTAACCTGCATAAGAGGAGCAAAATTTTCAGAATCATACTTAATCTTGTATCAAGAGAGTTTGGTAAGTATTTTCTCGTGGATTCGGGATACAGAGCAAGTTCTGAAAATGTAGGTTTGTTTTCCCTAACACCAAAGGTTTTCTAAACAGAAGATTGGTACTGCATTTCGCCTAGATAGAGAAAACTGAAAAGATAATTCTGTCCTCACTTACAGAAGTCTTTCCCTAGCCAGTTTGATGGAGGATAACAAATTCATTACGTAAAAAGGAAAAAAAGAAAAAAGAAAAAGAACAACTACAACCACACAAAATAAAGGAAAAAAGAATAAGAATAACCTTGACTTTTTAAAATGGATGTTACAGCAGTATCCAACCGTTAATTAGTGGATTATGGTCCACTTGTTAATCACTTTTTGTATGTTGCAAAATACCACGGACTAGTACAAATCCAAATGATGCCACCATTCCGATAAGGTATCCAGCTACAGCTCCGAAACTCACACATATAGGCCATTCCTACATATTATCATAGAATTCAGACATGATTGCAAGAACTCAATTAAAACCAAACAAAACACACACGCACATATGTGTGCACACATAAGAATTCAGACATGGACAGAAAATCCGAGCAATCAAACAAAGTAGTCGTCCCAAATCCAATGACGTCTTCTAAGAAAAAGTAGGCAACACTCTGATAATCAAATGTGATAACAACCTGCTAAATCTCTTTAGAGCAATGCGGTTAATTATTCTTGCTAGCCCATAAATTCCCCAAATCAACCTAGTCGGTTTGAGTTAGATACTGAAACCCCGTTGATCCTTACAATCTTTAGGAAACATGAAGCTCTTTGTTATTCAACAGGCAGATGGCTCCGAGATACAAACCCCAGACCATGGTCTAGCTGCTAAAACCACCCCTAGAGTTCAACACTAATAATATAGATGCAGAGACAGAATTTTTGTTTTTTTTTGTTTTTTTCCCCTCTCATAATATGGAAACCTTACCTGCCATGGCCTTTCCCAGTCAAGTGGCATGGGCCAAGCCCCAAACCAAGATCCAATTAGAGCTCCATGTGCAGGTAGACAAATCATATATTCTACAGTTCCAACTGGCCTGCAATTTGATAAACTTACAGGTCATGTCAGCAACATATGAATCAAGTGATCGAAAGGTAATATCAGTCCAAGAAAACTTATCCTGACTAAGGGTAAAGAAAATTACTTCGTAAATGCAAATAGGCGCTGCCAATCTGTCCATGAAGAACCAAAAACGGAAGCTGCAGGCACAACCTGCCAAAACAATTAGTTATCACAGCATGGATAACACGGCAAACAAGGAAACATAAAACTTTATTATCTTAACAATTAGAAAAAAAATAAAAAGAAAAATAAAAAGAAAACGAGATTATATTACATCTACTTCTCTGATAAAATTTACCCAAATAGTCTACTATTATTAACCTCATTCAACATCTTCACAATGAATGAATAAATTCAAGCACAAATTAGTCTTGAAATTAGCGATCAATATTGACAAGTAAAAGAACATTGACGATGAGATTACAGCTAAAGGTAACAACTCAAATAGAAAATGTAACAAAATCCAAAATTTAAATGCAGAGAATGAGAAGAACTTCGGTACTTACCACATACAATGACATCATCATAGACCAATTAACGGTACTTGATAAATACCTGAATCAAGAAGAAACAAGGGCACGAGTAACCTAACCGAATTTTGACATCAAGACTACAAGTAACTAATGAGGATCTAAAATTAAATGCGATGTGTGTGTGTGTCTGTGTGCGCGCGCGCTGTGCGTGTTTATTGAATTATATATGCATGATAGTGTGTGTCTCTGCACGTCATGGAAAAACTTGTTAAGGTCTTAAGTGACATACTTGATGCCAACAGGTGCACCCAAGGCAATTGCTCCAAAAGCATTCACCAGAGCCCCTATATGGAAAACAACACAAAACTTACATTTTATAAAAATCAACATTGCCAAAAATGTACTAGAAATGACATCCAGAGATTCTAGCCCTGCTGAGGTAAGTATGTTTAGAAGTGAAAACTATCACGAAACAAGCCACTACAAACAAAAACGACAACCCTTTACACAGAAAACTTCAAAAAGTCTACTTTCATCATTATCTAACCTAAAAACACAATCAACAAAAAATGATTCCACTTCTTTTTTAAAAAAGCATTGAACATAGAGAAGGTCGTGGTAAGGTATGAAAAACAAGTAAGATACAGTTCTAATCAGTGAGATTATAACAAAACATATTCACTTCAAAAACAGTATAATAGTTTAACAGAACTTGATGAAAATCCGATATTTCATAATTGAACTAAAGGAGATCCTGTCAAGCATTGTACAGAATTTAATTTTGAACTAACCAGCAAGTAGTCCTAGTAGGCCACGCCCCACAGCTCTCAAGTACTGAAATTCAAATTGCATTACAAAACAATAAGAAACTAGAAAATAAAATCCAACAACGGAAAAGTTGAACAAAAATCCTCAATGCCAAACTAAATTTTTTTGCATTTTCCTAAAATCTCTTAACAACCTAAATGCAACAAGAAGAGAATAAACAAACTTACAGAACATTCATGGCGATTCTGCCTATAACGACTGTAAAGAAGGATCACAACTGGGCACTCGACAACCTTAAAGGAAAGAAACATTAGAGCGAAAGAACAAAACCCATTTTAAAATCGACGGGAAATCAATCAGAATGGAGGAGATAAAGAATACCCAGATGAGGAAAAGCGTTTGGGAAGGATGAGAGATGAGAGTGATGGAATGAAGATTGTGGGCCACCCAGAAGGAGACGGCTAATCCAACGGCGCAGATCGAGTGGACTATAAACGCCTCCGCAGCGGATACCGCTGCCGAGGCCGAGAGTTCGCTGGGTCTCCCCTGCTTCTTGTGCTTCATTGTGCTCGCGGGATCAGACTGCAAAAGAATTATCATAACCACGAAACGAATATATATATAGGAACGTCGAAAGCAAGAAAGAAGTAGACTTTCAGTTAACCTGACAGGTTTCCGGCGACCATCAGCGGTGGCCGGCGTCGAGAAAGATGGCGTTGATGATCTCCCAAGCTTCCACGACAATTCCCTCGTTGGTGAAGACGGAATCGGAGCTCGTATCGCCCCTATTGACGGTGACTTGTTCCCGGCAAAATCGGAGCTCCAATTGGGGATGCCCTTTTGTTTTTTGTTTTTTGTTTTTGTTTTTTTGTTTTTTGTTTTTTGTTTTTTGTTTTTTTTCTTTTGGATTTATAATTAAATATTTTTTAGAAGTTTTTTAACAAAACCTTAAAATTTTTTAAAATTAGTTAAAAGAATCATTTTTTAAAATGATTAATTACTTTTTTTTAAATGATCGATCAATGATTAATTAACCGTATAATAAAATTAATTTAATCAATCAATAATTGATCAACAGTTAATTACAAATTGATTATAAAATAAATCATCAAATTTTATAGTCAATTATTAATGGATCATAATCAATTATTAATTGACTAAATTTGAAAAAAAAAATGATAAATGATTATTTTGTTTAATTAAAAAAAAGTTTCAATCATCTATTAAATTAAGTGATTTAAATCTTAAATATATTGCTTCTAAGACAACATATTCTTGGAAGGAGGGATTTAGGTTTTTGTGCAAGTGGGGCTGTAATCCCACTGAAATTTTTTTTCCTTTAGGTTCATCTCAAAAATTTTATCATTTTTCTACTTTGTCCCACTACAAACTAAAACTCTCCATATAGTCCCCATTAATATTTTATCATGTAGTTTTTATATATTGATGTTATTTTTTTAAAAAAATTGTGTTTATTCCCATTAAAATTTCTGTCCACTAATGCTTGAGTCTCACTTAAACTGCCAAATATTGGATGAAGTTTTTTTTAATAAATTAAAAAAAAATAGTGAATCTACATTTTTATACTTTATATAACCTTCAATTTAAGTATGTCTTACAATTAGAATAGAGTCATTTCATATATAAATAAAGTATTATTTATTGAAATAAAAGGTTTACATTTGTCCTTTATTGACAATGTTAATAGGGTATATTTCTTTTGATAACGAAATCGATAATTCGTTAATAAGCGTGAAAAAACTATAAAGAACAACAAAAAGGTTTCTCTTTGCTCTCTCAAAATACCGTGGCCATAAAGCTCTTAAAAGAAATAACGTAAATTTTTAACCTGTAGCCAGAGATAGGTAACGAAGTACTTTGTGGTAATTTATGCGTAAGTGTAAGAGTCCGCTTGGTGAATGAGTTGAGTTGGAGTTGAGTTGAAATTTTTAAATTTGAGTTGAGTTGACTTTTTAAAAAGTAGTTATAAACTTCTTTAACTTTTCAGAAAAATACAAGAATTGAGATGAAAAAATACAGTTTAGTTTAAGTTAAACTTTGTTACCAAATGGACCTTAAGTGTAAATTAGAATTGAAAATACAGTTATGGTAATTTATGTGAATAGTTAACAAGTAATTAAAAATAATATATATTATATGTGTACTTAGGGGCAATAAATTATTAACATAAAATAACTGCATGTTTTTTTTTTAATTAAAACATAAGCTTACTTGTTTCAAAACGTATGATCCCTTTTTAAGTTTTGAAATTTTTTTTTTTTTAATTTGACACAATGTATGCTTATAACTGACATATACGAAAGATATTTGGGCCTCCTTTGGTAATTTCACTTAAATTGTACTTTTTCATCTCAGTTTTTGTCTTTTTCTAAAAAAGTTTTTGTTTTTTTTGAAAAGTCAACAAAAATTTTTAACTCAAACTGTATTTTTCAACTCAAACTCATTCACCAAATAGACCCTTGATTTTTGAATTTGCTCTCAAGTTCAAGTATTTACAAATACACATATAACAACAAGGGAAATGGAGTAAAATCATTATTTCAAATTTTCGTCTTTTGGTAAGAAAATTAGTGAGGAAGGATACCCTTAAAAAAATTTTAAAAAAGTTGAAAAAACCATGGATAAATTTTTTTTTTTTTCATTATGTGTTACGAGGAAGAAAATGCTAAAATTATCAAAATATTATGACAATAAAATATCTAATCTGTTGTATTTTACAATTATCCACCTTACATATCATTCTTTTTATCGAACTTTTTCATCTTTTTTTTTTTTTATTAAGTTGGAGGTATTACAATGGGTCTCAATGGATTTACAATTTTCTTTCTTTTTTATTTTTCACTATACCAAACAACTTGAAAATTCCATTTTCTTCCCTAAAATCCTTCCTCTCTCCCAAACAAAGGCTTATTCGGCTCAAGAGTCCTAACTGTTTGAATCACATTCAAATAGGATGTTTTTTTTTTTTTTTTTGAAATCTAAATTGCACTTATTTTTTCTCTCTCAAAAATCAATCCGATTCAAATTGTCAGTTTGAATTGCATTTTTCTAGTTTGAACCCATATCCATATGCCGAACATGTACTTTTTTACCCTTCAAGGAAACAAAATTTTGACTAAAATAAAAAAAATAGTTGGACTGTAATTATAATATCAATTTTTGAGTATCTATTTATCTATGTTGCAGGTAAGTTGTCATGACAACAAAGGTAAGATGATTAATCTAAGAGATTTTTTTTTTTTTTTAACTTAGGGGTGGAAGGATTCAAATTATGTACTTCTAAGTAGAGTCAAATATGGTATTACCACGAGGCTATGTCTGCAACCACTCTAAGAGGATTTTTTTTGTCAACTTCTAGTTTACAAGTTTCCGTTTCTAATAGAAAATTGTTAAACTAAATCTAGGTGAAATATAATAAAAATTTATTTATACACAATTGGATTACATCCAATACAAAATTAATATAAATGTTTATGTTTATACGCGAGTTTGATTGATATATAGCAAGAAAATGTAACATATTCGAATCCTTATTTTCTAATGAAGGCTATGTTCAATCACATGCGTGAAAGAAAAATTTTGACCACTTTTTAACCCCCATAACTAACCCCTGTCTGGAGTCTAGATCTACTATTCTATTTTCATGTTTCAGTGATTGTCCCCTCAATAATGTTTTGACAACTCATCAATTTGTTCAAAAATTTTTAGTATTTAGCATTTTTTATATTACTAAATTTTTAAATTCAGATAATTTGGCATAATATTACTGGGAGAATAGCCAATAAGACAGGAAATCTGAGTTGACTCCCCTATTTAGGATATTCATTTGCCAACATTTATACTATTTTCATTTGAATGGTTCATCCAAATATGTGTTTGATAAGCACAATTGGAAATGAAGTATTCAAATGTTATTCGAGTTTTTTGTTCTTAAATGATAAAAAGTCCCCAAAAAAATTAGGCTCATTCTGATGTATCTTTTATAGTGATCTAATATTTTTTTTTTTTTTTTTTGTTGAAAGCTATTTCAGATATCATTTACCCATTTCTCTCTATGTATTTTTAGATAAGTGCTTTCAATTGCATATTTAAATATTTTTGTTCAAATATTCTATTCCAAAACATCCAAATGTCAGTTTGGATGAAAGTTAAAATATTTATGTTTAAATATTTTTATTCAAATGTTTCCATTCCAATTGTTTATATTCTGATGCTTCTCCCAAACGAACTCTTGGCTATTGTAAATAGAAAATATACCAAATTGTTGTTCATGTCTTTTGCCTCTTTGTATCTCTTAGATTTTTAGGCACTCTTCTCTCCTTTTTGTCTCTCCCTTGTTGTTGATCCGGCTAACGGTGAGTTACTTGTTATGCATCAATGAGCTAAATGTCCGAAAAGGCAGGGATGTGCGAGGAACCGGCCTCCGAGAGCAAGCACAGATGCCAACCTTGAGCAAGCTCCCTCCATGCTTTCTAGCATTAAAGCATAATGTGAGGATTTGACATTAGGTTTGCATGGCGGGATAGTTGTGACCGTTAATTTGGGGAGGCAATGCATTTACAAAAACCGCCGGATCAAAGGCATGAGATAAACTTGTCGGCCTTTCCGTGGGAATAAAAGGACATTAGATTTCTGACAATGGCCTTTCTGTCGGCCAAAATCTTGCCAATTCAACTCGATTCAACGACATACGTAACTAATTTCTGACAATGGTCACCTATTGGGTGACTGCAATTCATGCCAAGCTTGATCTAGATCACCTATCGGGTTGGATCGACTTTTGTTTCTATAGGGGGCCCGACCCGCTCTCTGTATGAGCCTACATGGCCGAGCCAGATGGCCATTTAAAAAAAATAAAATAAAAATAAAAAACCTCTATTAGAACATTTGGTGGTTCTGAAATTACAAGCTCACAAATTTTCAAGCTTTTGGTTTCGTTGCATCGTGTACCTTTTACAAAAGTGACGCAAAGCTGTCATAATAGTGTCTTTTTACCGTAAAAGTGGATCAAATTTAATTCTTCTTCTTCTTCCAATTTCAAAAATAATAATAATAAAAATAAATTAATTATTCCATGTTATACTTTAGATTTCCAAGAAATGAATCAAAATACTTTTTCTATGGTCAAGAATAAATACAGAGTTGCCCTGGAACTTCCTTAAATATGTTTGAACATTCAAATTCGGTGTTAATCAAATCAATAAATTAAAAGCTCTAGGGCAAAAAAGTAAACAAACAAATAATAAGATCGTCATTAAAGTTAGATTCACGATAATAAAATTATTTGCACCCTACCATCATGATTAGGAGATGTCCGTGGTACTTAACACCATACATTAGAAAGTAATCATAGTATATGCATAAATAATTCTCATTTTTTAATTAATTTTGGTGCTATTTATTGTTGGTGTCATAAATATTTTTCTTGAATTAGATTGAAATTAGGAGCCTTTGCTAATGAGTCTACAAGAAAGTTAACAATTCAGTAATATATTTGGATTTTTTGTTTTGTAATTGGCAACTTTGGCATACTTTTTATTTATTTCTTTGTTTTTGAGATAGTTTAAAATAAATTATGATAAATAGTGTATTTACAGTATAATTTTATTTACGAAAAATATTTTTTATAAATAAATTATCTATCTTAAATATGCTAATTATTTATCGTATTTTGAAATATGATGTTTATCTCTTACCATTTGCCTCATCATCTCATTTCAACTCAAACTGTACTTTTTTTTTGTCTTTTTCCGAAAAATTTTTTTTATCTTTTCTAAAAATTCAAAAAATTTACTATTACAACTAAAATATTTCAACTCAAACTAATCAACCAGACGGACTAAGTTTCGGAGGGAGGAAAAAAAGTTATTTAGCTCCTTTTTTTTTTTTTTTTAATGCCATGATTTCTGAAGTAATTGGGATGTGCAACAAGCCACAACTTGTGTCGGACATACGGCACTGGTCATTTAATGCCACAAAAAAGAGGACCCAAACGAGAAAGAAAAGGGTGTTTTTTTTTTTTTTTTTTTTAAGAGAGATATAACCTCAAATCCAGCCGTTTTATACTGTATTTATTTCTGACCAAACTTTTGGTTTTGTTTTGTTTTTTGTTTTTCTGTTTTTTTTTTTTGAAAAATATAGCTGATCTTATTAATGAATTAAGGGAGTGTTTGGTGAATGAGTTTAGTTTAAGATTTTTAAATTTCAATAGTAATTTTTCAG
>CM046383.1:26830360-26894936 GCA_025413485.1 Ficus microcarpa | reverse complement strand
AAAACTTGTTATTTCCTTATTGTGACTCATCTAATGACGTCACTCGGCTTACTTCACATATTTTTCAAAATTTACATTTTTGCCCCCAAAAATGAAAATTTTGACATTCTTGTCCTTTGACCTAGATTGGTCTCCTTTGATGATATCTTGACCAAATATATCAGTCGGGCCTTAACTAATGCTAGGGATGCTTGATTTTACGGGTGTTTTTACTGTCTAATTGGGCTAACCCGCCCATACTGACATATTTTGCAGTATTTTCTCATACCGCAGCATTTTCCACTATCGAGTCAACTGTTGACCACTTTTGGTCAAACTTTGACTTTTTCGGTCAAAGTTGACTTTTTCGGTCAAATTTTGACTTTTTCGGCAAAACGTCCCTTATCGCCCCTTTCGACCAGAAAAGGCGTTTTCTAACCTTAAAAATCTGTTTTGAGTCTTATTGAGCCATAAGACTCTGTAAAACGTGTGAAAAACTCTTAACTGAGTTTTTCCGAAAACATATCAATATATTCTCATTATTCCTCTAAAGAAGGAAAAGGGCCATCATGAAAATCTGGTTATCACAATTTTACCTAGACATGGTTGATGTGCTATGTGCTATGTGATGTGTTGTTATGCTAAGTGTTAATTGATATGCTACGGGGCATATCAAAACGTGATTTATGCTTATGCTATGAAGTATGTTATAATATGTATGATTAGATTACATGTCAAGAAGAAGAATAAGTGGCATCACGATGCATGCTCACTAATTATAATAAGAAGAATAAGAGTAAGTATGACATGACAAGATGAAGAGTAGCTGGACGGCAAGATAGCTTGCCTGTGTCGTGCCACCCGCCTTAGGTCGGGTTGGACTGTGGATTGAGTTGGACTTGGTCTGGCCGCCCCAACCAATTCATAGTTGCGCGCCGGGTACGTACACTCATGTAAGGGCCCATAGATTAGATAAGTTAAGAAAGTAAGCTAAGATGGAATAAGAAAGCATAACATGAACATAATTGGTTCATGCATACTATATGTCTTGAAATATATGCAATAGAATGATGTTGTGTGTAGATTATGTGTCGCGGTATAGGAGTTGTACTTGCTGAGCAAAAGCTCATTGTTTTAAGTTTGTGCTGTAGGTAAGCCACCTGTCAGCTGATGATGATGCAAGGTGGAGTCGCGTGGCTGGGCACTGTGAATAATGGGAAATGGAAACTACTACGCGTTTTGACATTTATGAAATGTTCAGTGATAGTTAGTTAATAGTATGCTCGTAAGCACAACTGTGTTTTAGTTCGTATTTTATATTTCGTATTTGTACATATACCGTATAGAAAAAAAAAAATTTCCGCTGTGTTTTCATGTAATAAGTAAGTAAGTTCAGTATAAATTATTCATGTATGTAAGTACGTAAACAAGGTAACGGTCCGTGCTAGGCGGGTCGTTATAGTAACGTCCTATGTGAGGCTGCTCCTGATTAGGATGCCTGTGTAGGTAATCTCCTGCTTCGTTGAAGGACAAAGATATAAGTTCCTAATCTTAGAATATTGGTAACCTAACCAACATTCATACATATAGTCCTAGTTGTATGTCCCCTTCATAACTTATAATAGCTTGTGGGGTTACTACAAGTAACCCTCGTGGTTTATTATCAACCTTGGATCTTACCTTATTAGGTTACCTAGGGTACTCTTGTAGGCTAAGATCATACATAGATTGCAACGACCCGCCTAGCCAGGCCGTTACCGTACTTACATATCTAGTGACGTAGTGAAATTTAGCGGAAATTTTTTTTTTTTCACAAGCATATAAACATACACACTTTAACTAACATACGATGTTTTGCGTACGCATATACCATAATTACACAACTTTGTTCTATTTGAAAGAAAATACTTATTAATACAAAACGCGTAGCGGTCATGTTCCCACTTTTTCACAGTCGCTCTGTCACGCTCCTCCATCATTGCATCAGTCGTTGCTCATAGGTTGCTTACCTACAGCATAGACGTAAGACGTGAGCTTTCGCTCAGCAAGTACAACTTGTTAATCCGCGTCATAACAAAATAACACATAATAAAACTTAGCATTCTCAACATGTCGTAACATAACAGCATAACATACTTAGACATGCATGAACCATTTATGCTTCATTATGCTTTCATAACATACTTCCTATCTTATCTTGACTCATCTTACTTATGGACCCCTTATATAAGTGTTCGTACCTGGTGCACAACTATGGAGTGGTTGGGGCGGCCAGACCAGTTCCAACTCAAACCATAGTCCAACCCGACCTCGGACGAGTGGTATGACACTGGCAAGCTTGCTTGCCATTTTACTTGTTTTTTCATGATCTATTTCTTGATCTTGGTTTTATCTTAATTATGGGTGAACATGCTTCATGATGTTACACCTACTCGTATCATACTCATGATCTTAACATTTCATACAATATAAACATACCTCAACATCTCACATAGTCTAGCATGCATCGTATTAAACATTAATCACATGCTTAACATATCACATAACAACCAATATAGCATACATCGAACACTATATTAACATGCTTAGGTAAGCATCACAACAAGTGCCTATGCTGTAGGCGGAGTTGTACTTACCTTATCTCCGAGATATGATTGCCTCTGTCTAGGATGCAAACGCAGGTTATCCCCTGCTATATTAAAGGACAAAAGTAAGAGATCTTGATCTTATAGAATGTTGGTAACCTAACCAACATTCACATATCGACCTAGTTATATGTCCCCTTTATAACTCTTAATAGCTTATGGGGTTACTACAAGTAACCCTCGTGGTTTAGCATAACCAACCTTGGATCTTACCTTATTAAGTTACCTAAGGTAATCTTGTAGGCTAAGTCCATACATAGATACGTAGGACTAGATCATTATTCCATTCTTAAACTTGGTTGTAACCCATAACCTACTCGGTTATTATCGGTCATCTAAAGTACTACTATCTTGATACAATATTGGGTAATATTGGGTAACCCTTGGTCTTATTAATTTGATACCATGTTGGGTTACATTGGGTAACCCTTAGTCTTACTAACCTTGGTATTATATTGGGTTACATTGAGTAACCCTTGGGGTGATTTATCTTAAGTTAACCCTTATTTGGTTACTAAGGTCCAATTAAGGGGTAACCTATTGGGTGACTATAGGTAACCTTGGGCTTTGGACCCAGTGCTATAGTTCGGGTGTAATACTTGGTTATTGGTGGTAAACTTCTTGCTTACCTTAATTTTAAGAAAACCTAAGTCTATAGTTCCACTTGTTTTCTTTAGAAAATGGGTTGTTTCCACCACCTTTTTACAAAAATCCTCTTTATCCATTTTATAAAAATTTGGGTTTTCTCATAAAAATATTTGAAAATGTTATTAAAGATTGGAACTACCTTTGGAACAGTTCCTGAAGTCGAATAAACAGTTTTGGTTCAAAAATACTAAATCCTTTCATTTTTCTGGAAAACTTTGTACAGAATTTTATTGCTTTCTGTACACTCTTTGTAAATCCAGTTATATGTAAAGATCTAGGCAGAATCTGAAAAAGTTTTCTTCATGAAACTTTTAGATCTCGAAAAATTCTAGAACTTTCATGTTTACTACAAAACCCAGTTCGGCCTGTATCTACGTCAGTTTTAATTTGAACGGTCTGGTCGTGTATCCTAGGTCTGGATAGACTAGTCTCAGGTTTTCATGAAAATGAAGGCTATTGGAGCCTAATTTTGGAAAACTGTTTGCGTTGGCCTCTAGGAAAAACTGTTCTAAACAACTTTCATGTTTTGAGTTTTTCCAAATTCGGCCTCTAAAGGCCTCAAAATTTACGTTTCCGAAAACTGGTCAGGATTGATCCGAACCTGTCCGTTTTTCGGTTTAGAGTTTGGTTTACGTCCTAAACGTGAGATCTAGCTCAACCAGCCACCGCATGAGTCCTAATACACACATGCAGCAGTTTTCTAACGTAAATTTTGTTTAAACACATTTTCTAACTTAGCCATGCAAGCCTATCATCATTAGATAATTTCTAGTTGCAAGATTTAAGCCATAGCAAGCATATCAAGCATTGTCATGAGATTCTAGCAACCTAGCATAAAATTTTCATCCACAACCATCCTAGGGCAGCTTAGGGGACATACTATAGACCATCATTTAGCATGCAAATCACAATTGTAAAGCAAGCATGCACACAAAAAGATCAAACCACCCTTAAACTAAATCAAGCATACCTAGGTTCTAACTTTGGACACAAAAATAAATTGAGCTTATGCTCTTACAAAATTGACTTGAAATACATGTAAATCTCAATTTAAAAGCTTAATTGAAAAAGTTAGAGGTTTAGAAAATTTTACCTTGATCAAACACACAAGTGGGAGCTAAGGTTGGTTCTCCAAAAACTCTCCTCCCTTGCACCCCCGCTAAGGCCGGTCCTTGTGCTCCTTTTTGCACCAAACTTATGGCTGATTTTGGGGTGGTTGCTAGCACTCAAACTAAGCCCTCCTTGACATAGAATTTTGTCAATTTCTTACCCACAAACAGCCGGTTTTATGGCTTCAAAAATGGGCACAAAGCTGTCCCAAAAAAAACTGTTTTGCACCTTGGAAGAAAACTCACACTCCAAGCACCAAAACCCCTAAGTTTCTTAAAATTTTTCTTCACCAAATCACTCCCTTGAATGTTCGGATTTTTGAAGGGGAAATGGGCAAGAGTTTGGCTGCTTTTTCTTGTTTTTTTTTCAGCCAAAAATCAGATCACAAAGGGGGCTATTTATAGGAAGAATTTGGGGTCAAAATGAGATTATTTTTGGTTCACCTTTTTGAAACAACTCCATAAGTTTCTCTAATTATTTTTTTCCTCCCCAAGGTGGCCGGCCATCAACATATGAGCTGTCACCATTATCCCATTTTTTAATCATTTTTTTTTCTAATTAAAATCTTAATGATGCCATAAATCCCATGGGTGAGGTCATGGGTGAGGTCATGCATGAGGTCATAGGCATTGTTTGGCTTTGTCTCATAAAAGCTGTCCACTTTTTATTCAACACATATGTTTTTGATACTGAGCTCACTAATACACAATACTGTGACATAGTATAGCAGTCCAAAATTTATCTGTACGAAAATGGACAGTACGAAAAATTTTCTTTTTGCTTAAAACTTTTTGGCCCAAAAATACCTATGTATTATGCTTGATTTTTTTCTATGGTAGTTTGATTTCTTATCTACATTTCCTTGATTATATTTTTGATTTTTGCAGTATATTTTCCATACTGCTTGTCATTTTTTAGTGTGGTCAACTCTTTGACTACCTTTGGTCAACCTTTGACTTCATTGACCAAACTTGACCTCCTTGGTCAACTTTGACTCTTTTGGTCAAATTTTGACTTTCGTTGACTTTCTTTGACTTCCTTGGTCAAAGTTTGACTTTCGTTGACTTTCTTTGACCAATCATAAAATCATGGGTTTTCTTCCTCTTTTAACCCAAAAAGTCATTTGTTTAACTAAACCATTCATTTCCGAGTCTTATAAAGCTAATAAGATATCATAAAATCATTCAAAAACCCTAATTAGGAATTTACACAAATACCTCCATGGTTCAATTTAAACTTCTCTACAAGAAATTGTATTGAAGAAAATTTCGTTATTACAATCTACCCCCCTTAAAAATTTTCGTCCCCGAAAATTAAAATAAACTGGGGTAGTTCTTGCGCATCTTTTCTTCTACTTCCCAGGTTGCTTCTTCAACCTTGTGATTTCGCCATAGGACCTTAACCATGGGAATGGTTTTATTTCTGAGGACTTTTTCTTCTCGATCCAGAATTTGTACAGGCCTTTCTTCGTAAGTTAAGTTGGTTTCAACCTCCACGGGTTCTTGGCTAAGCACACGAGAAGGGTCTGGTACGTATTTCTTTAGCATCGAGACCTGGAAAACATTGTGCATTGACGCTAGTTCAGGCGGTAGGGCAAGCTTATAGGCTACTTTCCCAACCCTTTCAAGGATTTCAAATGATCCAGTATACATTGGACTAAGCTTTCCCTTCTTACCAAACCTCATTACTCCCTTCACAGGAGCAATTTTAATAAACACGGCGTCTCCGATTTGAAATTCCAAAGGCCTTCTACGTTTATCGGCATAGCTTTTCTGTCTACTAAAGGCTATGTCAAGCCTCTGCTTAATCTTCTTGATGTCTTCAGAGGTCTTCTTGATGAAATCCGTTGTCTGAAGTTGCTTATGTCCAACTTCCTGCCAATGGATAAGAGATCGACACTTCCTTCCGTATAGCGCTTCAAATGGAGCCATGCCAATCGAAGCATGATAGCTGTTATTGTACGAAAATTTGATCAGTGATAGCTTCTGATCCCAGTTTCCCTTGAAATCCAACACGCACGATCTTAACATATCTTCTAGCGTCTGGATAGTTCGTTCAGATTGGTCGTCAGTTTGAGGGTGGAATACCGTGCTGAACTTCAGTTTCGACCCCATGGCGTTGTGAACACTTGCCCATAATCGAGAAGTGAAGCGTCCATCACGGTCTGAGATGATCGATTTTGGCACTCCATGGTATCTGACGATCTGGGATACATAGATTTCGGCCAGTTTTTCCACCGAAAATGTGGCTTTAATCGCAACAAAGTGGGCTGATTTGGTCAATCTATCAACTATAACCCAAATTGTGTCGTTTCCGTTCGCAGTTCGGGGCAATCCTACTATGAAATCCATAGTAATTTGCTCCCATTTCCACTCAGGAAGCTCTATTTTCTGCAATTCTCCACCCGGATGTCGATGTTCCGCCTTAACTTTTTGACAAGTTAGGCATTTGGACACGAACTCTGCCACTTCATTCTTCATTTTTGGCCACCAATAGTTCTCTCGGAGATCCTTGTACATCTTGGATGCGCCTGGATGTACTGAATACGGCGTCTTGTGTGCTTCTGACATGATCTGATCCTTTAAAGATTCTATGCCAGGGACACAAATTCTCTCTTTGAAGTAGATCACGCCATCAGTAGAAGTCCTAAACTCCTTGCTTTTCTTGCCAAAGAGCTGTGCTTTCAGCAAAAAGGAATCCTTTCCTTGGTGCGCCTTAATAGATTCCAGCAAATCCGACTGAAGAGTCAAGGAAGATAACTTTCCAGTTATCATTTCCAGGTTGAAATCGGAAATCTCCTTTTGTAGTGGCTTCGGAAATGCTTCAATAGACATCAACATTCCCACCGATTTCCTACTCAAGGCATCGGCTACCTTGTTCGCTTTTTCGGGATGATAAAGGATTTCACAATCATAATCCTTCACTAGTTCTAGCCATCTACGTTGTCTCATGTTGAGCTCCTTCTGGGTGAAAATGTACTTGAGGCTTTGATGATCTGTATAGATCTCACATTTGTTCCCGTATAAGTAGTGCCTCCAAATCTTAAGTGCGAATACCACAGCTGCAAGTTCCAAATCATGGGTGGGGTAATTCCTTTCATGGATCTTTAGTTGTCGTGACGTATAGGCTACTACCTTCCCATTTTGCATCAAAACGGCTCCTAATCCATTTTTGGAAGCGTCGCTGTAGATCACAAAATTTCCTACCTCTACATCCGGAATTATCAACACCGGTGCACTTGTCAGCTTGTTCTTAAGCTCTTGGAAATTATCCTCACATTTCTGAGTCCATTCAAACTTTCTCCCTTTTCGGGTAAGAGCGGTGAGCGGTGAGCGGTGCAGCTATCTTAGAAAAACCTTTAACAAATCGTCGGTAATATCCGGCTAAACCAAGAAAACTCCTTATCTCCGTGACATTCTTGGGTGCAGACCATGCACTAACTGCCTCCACCTTTGCAGGATCTACGGATATTCCTTCCTTTTGAACCACATGACCTAAGAAATGCACTTTTTCCAGCCAAATTCACATTTCGTGAACTTAGCATCCAACTGATTTCGTCTCAGCGTCTCCATTACCAGTCTTAGGTGATGCTCATGTTCAGCATTGGACTTTGAGTAAATCAAAATATCGTCAATGAAGACAATCACAAACTTGTCCAAATACTCCTTGAACACACGGTTCATGAGGTCCATAAAAGCAGCTGGAGCATTAGTTAGTCCAAACGGCATCACCAAAAACTCATAGTGCCCATAACGTGTTTGAAAAGCTGTCTTGGCAATATCTGTCTCCTTGATTCTAAGCTGATGATAATCTGATCGTAGATCGACCTTTGAGAACACCATCGCTCCCCTAAGTTGATCAAACAGGTCGTCAATCCTTGGAAGTGAGTACTTGTTCTTGATCGTGATCTTGTTCAACTCACGATAATCAATACATAATCGCAATGATCCATCCTTCTTTTTGACGAATAGAACAGGTGCTCCCCACGGGGAATGACTCTGTCGGATGAATTCTTTGTTTAGCAGCTCCTGTAATTGCACTTGAAGCTCCCTAAGCTCAGCGGGTGCCATACGATAGGGTGCTTTCGATATCGGTGCAACACCAGGTAACAATTCGATTTCAAACGAGATTTCTCTTTCTGGCGGAAGTCCGGGTAAATCTTTTGGAAAAACGTCCACATATTCTTTTATGATAGGAACATCTTCTGGTGTCAGCTCCGTCTCTCTGTTCTTGTCCATTATGTTAGCTAAATATCCTTGACAACCATTAGCTAACATTTTCCAAGCTTTCATTGTCGAAACACATCTAGTTGTTTGGCTCTGAGATCGTCCGTAGAAACTAAACTCCTCTTCGCCGTGTGGGTCGAACATTACACAACGCTTTCGGCAGTTGATCTTAGCGTTATATTTGCCTAAGAAATCCATTCCTAAGATCACATCGAAATCTTGTAGCTTGATCGCGATGAGATCTACAAATAATTCTCTGCCGCAAATGATCACGGAAACATTTCGCATCCAAAAATTGGACCACAAAATCTCTCCGGATGGCAAAGAAGTTTTGAAAGGCTGTATTAAGCTATCCACACCTCTTCCTACTTTCTGGGCGAACTCCAATGATACAAATGAATGAGTGGCTCCAGAATCAAACAAGGCAATAGCATCATAGGTGACGATAGAGATCTGACCTGTCACCACATGCGACGTTCCTGCTTCAGCATCCCCTCTGGTGTAAGCATAAATTCTAGCCTGAGGTTCAGGGGCTTCCAGTCTTCCCTGAGAAATTGGAGGTCCTTCCAGTCTTACTTGAGCTGCATGTAGTTGGCTATTTGCGTTTCTGCTCGGGTACTGAAGGTTCTGAGTCTGGGTATTCAGAGGGCAATTTCTTGCATAATGCCCTTCTTTGCCACAAAAATAGCAAGCGTTTGTCCCCATTCGGCATACTCCAGGGTGCTTTCTTCCACATTTAGGGCACACAGGAAAGTCATTGTTGTTACCCTCCTTTCCTTTGTTAGTCTTCTTCTGAGAGTTACTCCTCTGTTGACCTTGCCCCGTAAAGTTTCCCTTCCTCTTGTTCCTCCCAAATGGTCGGGAACCTTGAGCAGGGTTGCTTGTTTGACCTTTTGAGGATGTTTCTGAACCTTGCCGAGGTTGCGTGGACTTTGCCGCGGCCTTCTCTTCTTTCTTGGCTTTGAAAATTTGAGCCTTTGCCTCCTTATCCCGGTTTGTCCAATATTCTGCTCGTAACGCCCGACTTATACAATCTGACACCAGGGTAGGTGGGTTACTCCCTGCACTTACTTGTTTAGAAATGTCTGTTCTGAACATGTTCATCATTCGCCTCACCTTCACCTTCTCACTAGTTACCAATTCCGAGCACAACCGAGCTAACTGTTCAAATTTCTTAACAGCCTCCATGACTGTCATCGAGCCTTGCTTCATATTGGTGAACTCATCCTGTTGAGCTGCTAAAATTTCCGGGTTGTAATACATAGTTTGGAACTCAGCTACAAAGTCTTGCCAGCTCATAGTGGCAACGTCTCTGCGCATCTGGACCGTCATCCACCAATGCCGAGCATCTTTCTTCAGAGCGAAAGAAGCACACAGAACTTTTTCTTACTCCGTCAGTCTCATAAAGTCCAAAATAACTTGAATATCAATTAACCAGTTATCGGCCGCTATCGGGTCCGTTGGCCCTTCAAAACAGGCGCTTTCATCCTCCTAAATCGCTCGTACAACAAGTCCTCTTGTACTGGCGAAATTACTTGCCCTCCAGCAGGGGCTATTGGAACTTCAGCGTTCAGAGGAATTTCTGGTGGAACCTCTGGCTGTACTTCTGGTATCGGGGGTACTCTATCATCCTGACGAGGAACTTCATTAGCTCTGGGTCCTTGGTTTATCTGAGCCAGTTGCTCTCTTAATCTATTCGTCTCTTGCTGCTGTTCTTGCAGCTGCCTTTGTAGATCAGCTACCATAGTAGCGAGGTCTGGCTCAGGTGGGTTTTCAGGTGCGGGCCTACGTCTTGGCGGCATCTTCTACTTTCCTACGGAACCATAAGAAAAGATATTATCATACCAGGAATATCCTTTCTTTCATGCATTTCTTATCCTATCGTAACATAATACATGGCGTCATGTCAACATTCATTATCATGTCATCATCACATCATATTGCATGCTTATATCATACATTTATATCTCATTATAACATTCATAATCACATCAAGATTTTCATGAACATATAGTACCATAATACTTGATCTTGCTTTTTGTATACATTCAAAAAGTACATCATATTTACAATACTGTAAATACATTTCTGGTGCTTATACTTAACATACATATCTGTCTTGTCATACTTTATATACATGGACAATTTCGATGAGAGTGCCTAACACTTCACCATCATACATAGTCAAAATAACGGGGATGGAAGTGGCTACCACTTTCCATCATACATAAGTACAAGCCTACTGTCCAAAAAGTACAAGCTAGTACATATCAGTCTAAGAGTCAAAATAAATACACACCAAGTCAGCCTAATCTATGTTGCTATACTAACTGCTGAATCAGCATCAGAGTCGTCGTCCCCATCTCCGTCGTCGAGAGGAATCTCTTCCGGGTCATCCATCAAATCATCATCCTCCTCCTCCTCCTCATCACTCGAAATATCGATGATAGGAGGATCAACTGGTGGGTCTGCCGGAATCTCCACGACATCATCGTCATCTGAGTCGTCCTCGGGGTCCTCCTCCTGCTCCACCGCAGGGGCTGGTACCTCCTGCACTGGTATAGCCGAGATCGGCTCCTCGGGTGGTGCTAGACCTACCTCATGTAGCGGCTCTCCTATACCCGCATCATCTACAGGTATCTGAGAATCCTCCTCAGCTGCCTCGTCCTGAATCATGTCAGCGGCCAACTCAGCCCCCAAAATGTCCTCGATCATATGTCCTATGGTCATCCCTGGCATGGGGTGTGGAACATACTGACGAATACGGCCCGGTAACCCGTTCCGCATAACTGTCAACGCCTCTAACATCGGGTGATCGATGTCCTGAGGAATATGAGGCAACATGACCTCCTAAAATCTCGTACAGCAGTGGGCCATAGGCTCAAGAGGGTACGTATGCCACTCGAGTACGTAGCTATGATGACGCGTGTCATACATATCCCTATAAATGTCAGCATCTTTCTGAGGTGCGCCTGGCCCGTAATCTAATATCGGTCCGAATCGGGCAGTCACTAGTGCACGAAAATGTGTCCACGTGCGATCAGGCATCTGAGGCTCTCCAATAGACATCCGCCATAGGCGGGCATCACCTACCAGACATCGACTACCCAGCAAAACCTGCAGGTGGGCCGGAATGTGACTAGTACGGAAAATCAGCTCCATGTCATATAACCACTTGGCCAAAGACACCGTCCGACTAGTACCAGCGAATAATAGTGGGTGTGACTCGTAGAAGGATGTCACTGCGTCTCGATCGTCATCAACGTGTGCCGGATCCATCGTATCTTCTCTATCATAACATAGACACATAATAAACATTTATACAATAAAAATATAAATTCAACTTACAATGATGGCGGCAATGGCAGGCAGACTGTGAAATGGTATAGCAGAGAACCGCTCTGATACCAACTCTGCAACGACCCGCCTAACCAGGCCTTTACCGTACTTACATATCTAGTGACTTAGTGAAATTTAGCGGAAATTTTTTTTTTTTCACAAGCATATAAACATACACACTTTAACTGACATACGATGTTTTGCGTACGCATATACCATAATTACACAACTTTGTTCTATTTGAAAGAAAATACTTATTAATACAAAACACGTAGCGGTCATGTTCCCACTTTTTCACAGTTGCTCCGCCACGCTCCTCCATCATTGCATCAGTCGTTGCTCATAGGTTGCTTACCTACAGCATAGACGTAAGACGTGAGCTTTCGCTCAGCAAGTACAACTTGTTAATCCGCGACATAACAAAATAACACATAATAAAACTTAGCATTCTCAACATGTCATAACATAACAGCATAACATACTTAGACATGCATGAACCATTTATGCTTCATTATGCTTTCATAACATACTTCCTATCTTATCTTGACTCATCTTACTTATGGGCCCCTTATACAAGTGTTCGTACCTGGTGCACAACTATGGAGTGGTTGGGGCGGCCAGACCAGTTCCAACTCAAACCATAGTCCAACCCGACCTCGGACGGGTGGTACGACACCGGCAAGCTTGCTTGCCATTTTACTTGTTTTTCATGATCTATTTCTTGATCTTGGTCTTATCTTAATCATGGGTGAACATGCTTCATGATGTTACACCTACTCGTATCATACTCATGATCTTAACATTTCATACAATATAAACATACCTCAACATCTCACATAGTCTAGCATGCATCGTATTAAACATTAATCACATGCTTAACATATCACATAACAACCAATATAGCATACATCGAACACTATATTAACATGCTTAGGTAAGCATCACAACAAGTGCCTATGTTGTAGGCGGAGTTGTACTTACCTTATCTCCGAGATATGACTGCCTCTGTCTAGGATGCAAACGCAGGTTATCCCCTGCTATATTAAAGGACAAAAGTAAGAGATCTTGATCTTATAGAATGTTGGTAATCTAACCAACATTCACATATCGACCTAGTTATATGTCCCCTTTATAACTCTTAATAGCTTGTGGGGTTACTACAAGTAACCCTCGTGGTTTAGCATAACCAACCTTGGATCTTACCTTATTAAGTTACCTAGGGTAATCTTGTAGGCTAAGTTCATACATAGATACTTAGGGCTAGATCATTATTCCATTCTTAAACTTGGTTGTAACCTATAACCTACTCGGTTATTATCGGTCATCTAAAGTACTACTATCTTGATACAATATTGGGTAATAATGGGTAACCCTTATGTCACGACCCCACTAGCCTCCCTAAAGCCCACGCGGTGTTTGACCACGCGAACCTGGGGTTGGGTTCGCCACATTACTACTTACTTGCTTGATTGAAAATAAAGTTATCCAATTTCTATAGTAAATTTTTTTTTTCTTCTTTTCTAAAAATCGTTACTAGAAAACTTTTATTGCGGAAATCATAAAATTTTAAACTCGATTAAAGCATAACTCAAAACTGCTTTTCTTTTATAAATTTTATCTCCTTAAAATGTACTCACTCGAGTACTGAGCTTTCACCTATGAGGAAAGCTCCATACATACATACATAATCTGAATCGTGGACCAGCCCCGACCTAATACGGACCGGTGCAACACGTGGCAATTTGCTTGCCATAACTGCTAAAAACTGAAAACTGAAACATACATGCTGAAACATAATGAAAACACATTTTCATTTTAAACGCATTTCGGAAACCCC
Organism: Ficus microcarpa; assembly: GCA_025413485.1. Taxonomy (NCBI): domain Eukaryota; kingdom Viridiplantae; phylum Streptophyta; class Magnoliopsida; order Rosales; family Moraceae; genus Ficus; species Ficus microcarpa. The sequence continues at coordinate 26,881,152 of CM046383.1, read as the reverse complement.
ATAGCAGTCCATACCCACGTTTCACAATCCGCGACGCCATCTCTCCATAGCTTGTATCAAGTTTTGTCGGTAGGTCGCTTACCTACAACATGAACGTAAGTAATGAGCTAAAAAGCTCAGTAAGCACAACGTCCTATCCGCATGCAATTAAATGCACAAAAACGTGAACCAATTATGATTTATTATTAAAATCATTTATGGTCTCACTACTGATCTTATCTTACTTCTATACCATGTGTGTATGTACTTAGGTACGTAACCATGGCGTGATTGAAGGCGGTCCGTCCAAACCAACTCAAACCATGAAACACACAGTTTAACATGGAGTAGTGGAGGCAGCCCTTCCATATCAAGTCAAACCATGGAACATGCCGTCTGAACTTACCACGAAGGCAAGCTAGTACAACACAACATGTCCTACTGTACTTATCTTATACCTTACCATGTGACTTATTAATAGTGGACATGCTTCGTGATGCCACAAATCTAATGTAAAACATAACATGCTATACATACTAACTTATCACTTAACGTGCGTGACATACTGAATCTTAACATATCAACATACGGCATAACATGAACATACATACTGCATAGCTTAACATGAAACATACTGCATACTGAACATGAACTTGCATAACATACTACATGCTTGACATAACATACTTCATCTTGACATAACATAAACATACTGCATAACATGTACATATTACATAACTTAACTTAACTTACTACATGACATAACATATCACATACTGCATAACATCGTAAATCATGAAATCCCATTCATGATTTCTTGAACACATCATATGCAAACAAACATATGTTCATGCTGTAGGCGGAATTGTACTTACCTTTCCGTCCCACTTTCTTGCTTAACTGTCCCTTCTGGTGCTGTTCCACTCTTGGTACAGCTGCAGGTTCTGTCTGCTTGACATAGGATATGATCTACTTAAACTCGTGAAAACGCTGGTAAACTAACCAACATGTTTACATGATCTTGGTTGTATGTCCCCTTATGCGCAAAACGTCTAACTTGGTTACCAACGGTAACCTGGCGTGCTAAGCCAAAACTAAACCTCTAAGGGTTGCTCATCTAAATCTGAAACTATCGGGTCATATCTGATAACCCTTTAGCTGAGCTTAACGGTATCGCTTAGGGTTACTTTGGATAACCCGTAAGGATAAACTAACTCCATGCTATTAGTTAACCAAAATCAACTAAAGTCAACTTTGGTCAACTGCGGTCAACTATGGTCAACCCCTATGGTCAACCTTCTGGGTCTCGGGCTTGACCCGGTAACTCGGGTATAACTCCCGATTACCATTCGTGAACTAAACGTTGGCTATAAACTTACTTGAAAACTCTAATTTCCTTTCTTGGAAAACACTTAGGGAAATAATCCCAAAATTTCACTTTTCGTGTAAAAATTCTTAACTTAATTCATAAAATCCAAACTCATGGATTTATGCTTCGTAAAATCATTTTAGGTTGAAAACCGTCCTTTGGAATGATTTTCATAACCAAAACACTTATTTGAGGTAGAAAATCAATTTTCTAAAAACACTTGTTAAACTTGTGGTGCAGGAATTTCGGATTCCTTGAGCACCCTTCATAAAACAATTTTCGTTTCAAAATCGGTGCGTAATCTGAAAAAGTTTTCTTCACAAAAGTTCTAGCTCTCGAAAAATACTAAAACTTTCGTGTTTTACAAAACTCCTAATTCGGCCTAGAATCATACCAGTTTCGAGTTGAAACTGGCAGACCCCTGAAACTGGGTCTGGGGACGTAAAAAGATTTAGTCACGGGTTTTGGCATTTTTGAAGGCCATTAGAGCCTTATTTTGAAAAACGACTCATGTGGCCCCCTAGGAAAAGTTGTTCTGGACAACTTTCGTGTTTTACGTTTTCCCAAATTCGGCCTCTAAGGGCCTGTTATTTTTCATTTACGAAAACTGGACAGACTTAGTCCGAACCTGCTAGTTTTTCGTGTTACTTGATTTTACGTCTCCTACTTCGGAAACTAACTCAACCGATCACTCGGGAGCCTAAATGAATAACATGTACGTTAACTAACGTCTCACATGTGTTGACATGTCATCCCCTCGTGGCTATGCAAACCAAATCCGGAACTACTAAACCTAGGTTTGCATGTGTTCTAAGGTTTGCGTCACATAAAATTAAATCATTTCATGCAACACCGAAGTTAGGTCTAGCCTCCTAGCAACTTAGCCACTCACGGCTGCACCTAGGGCAGAGACAATACTAACCAATTTTTCATGCAAACCATACATTCATGCAAGCATAAAACATAGCACATAAACATAAAATCATGCATAGCTAAACTACTAACCATACACCCTAATCAAGCATCACACCCCTAGCTAGGCATTAACGAAAATTAATTGAGCTTAAGCCCTTACAATCTTGCTTGGAAATGCATCATAAATTCCCAATTTAAAACTTGAACCAAAAGCTTTAAGGTTAGGGCTTTACCTTACAAAATTTCGGAAGTTGGTTCACCTAAGGGAGCCGAACCTCCTAGCCCTTCCTTGGCTGCCTTTGCAGCCGAATTATTCCCACCAAATGGGCTCCATTTTCAGCCATGCACAAATATAAACATACCATAAATAATCCATCAATTTTGCATGGAAATTTCTTTAAAAAATCAAGGGTTTACCTTGACTTACCCATGGGTTTGGCTAGGGTCTATGAACCGAAAACCCCCCTTATTTTGGCTGCTCACTTGCTCGGTTTTGGGTCACCGATTGGTCCCAAAATTTTCACCAACTTTGGTGATCCTTTGCTGCCAAGGCCGACCCTCTTGGCTGCCCAATACCCATGAAATTTCTTCACCAAAATTCTGCATACCCTTGGCCGAATTCAACCACACACCAAGGCACAAAAACTTTTCTTGGCTCATGGTTGATTTCCTCTTCTTCTTGCTCGGCTACACCTTGGGTTCCTCACCGAAATTTTCTCCTTTTCTTCCTCCCTTCTCTCTCGGCTGCTGCCCAGAAAATTCTGGAAAAATTTCCAGATTTCATGCTTGCTTCATGCTCAAAAAGCCGAGCACTCCTATGGGGGATCACATGAGATTTTTCCAACTGTTTCTTGCCATTTTTCTCTCCTCTCTTCCTCTCGGATTTTTCTGGAGAAATTTGGCCATAATTTGGCTGCTTTTCTTCAATTTTCTGCACCAAAAAATCTGTCTAATTGGGTCTATTTATAGGCATTTTTCAACTTTTGAAAATTTGCATTTTGACCCCTAAACTTTCCAATCTTATGACTTGTTCCCCAAGGTGGCCGGCTGTCCATTGATCAGCAACAGCTGGGTTGGAGTGATGTCATGGCTGATGTCACTTTGCTTAGCTCATGGCTTACCTCACAATTTTCCAAAATTACACTTTTGCCCCCAAAAATGGAAATTTTTATAAAAATGCCCTCTAGGTGTCCGATTGTCCTATAAATCAACACACCTATCTTATTTTATGATGTCATCATCTTGGTGACTTCATATGCTCATATCGTCAAATTTCTAAAATTTACACTTTTGCCCCAAAAGTGAAAATTTTTGCATTTATGCCCTTAAACTTCATAATTGGCCATAATGCTTGCTTTTCAAGCAAATATCACTCCTTTCATGATTTTATGTGATTTTCTCATACTTGAATCACATATTTTCTAAATTTACATTTTTGCCCCGAAAGACAAAATCCTTGCATTTTCACCCCCAAAAGTGGCCGGTCCTTAATTTCTTCTTGCAAGGTAAGTCATTACCTTATTGTGACATCATCTAATGACGTCACTTTGCTTACTTCACATATTTTTCAAAATTTACACTTTTGCCCCGAAAGTGAAAATTTTGACATTTATGCCCCTAACTTTGACCGGGTCCTTTTGGGTGACTTGTTGACTAAATCTGGCCTTCTGGCCCTTGACTAATGCTAGGGATGCTTGATTTCTAGGGTGGTTCTACTGTCTACTTGGGCTATCCCGCCCATACTGATAAATTTTGCAGTATTTTCTTATACTGCATCATTTTTCATTGTCGAGTCAACCGTTGACCACTCTTGGTCAAACTTTGACTTTCTTGGTCAAAGTTGACTTTTTCGGTTAAACTTTGACTTTTTCGAAACTGCGTCCTAATTCGTCCTTTTCGACCTGAAAGGGCGTTTTGTATCCTTAAAAATATATTCTAAGTCTTATTGAGCCATAAGACTTCGTAAAACGTGTGAAAAACTCTTAACTGAGTTTTTTCGTAAACATATCAACATATGCTCATAATTCCTCTTTTAGAAGGAAAATGGCAACATGAAATTCTAGGTATCACACCTTGGTCTTATTAATTTGATACCATGTTGGGTTACATTGGGTAACCCTTAGTCTTACTAACCTTGGTATTATATTGGGTTACATTGAGTAACCCTTGGGGTGATTTATCATAAGTTAACTCTTATTTGGTTACTAAGGTCCAATTAAGGGGTAACCTATTGGGTGACTATAGGTAACCCTGGGCTTTGGACCCAGTGCTATAGTTCTGGTGTAATACTTGGTTATTGGTGGTAAACTTCTTGCTTACCTTAATTTTAAGAAAACCTAAGTCTATAGTTCCACTTGTTTTCTTTAGAAAATGGGGGTGTTTCCACCACCTTTTTACAAAAATCCTCTTTATCCATTTTATAAAAATTTGGGTTTTCTCATAAAAATATTTGAAAATGTTATTAAAGATCGGAACTATCTTTGGAACAGTTCCTGAAGTCGAATTAACAGTTTTGGTTCAAAAATACTAAATCCTTTCATTTTTCTGGAAAACTTTGTACAGAATTTTATTGCTTTCTGTACACTCTTTGTAAATCCAATTATACGTAAAGATCTAGGCAGAATCTGAAAAAGTTTTCTTCACGGAACTTTTAGATCTCGAAAATTCTAGAACTTTCATGTTTACTGCAAAACCCAGTTTGGCCTGTATCTACGTCAGTTTTAATTTGAACGGTCTGGTCGTGTATCCTAGGTTTGGACAGACTAGTCTCAGGTTTTCATAAAAATGAAGGCTGTTGGAGCCTTATTTTGGAAAACTGTCCGCGTTGCCCTCTAGGAAATACTGTTCTGAACAACTTTCATGTTTTGAGTTTTTCCAAATTCAGCCTCTAAAGGCCTCAAAATTTACTTTTTCGAAAACTAGTCAGGATTGATCCGAACCTGTCCGTTTTTCGGTTTAGAGTTTGGTTTACGTCCTAAACGTGAGATCTAGCTCAACTAGCCACCGCGGGAGCCCTAATACACACATGCAGCGGTTTTCTAACGTAAATTTTGTTTAAACACATTTTCTAACTTAGCCATGCAAGCCTATCATCATTAGATAATTTCTAGTTGCAAGATTTAAGCCATAGCAAGCATATCAAGCATTGTCATGAGATTCTAGCAACCTAGCATAAAATTTTCATCCACAACCATCCTAGGGCAGCTTAGGGGACATACTATAGACCATCATTTAGCATGCAAATCACAATTGTAAAGCAAGCATGCACACAAAAAGATCAAACCACCCTTAAACTAAATCAAACATACCTAGGTTCTAACTTTGGGCACAAAAATAAATTGAACTTATGCTCTTACAAAATTGACTTGAAATACATGTAAGTCTCAATTTAAAAGCTTAATTGAAAGAGTTAGAGGTTTAGAAAATTTTACCTTGATCAAACACACAAGTGGGAGCTAAGGTTGGTTCTCCAAAAACTCTCCTCCCTTGCACCCGCCCTAAGGCCGGTCCTTGTGCTCCTTTTTGCACCAAACTTATGGCTGATTTTGGGGTGATTGCTAGCACTCAAACTAAGCCCTCCTTGACATAAAATTTTGTCAATTTCTTACCCACTAACAGCCGGTTTTACGGCTTCAAAAATGGGCACAAAGCTGTCCCAAAAAAAACTGTTTTGCACCTTGGAAGAAAACTCAAACTCCAAGCACCAAAACCCCTAAGTTTCTTAAAATTTTTCTTCACCAAATCACTCCCTTGAATGTCCGGATTTTTTAAGGGGAAATGGGCAAGAGTTTGGCTGCTTTTTCTTGTTTTTTTTCGGCCAAAAATCAGATCAGAAAGGGGGCTATTTATAGGAAGAATTTGGGGTCAAAATGGGATTATTTTTGGTTCACCTTTTTGAAACAACCCCATAAGTTTTTCTAATTATTTTTTTCCTCCCCAAGGTGGCCGGCCATCAACATATGAGCTGTCACCATTATCCCATTTTTTAATCATTTTTTTTTTCTAATTAAAATCTTAATGATGCCATAAATCCCATGGGTGAGGTCATGTATGAGGTCATAGGCATTGTTTGGCTTTGTCTCATAAAAGCAGTCCACTTTTTATTCAACACAGATATTTTTGATACTGAGCTCACTAATACACAATACTGTGACATAGTATAGCAGTCCAAAATTTATCTGTGCGAAAATTGACAGTACGAAAAATTTTCTTTTTGCTTAAAACTTTTTGGCCCAAAAATACCTATGTATTATGCTTGATTTTTTTCTATGGTAGTTTGATTTCTTATCTACATTTCCTTGATTATATTTTTTATTTTTGCAGTATATTTTCCATACCGCTTGTCATTTTTTAGTATGGTCAACTCTTTGACTACCTTTGGTCAACCTTTGACTTCATTGACCAAACTTGACCTCCTTGGTCAACTTTGACTCTTTTGGTCAAATTTTGACTTTCATTGACTTTCTTTGACTTCCTTGGTCAAAGTTTGACTTTTGTTGACTTTCTTTGACCAATCATAAAATCATGAGTTTTCTTCCTCTTTTTACCAAAAAAGTCATTTGTTTAACTAAACCATTCATTTCCGAGTCTTATAAAGCTAATAAGATCTCATAAAATCATTCAAAAACCCTAATTAGGAATTTACACAAATACCTCCATGGTTCAATTTAAACTTCTCTACAAGAAATTGTATTGAAGAAAATTTAGTTATTACATAGATACTTAGGACTAGGCCATTATTTAATTCTTAAATTTTGTTGTAACCCATAACCTACTCAATTATTATTGGTCACCTTAAGTATTACTATCTTGATACAATAGTGGGTTTCTTTGGGTAACCCTTGATATTATTAATTTGATACCATGTTGGGTTACATTGGGTAACCCTTAGTCTTACTAACCTTGGTATCACGTTGGGTTACATTGGGTAACCCTTGGGGTTACTTATTTTAAATTAACCCTTATTGGGTTACTAAGGTCCAACTAAGGGGTAACCTATTAGGTGACTATAGGTAATCCTGGGCTTTGGACCCAGTGCTATAGTTCGGGTGTAATACTTAGTTATTGGTGGTAAACTTCTTACTTACCTTAATTTTAAGAAAACCTAAGTCTATAGCTCTACTTGTTTTCTTTAGAAAATATAAGTGTTTTCCACCACCTTTTTACAAAAATCCTCATTATTCTCCTTATAAAAATTTGGTTTTCTCATCAAAATATTTGAAAACATTATTAAGGGTTAGAATTGCCTTTGGAACAGTTCCTGAAGTCAAATTATCAGTTTTGATTTAAAAATACTAAATCCTTATATTTTTCTGGAAAATCTTGTACAAAAATCTACTGTTTCCTGTACAATCTTTGTAAACCCAGTTATACTTTAAAATCTAGGCAGAATCTGAAAAAGTTGTCTTCTTGAAACTTTTAGATCTCGAAAAATTTTAGAACTTTCATGTTTACTGAAAAACCCAGTTCTGACTCTAACGCTTTCGTTTTCCCCTTGGAACACAACTGGACGTGCTTAGAGGTCTGGGCACGTCACCTTCAGATTTTTGTGAAAACAGAGGCCATTGGAGCCTTATTTTGGAAAACTGTACACGTTTTCCTCTAGTAAAAACTGTTCTAAACAACTTTCATGTTTTGAGTTTTTCCAAATTTGGCCTCTAAAGGCCTCAAAATTTACTTTTTCGAAAACTGGTCAGGATTTATCCGAACCTGTCCGTTTTTCGGTTTAGTGTTTGTTTTACGTCCTAAACGTGAAACCTAGCTCAACCAGCCACTGCGCGAGCTCTAATACACACATGCAGTGGTTTTCTATCATAAATTTTCTTTAAACACATTTTCTAATCCAGCCATGCAAGCTTAATCAACTTTGAATAATTTTTGTTGCATAATTTAAGGTCATAGCAAGCATATCAAGCATTATCTCTATCTTCTAGCAACCTAGCATAAAATTTTCATCCATAAACATCCTAGGACAGATTAGGGGACATACCATAGACCATCATTTAGCATGCAAATCACAAATTTAAAGTAAGCATGCACATAAAAATCAATCCACCCTTAAACTAAATCAAGCATAACCCTAGGTTCCTAGTTTTTGGGCACAAAATAAATTGAGCTTATACTCTTACAAAATTGACTTGAAATACATGTAAATCTCAAATTAAAAGCTTAATTGAAAGAGTTAGAGGTTTAGAAAAATTTACCTTGATCAAAAACACAAGTAGGAGCTAAGGTTGGTTCTCCAAAAATTCTCCCTTTTTGCACCCCCCTATGGCCGGTTTTTGTGCTCAATTTGCACCAAGATGGTGGCTGATTTTGGGGTGGTTGTTAGCACTCAATATTAAGCCCTACTAGACACAAATTTTGGTTACTTTCTCACCTACTCACAGCCAGTTTTTGAGCTCCAAAACTGAGCCTAAATCTGTCCAAAAAAACTGTTTTGCACACTAGAAGAAATCTCACACTCCAAGCATCAAAACCCCTATGTTTCTTGAATTTTTTCTTCATTAAAGCTCACCCTTGAATTTGCAGATTTTTGGAGAGGAAAAATGGCAAGAGTTTGGCTGCTTTTCCTTGTTTTTCTGCAACAAAAACCGCCACCCCCATGGCCTATTTATAGGTGAAAAAAATGGGGTCAATTTGTGATTATTTTTTGTTCTCCTTTTTGAAACAACCCCATAAGTTTTTCTAATTGTATTTTTGCCCCAAAGTGGCTGGCCATCCTTGCTCTAGACTCTTCCAAGATTATCCAAAAATTTTCTTAATTTTTTTCTTAAATCAAATGATGTCATAATTAGGAGGCTTGATGACATAAGCCTATTTAAGGCTTGTTTGGCTTTTTCTTTTAAAAGCAGTCCACTTTTTATTAAACACAGATATTTTTGGTACTGAAGTCACTAATACACCATATTGTGGTATTGTGATACAGTTCAAAATTTATCTGTGTGAAAATGGACAGTACAAAAAATTTTCTTTTTGCTTAAAACTTTTTGGCCTAAAAATTCCTATCTATTATGCTTGATTTTTTTAGGGTGATTTTATTTCTTAATTACATTGTCTTGACCAAAATTTTGGTTTTTACAGTATATTTTTCATACCGCTTGTCATTTATCGGTGTGGTCAACTCTTTGACTACCTTTGGTCAACCTTTGACTTCATTGACCAAACTTGACCTCCTTGGTCAACTTTGACTCTTTTGGTTAAATTTTGACTTTCGTTGACTTTCTTTGACTCTCTTTGACTCTCTTGGTCAAAGTTTGACTTCCTTGACCAACTTTGACCAATCATAAAATCATGGGTTTTCTTCCTCTTTTTACCCAAAAAGTCATTTGCTTAACTAAACCATTCATTTTTGAGTCTCATAAAGCTAATAAGATCTCATAAAATCATTTAAAAAACCCTAATTAGGATTTTACTTAAATACCTTCATGGTTCAACTTGAGCTTCTCTACAAGGAATTGTATCGACGAAAAATTCAGTTATTACAAAAATTTCCAGATTTCCCCTTGGTTTCTAGCTTGAAACCAAACATGCACACTAATTAGCCTCCCTTGGCTTTTTCCAACTTTTTCTCTTGGTTCTCTCTTGGTTTCTCTCTTCCTCTCTCTCTCGGTTTTGGGGTGTAGAAAAATGGCAAGAACTTGGCCCAATTTTCTGATTTAAATGATTAAATGCCACCCCTATTTATAGGCAAAAGTAAACTTTCCAAAAATTACAATTTAACCCCTAAACTTTGAAAATTCCCACTTTTTGGTGGTGAGGTGGCCGGCCATTGCCTTGGAGAACAAGGGTGGATGACCTTATCAAGGTGACATCACATGCTTATATCACCAAATTTTCAAAATTTGCACTTTTGCCCCAAAAGCTAAAATTCTTGCAAAAATGCCCGCTAAGTGGCCCGTTGCTTCCTTGGTGAACAAGCCAAGCTTATCTCATCATGATGACATCATGTTATCATTTCCTTCTCGAAGGAATTATGTGCATATGTGGTGATAATTACGGAAAAGCTCGGTTAAGAATTTTTCATACTTTTTATGAGATCTTATGGCTCGGTAAGACTCAAAATAGGTTTTTAAGGTTAGAAAACGCCCTTTCTAGTCGAAAAGGACGAAAAAGGACGTAATTTCGAAAAAGTCAAAGTTTGACCGAAAAAGTCAAATTTGACCAAGAAAGTCAAAGTTTGACCAAGAGTGGTCAACGGGTTGACTTGACAGTATTGTATGATGCAGTATGAGAAAATACTGTAAAATATGTCAGATGGGCGTGACAGCTCAAATAGGCTTTAAAACCACCATAGAAAATCAAGCACACCTAGTTGAGGTCAAGGGCAAAAAAGACATGAAAATATAGAAAACTTGGTCACCAAGTAACCCATTGGGGCCAGCCACATGCAGCGGCAAAAATGTCAAAATTTTCACTTTTGGGGCAAAAGTGTAAATTTTAGAAATTTGATGATGTAAGCATAGTGATGTCATCAAGATGATGTCACAATGAGGCAATAACTTGCCTTGCAAGACAAGTAAGAGCCGACCACCTATGGGGGCAAAATTGCAAATATTTTGTCTTTAGGGGCAATAGTGTAATTTTGGAAAATATGTTATGTAAGCATGAGGTAATCACATGATGTCATCAAGATGATATCATTTGCTTGGAAGGCAAGCAAAGAACCGGCCATTGACACCTAAGGGGCATAAATGCAAGAATTTTCACTTTTGGAGTCAAAGTGTAAATTTTGGAAAATTGATGATGTAAGCACATGATGTCATCAAGATGATGTCATCATGATGAGATAAGCTTGGCTTGTTCACCAAGGAACCAACCGGCCAACTAGGGGGCATTTTTGCAAGAATTCTAGCTTTTGGGGCAAAAGTGTAAATTTTATAAATTTGATGATGTAAGCGATTAGGTCAGCCATGAGGTCAGCAATGATGTCATCCCTTGCTTGCTCTCCAAGCTAATGGCCGGCCACCTTGTGGAACAAGGGTTAACATTTTTAAAGTTTTGGGGTCAAAATCTAATTTTTAGAAAGTTGTAAATGCCTATAAATACCCATGCATATGGGCTGATTTTGGGGCTGGAAAAATGAAGAAAAACAGCCAAATTCTGGCCATTTTTCTTCAGAAAAATCCAAGAGGGAGAATGGAGAGAAAGAACCAAGAAAAAATTGAAAATCAAAGGGAGGTTGGATTTAGGTGATGTTCGGATGTTCAAGCCAGCAGCCAAGGAGAAGAAAAAAATGGGAGACCCATTTTTGGGGCTGTGGCCGAGTATGAGCAAGGAGAGAAAAGGAAGAGAAATTTTTAGTGGAAAAATTGGTTAGTGACCAAGAGTGAGGAGAAATTACCAACCAAGAAACCAAAGTGATTTTTGGTGCTCTAGGTGGGCTTAGGTTCGGCCATGGGTGAGCAAGAGAAAGGAAAGGAAAAATTTGAAGGATTTGGGTATGGAGAGGCTTCGGCTTTGGCTGCAAGCATTCACCAAGATTGGTGAAAAATTTTGATGCTATTTGGAGAGCTAAAGCCGAGAGGAAAGGATGAGCCAAGGGAGGGAGAATTTCGGTTCAACAACCCTAACCCAATCCTAGGGTTAGCTAAGGTAAAAATCCCTCAAACCCTAAACTTTTTCCATTAGATTTGAATGGAAATTTATGTGTATGTTTTTATGTATATGGGCGGATTTTTGGAACCCCATTTGGAGGGGGGAGACCGGTTCTGATGGCAACCAAAGGAAGTAAGAAAAAAGTTGGAATCCAAGCTTGTGAACCAACTTCCAAAATTCTAGAGGTAAGCCCTATTATCCTAAGCTTTTGGTTTGAGCTTTAAGTTGGAAATTTATGTGTATTTCCAAGCATGGTTTGTAAGAGCATAAGCTCAAGTTTTATGGTTAATGCCCTAGTCTAGGTGTGGTGCTTGATTAGGGTGTGTTAAGGGTGGTTTGCTTATGGTTTTGTTTATGCTTGTGTGCATTATATTTGTGCTCGTTTGCATGCTAGGATTGCATGGCTTATTGGTTGGTATGTTCCCTATTAGTGTGCAGCCGGTTGTGGCTTGTGTGCATGGTTGTTAGAGCTAGCCATGGTTTGGCTTGAATGCATGTATGAGATGTGATGCAACTCTAGTTCATGCAACCCTAGGCTAGTTCAGATTTGGTTTGGGTTGCATGGCTGCGTTAGAATCACGAGTTGATTCATGTGGGACGTTAGATACCACTGCATGTTGGTTACTTAGGCTCCCGCGTGATCGGTTGAGTTAGTTCCGCAAAGTAGGACGCGTAAAACCGAATAAGCACAAAAACTGGCAGATTCGGATTAAATCTGCCCAGTTTTTGGAAAAGTGAAATATAAGGCCTTTAGAGGCCGAATTGGAAAAAACGTAAAACATAAAAGTTGTCCAGAACGACTTTTTCTAGGGAGCAACATGGACGGATTCTTGAAATGAGGCTCCAATGGCCTCCGTTTTCCCCAAAACCCGTGGCTGATCCCCAGACCTAGTTTTCACTTCGCTTTTCGGAGTCAGCCAGTTTCAAACAAAAACTGGGATGAATCTAGACCGAACTGGAATTTTTGTAAAACACAAAAATTTTAGCACTTTTCGAGAGCTAGAATTTTCGTGAAGAAAAATTTTTCAGATTATGAACCGATTTTTAAACTGGGATCGTTTTATGGAAGGTGCGCAGGGAATCTGAAAATTCCTGCACCACTAGTTTTACAAATGTTTCTAGAAAACTGTTTTTTCTTCTACAAACTATTGTTTTGATTATGGAAAACTATTCCAAGGGTGGTTTTCAACCTCAAATGATTTTATAAAGAACTAATCCAAGAGTTTGGATTTTTATGATTTAAGTGGAGGATTTTTACAAGTTAAGTAAGAAGTTTTGGATTAATTTCCGAGTAAGGAAAATGAATTTTTCAAGCTAGAGTATAGCAAGCGATTAGTTTATGAATGGTAACCGGGAGTTAGACCCGAGTTACCGGGTCAAACCCGAGGCCCGAAGGTTGACCCATAGGGGGGTTGACCATAGTTGACCGTAGTTGACCGGAGTTAACCATAGTTGACATTGGTTGACTAATAACATTGGTTTAGTTTGGCCTTAAGGGTTATCCAATTTAACCCTAAAGGACACCGATTAAGCTAAGCTAAGGGTTAATGGGTTTAACCCGATAATTTGTGGATTAAGGATGAAGCCCAGGGTTGGAAGATGATCTAACCCTAACAGTATGTTATGAGCTTAATTTTAGTACACAAGGTTATCCAACGTAACCAAGTAAGCTGTTTTTATTCAAAAGGACATACAACCAAGGCCATGTAGGATAAGCATGTTGGTTAAGTCACCAGCATTTCACAAGTTTAAATTAGAGCATGTCCTTTATCGAGCAGGCAGAACTTGCAGTTGTACCCGAGAGAGGAACAGCATTAGTTGGGACAATAAATCAAGAGCGTAGGACGGAAGGTAAGTACAACTCCGCCTACAGCATGAACACATGTTTGTTGCATAAGTTGTTTTTAAGAAATCATGAATGGCATTTCATGATTTTATGATGTGATGTTATGAAGTAGTATGTTATGTGTTATGTTAAGAAGTAGTATGTTTATGTTAGGATGCAGTATGTCTATGTTTTAATGAGATATGACATGATGCTATGTTAAGATGTAGCATGTCCATGTTCCATGTTAAGATGCAGTATGTCCATGTTTCATATTAGGATGCAGTATGTCATGTTTATGTTAAGATACAGTATGTCATGTTTATGTTAAGGTGTAGTAAGTTATGTTTTATGTTCGATATCATGGCATCACGAAGCATGCTCACTGATAATAAACTATATGGTAAGAACAAGTTCTTAAGGCATGAGATAAGTTAAGTAAGGATTATTGTGTTGTACTGGCTTGCCTCCGTGGTAAGTTCAAACGGTATGTTCTATGGTTTGACTTGAATTGGATGGGCTGTCTCCACTACTCCATGTTAAACATTTTGTTTTATGGTTTGAGTTAAATCGGATGGACCGCCTTCAACCACTCTATGGTTATGTACCTCAGTATGTGCACACATGGTATAGAGATAATTAAGTAGGGAACCATAATCTGATTAATAAGAAATCATAATTAGTTCATACGTATGCTTGCATTTTCATTGCATGCGGATTGAATATTGTGCTTACTGAGCTTTTTAGCTCACTACTTACGTTCATGCTGTAGGTAAGCTATCTACCGGCAATACCTGATGCAAAGCTGTGGAGAGATGGCGCAGCGGACTGTGAAACGTGGGTATGAACACCGCTACGGGTTTCCAAAATAAGTTTGAAATGAAAAATGTGTTTACATTATATTTTAAGTATGTATGATACAGTTTCAGTTTCAGTAGATATGGCAACGAGATGCCTCTTGTTGTACCGATCCGCATTAGGTCAGGTCTGGTCTACGGTTTATGTTATGTTTAAGTATGCTAGCTTCCCCAAGGGGTAAAAGCTCGGTACTCGAGTGAGTACATATTAAGAGGTTAAGTTTTTATGAATGAAAATAAGTTTTGAGGGTTTTAAGTTTTACCTGTGCAATGTTTTCAAGTTACGATTTCAAAAATAAAAAAAAAAAAATTTCCGCAATTTTCTTCAAGATTTAAGTTAAGCAAGTAAGGTAGTGATCCAAGTTCGCGTAATTAGCCCTACATGGATTTGGGGGCGTTACATATATCATCAATTTTCCTAAATTTGCACTTTGACCCCAAAAGTGAAAATACTTGCATTTATGCCCCTTAGGTGTCAATGGCCGGTCATTTGCTTGCCTTCCAAGCAAATTGTAATACCTGATTTTTTTCTATGTTACTATTTCCTTTTTAAAGGAATTAAATGCATGCCGTATCAGCATTTATGAAAAAGTTCGCTTTAGAACTCTATTCGGTGTTATGAGCTCTTATCGCTTTATAAGACTCAAATATGCTTGTTTTGATTGAAAAATAGTCTTTTCAGATGAAAAGAAATGAAATTTACATCATTCTAGGAAAGTCAAAGGGTTGACCAAAAAAGTCAACTTTGACCCGAAAAAGTCAAAGTTTGACCAAAATGGTCAAAACCCTCACTGTACAATTTTGTGAGATGCAGTATAGGAAAAATACTGTAAAATCTCATTTTTTCGGATAAGATGACGTAAATGAGAACTAAAACTACTATAGAAAAATCAAGCACGCAAAATTAGGGTACAGGGCAAAAGGGTTCGAAAAAATAAAGAAAAAAATTTTCAACTCGATTTTTCACAGATAAAATTTTTACGACAGTATAAAATAATAATACTATGTATAAGTACAACACAGTATTAGATTTATCTATGTTAAGTCTAAATTATAGTGTTTATTGGAAAAATGAGACAAACAAGCCTTTTTATTTATGACATCATAATTTTTTTAATTATGACATCATCACTTTTTGGAGAGCCAATCCACACAAGACATGTGTCTTGTTCTAGCTTGTTCTTGCTTGTTTCCCACTCAAAACAGCCGACCACCTCAAGGGACTTGTGTGTAAAATTTTAAAAATTTTGAGGGCCAAAATGCAAACTTTTTGTGTCCCACATTGCCTATAAATAGAGCCGCCCTCCACCCCTTTTAAATCAGAAAATGCAGCCTTATTATGCCCATTTTTCTTCATAAAAACCGAGAGTGAAAGGAGAGAAAGAAATCAGAAAAAAATTATTGAGCTAAGCTTAGAGGGAGTTCGGTTTGGTGAGGGAAAGTAAGAGGAAGAGTGCAGAAAATTTTTCCAGCCACTTTGTAAGGCTGTGGCCGTGGGCTGTGAGCAGGGGAAAGAGAGAAAAAGGTTCAAAAATTGAAGGAAAACTCTAGGGGTGAGTTCGGGTTCATTCGAGCAAGCTAGGGGTAAGTTTTCGGAACCCTTTTTCTTCCTAGAAAGCCCACGGGTTTGCATAAAAAAAAGTAAATAAAAGATAAAGCTAAGAAATTAAGATAGGAACTGACATTTTGATTATATATCAAAATAGCAAAGGAACCGAAATAGTCCTTATTATGATTGTTTCAATATCAATAATAAGAATTTGTGTTTTCAAATTCAAATTAAATAAATCATTTTAATTTGATTCCTTGGAACAAAAGAGGCCCGGCCCAGCTAGGTACTGACCAGGCCAAGCCGTGTAAAGAAAAGGTTTCTTTGGACAAAATCAAAGAGGGATCCTTTGTATTTTATTTATTATTATTTAGTTTTAAATATTATATTAGTTGAAAAACTATAAATAAACTAAAGAAAAAGAAAGGGGCCTTTTTCAAGCCCTAATTTTGCTTATGTAACATAATAATTATCCTTTTTCAATTGGGGGAAAGATGGCTGAGTGGACTAAAGCGTCGGATTGCTAATCCGTTGTACGAGTTTTTCGTACCGAGGGTTCGAATCCCTCTCTTTCCGTTTTCGTCGATAACTTTTTGTTTCCTTTCAAATTTTTCGTGAGTTAGTTCTTTATTTAAGTTTTTTTAGTTATTTTATATTATAATAGTTAAAATTATATAGTTAAAAATGTGAAGTAGCTAAAATCCTACTTAAGAACATTTCAGAACATTTCAAAATCGAGTAAAAAAAAAACCTTATTTATTTTTATTCTTCACGTCCAGGATTACGTCCCGGATCATTAGATAGAAATCCGAAGATGAATAGAGAGACAAAGAATATTACTATCGTGTAAACAAATAGTTTTAGAGTAAGCATTACACAATCTCCAAGAATTATTTTTTTAGGAAAAAAGAGAATAGATTCTCTATTTGTATATTTGTATTTTATACCGCATATTCTAGTATGTATGTTTCTATTTTTATTTTGACACCAATAAATAAACTAAAGTTCTTTTGATTTGAGATGAGAAATAGAAAAGAATTTTCAAAAAATTCATTTATAATATTTTTTTTTCATATAAATAAAGTGTATTTTTTCATTACCAAAAATATTCTTTCATACCCCAAATTGTGTAAGACTCCAAGAGGTTTTGCAATGGAAAAAGTCAGAATAAGGAAGTGAAAAGTGGTGATCCCGATTTATTATGGTTATACCAGAATTTCAATATTTGACTCGAGGTTTCACAGATACTTTAAGACTTATCTGATCTTATCAATTGGTAAATTTTTTTTTTTCGAATAAATCAGCAATTTGTCTAGGACAGTATTAAAAATCTCATCGAAAACTTACAGCAGCTTGCCAAACAAAAGCTAAGAGAAAAAATAGCACAGGTATTACTGGCATAACATCTACGATTGGATTGAAAAAAGCATAGGCCTCAGGCAATTTGGCGACGAAAAAACTACTTGAATAAAGGACAGAATTAAGACAGATACAGATCAAACTAAATATATTAAGCATAAAAACCATTTTGTTCTTGAGGATAATTGTATTTATTTTGATTGAGTTATTAATAAGTTGAGTTATTGATAGAAGGGAAAATTAATAAAAATAAATTAGATAGACCAAAAGAACTTCTTTGATTTGAACTCGTCCAATCAAAACTCCTTCAACTTCAACTCTCAAATCAAAAGTGAATAGAATAAATCATACTTTCATACAATATCTTAATTGAATTAGATGTAATGATCAATAAATTCATCAGTTTAATTCTATATCTACACATAGCACAATTCTATCAAGAATCTAATTTATTTTATAGATATTTAAGATATTTAGACTGAAGTTGACGAACAACCAATAACAATATTAGTGTTTATTAGTGTCAAGTATAAATGTAAATGGGGCGTGGCCAAGTGGTAAGGCAACGGGTTTTGGTCCCGTTATTCGGAGGTTCGAATCCTTCCGTCCCAGAGCATATCCGTCCACATATCCAAAACAGTATGATAATATCATATACTTAACCCATATGAATCATAGAATATTTGATATATATAATATATATATATTATATCAGAATAAAGGTTACTTTTTTGAAGCTATAAAATTGAAAAAAAAAAAAAATGGAATTCTTATTCTTAATGAGTCTTCTCTGAATCATATCTTTTTCACAAATTGAATCGAATTCAAATAACACGCAGATGTAATAGAATCTATTTGTGATCTATAAATATTAAATATAGAATAGCTAGAATTTCTTTCAGTAACAATAGTTTAGTCTATCTGATACATACATAGATTCCATAGTTTTTTATTTCGATTCTTTTTTTTTTCCGAACAGAAGCTCGTATGCATAAACACGATCTATGGGAAAATGAATTATAGCTATTTGAAGATAAATCATTATCGGGATGAATTTCTGAAACGTAAAGTCAATATATCTAAATGTCTGTGGATATCTATAAGAAATCATAAAAAAAAAGATGTTATTAGTTTAGTTTATGATGTTATTAGTTTAGTTTATCTCTAAGCAATTGATGAATTACTCCTAAAGCTTCACATCATAATAGTGCTAGTCGATGAGGATTACTTCGGAAACAAAAAGATTAAAGTCAAATTTATTGGGGTTTATCTCCCAATTACAATAAAATGCAACTAGATCTAGTATAGTATGAGTTGGCGATCAGACCGTATATGGATAGAACTTATAGCGGGGTCTCGAAAACCGAGTAATGTCTGCTGGGCTTTTATCCTTTTTTTAGGTTCATTAGGGTTTTTATTGGTTGGAACTTCTAGTTATCTTGGTAGGAATCTTATACCGTTATTTCCCTCTCAGCAAATAATTTTTTTTCCACAAGGAATCGTTATGTCTTTCTATGGAATCGCGGGTCTTTTTATTAGTTCATATTTGTGGTCCACAATTTCGTGGAATGTGGGTAGTGGTTATGATCGATTCGATATAAAAGAAGGAATAGTATGTATTTTTCGTTGGGGATTTCCTGGAAAAAATCGTCGCATCTTTCTCCGATTCCTTATGAAAGACATTCAATCCATCCGAATAGAAGTTAAAGAGGGTATTTATGCTCGTCGTGTCCTTTATATGGAAATCAGAGGCCAGGGGTCCATTCCCTTGACTCGTACCGATGAGAATTTGACTCTACGAGAAATTGAACAGAAAGCTGCTGAATTGGCCTATTTCTTGTGTGTACCAATTGAAGTATTTTGAAAAAAGGCGAATGCTTTCTTATTCTTAGCAAAAGGGAAAAAACTATAACTCAAGAATTCTCTTTCTCTTTTTTCTATAGCATAACTTAACTGAAGTTTCTGCCGAACTCTGATTAGAACAAAAAAAAGTAAACGTACACGGACCAATCCTAAAGCGAAATAGTTTTTATCCATAAATTCTTTTTTATGAGTATGTAAATCCACTTAAATCAATTCAGTAACGGAACAAGTAAGAAATCGGAATAAAGAATTTCTCTTTTTTTTTTTCAATATTGTGAATTTAGTAAATACAGATAGATTCTCTCTTGTAAATCATCTCTCCTTTTTTGTTAATCAACATTTTTTATCTTTTTTTGTGCTCTTTAATTACCAACCGATTGGACCGCTTATAATGATAACATTTCTATCTTGTTTTGACACTCATTTTTGATCATAGCATCGCAGTATTCTTCAGAAAATTCTATCAATTATTCCTGTACTGAGGGTGGCCAGCGATTTTTTTTTTTCGAAATTTTTGGATATTTTGATAAACTGGGAGTTCTTTCGTCTCGAAATTCGAATTCATTATTTGAAATGGCTTTTTCGTGCATTCATCCAAAGGGGACAATTGCTTCGAATCATATATTTTGAAAGAATATTCTATAGAATATTCTAGTTTATTTATTTCTTCATTCAATTTGAAGTGGAATCTTTCTTATTCTATTTCTGTATTTCTATATTGTTTTTCTGTATTCTTTCTAAATTCAAGGACCAACCCATTGTCATTGTACGGAATCACAAATAAAAAACGGAGAATAGGCTCATTCTAATGTAATAGAACTGATATTTGATATAAATCTTAGTATCGTATAGAGAGAGTCGACGAATGAGATGAGTTCATTTCAAAATTCACAGATGAGCAAATGGCAAAAAAGAACGCATTTATTTCCCAAGAGAAAAATTTTCAAATTTTTTGTGCAAATTAGGTGCAGTGGCCGTGCATAAGGGAGACAAAATTGAGTCCAAAAACAGCCAAGTTGGTGTCCATTTGGTGAGCCAAAAATTGGTTGTAGGAGCTTAGAGTCAAGAGTGTGAGAATTGGTTCAAGTCCTAGAGCCAAACCCCATCTATTTAAGGTAATTTTTCCAAAAAGCCTAAATCTGATTTCAATTGAGTTTTTAAGTCAAGATTTAAATGTATTTGTTCAAGTTAATGTTTGTAAGAGCATAAGCTCACTAATTTAGTTTTTATGCCCTTAAAGTGCTTGATTAGGTTGCTAGAGTGGTTTGGTTCCTTTATGCTCATTAATATGCTTATGCTTGTTTGATATTCTAGGATTGCATGCTAGAGCTTACATGAGGTTACATGTCCCCTAGATGTATGATTAATTATGTGATTGTATGTTAAGATGTGCTAGAATGGAATGGTATGCATGAATGAAAATGTATGGAATGAATGGTTTGAACATGCTAGACCATGCAACCTTAGATTAGGGTTCGGTTTCTATGGGCTGCATGGACATGTTGGGGCTGCATGTTGGGACATGCAGGACGTTAGATACACTGCATGATTTGTCATTAGGCTCCCGAAGTGGTCGGTTGAGGTGGAAACCGCAAATTAGGACGTAAACCAAATCTAGTAAGCAAGGCTGCCAGTTCGGGTTCCAAACTGGTCAGTCTCAGGAAACTGGTAATTGCAGGCCTTTAGAGGCCGGATGGGCAAAAACGTAAAACACGAAAGTTGTAGAACAGGGTCTTTCCTAGGGGACCACATGGACCGTTTCTCAAAATGAGGTTCCAAAGGCCTCCGTTTTTATGAAAAACCGAGGATGGTCCATCTGGACGCAGTTTTTATGATCAACCGAATTCAAACTAAAACTGGTATAAACGGTGCAGAACCATACTTTGCTTAAAACACAAAAGTTTTAGAACTCTTCGAGAGCTAGAACTTTCGTGAAGAAACTTTTTCTAATTCAAAAGGATTTTAAGCTATAACTTGAAATTTGAAAACTGTGCAGGAGCAAGAAATTCCTGCACAGGATTTTATAGAACCAGTAGAGAAAATTGTTTTTCTGTCTAAACACTCTGTTTTGAACACAGAAACTGTTCCAAAGGCAGTTTCTAACCTTCAAACGTTTTATAAACCATGTTTTAGGACTCAAGGATTTTTAAGGGGAATTATAGCAGTTTTTAGGCTCATATACCAAAAGCTTTTTTAAGGATAAAGAAAAGAAATTAAAATGTTCAAGTTCAAGGTTTGCAAGGTAAATAGTTAAGACGAACGGTGATCGGGAATTTATACCCGACTCACAGGGCTTAGCCCCAAAGCCCGAAGTTGGCCCAAAGGAAGGTTGACTTTAGCAACCTTAGAGGTTAACTTGGGTTAACCTGGTTTTGCTTAGAATAACAATAAGTTTGAGGTTAGGAGATAGCCTAACCCTTTACGCGCACACCTGTGAATAATATGAGAGGTTATCCAACGTAACCTCACATAAAATATTTTATGATAGGGGGGACATATAATCAAAGCATTGCATGAATGTTGGTGGATAACCAACATTATTATGATCATAGGCTAAAATATTAACTAGTCATACGATTAAGCAGGATATAACCTGCAGCTGAGCCCCGAGGTGGAACAGCATATCGCCAGACATAGACAAGGTAAGTACAACGCCGCCTACAGCATAGGCTATTAGTTGTATACTTGCCTAGATATTATTATTGTGCTATGTGTTATGATGTGATGCTATGTTATATATGTAATAAGTCTATGCTATGAAATGTGTTAAGTAAGCAATGTATGCTTACGAGATATATAAAATGCATATGAATAATGATAAAATGACATCGAACGGTATGTTCACGAAATGGGATCATGTATGACACGATTAAGAATGATAAGATGAAAAATAGGTAAAGGCGATACGTCGCCTGTGTCGTGCCACCCGCACTAGGTTCGGTTGGACTGTGGATTGAGTTGGATTTGGTTTGGCCGCCCCAACCAATTCATAGTCACGCGCCAGGTACGAACACACATGTTAAGGGCCCCTAAGTAGAATAAGAGATGTAGAAATAAGTAAGCATAATATGAACATAATTGGTTCATACATGCTATATGTCTTGAAGTATATGCAATAAAATGATGTTACGTTATGATATAAGTTTATAAGTCGCGGTATAGGAGTTGTACTTGCTGAGCGAAAGCTCATTGTGTTAAGTTTGTGCTGTAGGTAAACAACCTGCTGGCAATTGATGATGCAAGGTGGAATTGCGTGGCCGGGCACTGTGAATGGTGGGAAATGGGAATCGCTACGCGTTTAGACAATTTTATGAATTATGTAATGTTTAATTATGGCTACTGAGTGGTATGCACAAGTAATGCTATTGATCATATTTTATGTTTCGTATATGTATATACGCCATATAAAAAAAAAAAAAATTTCCGCTGTGTTTAATATATCAAGTAAGTGAGTTTGTATAAGTTATGTAAGATTGTATGTATGTATGTATGGTAACGGCCAGCACTAGGCGGGTTGTTACACAAATGACATCATCTTGATGACATCATGTGATTACCTCATGCTTACATCACATATTTTTTAAAATTACACTTTTGCCCCTAAAGACAAAATATTTACAATTTTGCCCCCATAGGTGGCCGGCCCTTACTTGTCTTGCAATGCAAGTTATTGCCTCATTGTGACATCATCTTGATGACATCACTACGCTTACATCATCAAATTTATAAAATTTACACTTTTACCCCAAAAGTGAAAATTTTGACATTTTTGTCCCTGCATGTGACCGGCCCCAATGGGTTACTTGGTGACCAAGTTTTTTATATTTTCATGTCCTTTTGCCCTTGACCTTAACTAGGTGTGCTTGACTTTCTAGGGTGGTTTTAAAGCCTATTTGAGCTATCTCGCCCATACTGACATATTTTACAGTATTTTCTCATACTGCGTCATACAATACTACCAAGTCAACCCGTTGACCACTCTTGGTCAAACTTTGACTTTTTCGGTCAAACTTTGACTTTTCCGGTCAAACTTTGACTTTTCTGAAATTACGTTCTTTTTCGTCCTTTTCGACTTGAAAAAGCGTTTTCTAACCTTAAAAACCTATTTTGAGTCTTATTGAGCTATAAGATCTCATAAAAAGTATGAAAAACTCTTAACCGAGCTTTTCCGTAATATCTCAACGTATGCACATAATTCCTTCAAAGAGGAAATGATAACATGAAATTTCTAGATATTACACTTACCATGTGGTTTATTATTAGTGAACAAGCTTCATGATATCATTATATCACAATATCATTTAAACCATAACATGGCATAACCATAACTTGACATAACATAATATGGCATATCATAGCTTGACATAACATAGCATGGCATATCATGACTTAACATAACATATCATGAAATAACATGGCTTATCATGATCTCACATATCATTTCATGACTTGACATAGTATAGCATGGCATGACTTAACTTGACATAGCATAACATGGCACACATGAAAACATGTCATATACTTGAAAATAGTTTACTATTTTCCATATTGTAGGTGATGTTTGTACTTACCTGATATGCTATGTCTTAGGTTTCGTTGCTCCAATTCAGGTTGCAACTGCAGGTTACTTCCTGCTATTTAAAAGATCGTAGGATAAGGATCCTATAAATCATAATCATAAAAATATTGGTGACCTAACCAACATTCATACACAATCTTAGTTATATGTCCCCCAATTATTCACATGATAACTTATTATGTTACATAGGGTAACCTTGGTTACTAAGCCCATACATACATAAGTAGAGTTAGGATACCATCCTAACCTTGGGCCTATGTCTTAACATTCTTAATCCATAATCCATTGGGTTATTATAAGTAACCCTAGGTCTTAGCGCATTATTAATCTTGATATCCTATTGGGTTATTTTGGGTAACCCTTAAGGTGGTAAAACTTTGTCAACCAAAGTCAACATTTTATGGGTCAAACTTGGTCAACTAAAGTCAACATCTTGGTCAACTAGAGTCAACATTCTATTGGTCAAACTTGGGCTTTGGGCGAAGCCCAGTAACTCTGGTATCCTTCCCGGCTACCATCCGTCATCGTCTTGTTACCAATTTTGGCTTTAAAAATCCAATTTCCATTATCTTGGAAAATTTGGCTAAAAATCTTTTGTTTAACTTAAGAAAATTCGTGGTTTTTAAAGTGGGGTTTTATAAAAATTATTAAGTATTGAGAACTGCCATTAGAACAGTTTTTACAGTCAAATCATTAAAAATACTCTTTTTCTGCATTGTTTTAGAAAATCCTGTGTAGGAATTTCCTGTTTCCTGCACAGTTTTCAGAAATCCATTTCTATTTAAAAATCTGGATTGAATTAGAAAAATTTGTCTTCATGAAAGTTTTAGATCTCAAAAAATCCTAAACCTTTCATGTTTTGTAGAAAATCCAGTTCGGACTCTAACATGCTCTTATTCCCTGTGAACCCACCTGGCCATGTATGAAGTCTAGGCACGGTCAGGCTCAGATTTTTGTAAAAACCGAGACCGTTGGAGCCTTATTTTGGAAAATGGTCCACGTTGCACCCTAGGAAAAATCATTCTCTACAACTTTTATGTTTTATATTTTTCCCAATTCGGCCTCTAAAGGTCTCAAATTTCACTTTCCAGAAAACTGGCCAGTTTTTACCCGAACTGGCAGTTTTCGTTCTTAAGTTCGTTTTACATCCTATTTTGCGCAATCTAACTCAACTGAACATGTGGGAGCGTAGAAAACAAACATGCAGCATTTTCTAACGTACCAACCCAACGTTCATGTGACCCGATTATATCCATGCAAATCATTAACGAAATTGCATCACCTAGGGTGTGACGCCCCCTTCTACGTAGGGTCGCCACCTTACTTACTTAACTATATTTTACTTGAAAATTTGAGGATAATTTTTTTTGAAATGTTTTTCTTTTCCAACATACTTATATATAGAAAAAGGTTTGCTCATGGAAACTTATCTTACATGCATACTGAAATAGAAAGTTTGTTAAAAGTCTTCAGTACCAAAATACCTCATGACATAATTCCTTTTCATTATATATACATACATACAAAAACTTCTTAATTCAAAAAGGATTGCGGAATTTATGCGTAGTGGTATCCATACCGCCCTTCATCTGCCGCATCGCCCACACATAGCCCATCATTTAAGCTGTAGGTTTCTTCCCTACAGTAAGAAATATAACTGAATGAGCTTTCGCCCAGTAAGCACAAACGTAATCTCATAAAACATTTTATTTAAAGCATCTTGAAAACATAACAATCATCATATGCATATGCGTGAACCATTTATGTTCATTTATGCATTCCTTTTTAACTTAAACTTATCTTTTATATGGGCCCCATAGTGTACGTACCATCATTTATTTAGCGCGTCTCCAGATACAGTTAAGGTTTGCAAGTTCCCTAACTGCTCTGGGAAACATTAAACTTTAACATGAAAATCCTCCAACCTTTGGGAGGTTTATCCTCCACCTTGGGGAGGTTGGTACGACACTTTACTTGTGATTTCTTACCATGTTGTTTATCTTTAGTGAACATGCCTTATGATGTCACTATATGATAACATAACTTTCATCTCATTCATAACATGGCATGGCATTTTACATTCAAAGTACTTTTGCAAGCATAATAATTTTTGCAAAGATAGCACTCTTGGAAACATGACATTTTGTAAATATAGCACTTTTGAAAACATAGTACTTTGCAAATATAGCACTTTTAAAAACATAGCACTTTGCAAAATAACATTTATGCACATATAGCATCTTATAAATATAACACTTATGCAAACATAGCATTTTTGTAAAGCATGACATTTAAACATAGCATCACCTTGAACATAGCATACTATCTTTCATACTGCAGGTGAGATTTGTACTTATCTCGTGTGCCGTATCCTGAATGTTGCGTCCTTAGATTAGTTTGCAACAGCAGTTCACTTCCTGCTATATGAAAAATATAGGACCAGAATCCTATCATAAAATGTTGGTGACCAAACCAACATTTATACTTCATCTTAGTGGTATGTCCCCGATACTTGATACCTTGCTTGGTCCCAATTGGTCACCCTACTGTTTACGAATAATCAATATTTGATTATTCCATAGGAGATTACGTTGGATAACCTCTTCTTGGTGCTAAGCCCTTAATCTTCTCATTGGGGTCTAAGTTTATCATTCATCATTTGGGCTTTACTCTTACATCATACATATTGGGTTATTTCTGTTAACCCTTAAATCCTAACCCAACCTCATCCTTTGTGTATCCCTTAAAGTTACATTGGGTAACCCTCAAGGTCAACCTTAATTCAACAGTGGGTCAACTAAAGTCAACATTTGATCCACTAATAGTCCACCCTTGGTTATCCTTGGGCTTGATCCTGTAACTCGGATATAATATCCGGTTACCGTTCGTAGTCGGCTTGATTACTAATTTTATCTAGAAAATTCCTTTTTTCTTGCCTTTGGAAAACATTGTATAATTATCTCTCAAAAATCCTTTAGTTTCCTTGTAAAAATTCTTACTTCCTTGGGTAACATTTTTATAAAACTATTTAGGGCTGAAAACCACTTGGTATATTTATTTTGCCCTATCTTGGCTTAAAATTCCATTTTTTTTCTTATCTTGTAATCATTTGGTTTAAAACTCCAATTCTTTTCTTAACTTGAAAGATGTGAGGAAAAATTCCAAAACTCTTAATTTTGCTTATAAAAATTCACGTTTTCGAAACAGGTCTTTATAAAATCATTTAAAACTGAAAACTGCTTTTGAAACAGTTTTCATAGTCAAAATAGTGATTTTAGAAGAAAAACAATTTTTCTGAACTAGTTTTGGAAAATCCTGTACAGGAATTTTCGGTTCCCTGCACAGTCCTTGAGAAAACAGTTCCAGTTTAAAAATCAAATCTGAATTTGAAAAACTTGTTTTCACGAAAGTTGTAGCCGTTGAAAAATGCTAAAACTTTCGTGTTCTGTGAAAAATCTAATTCGGCCTGTATTAGTACCAGTTTTTGTTTGAAATTGGCTGGTCATCAAAAACTGGGTCTGGGCGTGTAAATTAGGTCTGGCGGATCAACCTCGGGTTTTGGTAAAAACGAAGGCCATTGGAGCCTTATTTTATAAATTTGTCCATGGTGTCCTCTAGGAAAAACCCTTCCGAACAACTTTAGTGTTTTAACTTTTACCCACTTCAGCCTCTAAAGGCCTTAAAATTTCACTTTCCCGAAACTGGCCAGTTTCGAATCCGAAATGACAGTTTCGATTGCTTAGTCCGGTTTACGTCCTATTTCGTGGATCTATCTCGATCGACCACTTCGGGAGCTTACACATCAAACAAGCAGCGTATCTAACGTCCCAATACATCAAAACATGACAATCCCAAATGTCCATACAGCCCTAAACCGAAAGCCTTTTCCTTGGGCTACATGATCTAGCAGCCACACTTCCACTGCCTAGGGCAGATTTTGTAACCAAACATAAAGGGACATACCAATCACATCTAGCATGCATCCTAACCATTTTTCAAGCACAAATTAAACAAGCAATCAACATAATCAAGCCAACCAACCCTAATCACCTAATCAAGCACACACACCAATAAAATCTAGGGCTGAAAATAAAATGTACTTATGTCCTTACAAATCCGACTTGAACCACAATAAAAATGCTTAACTTGAACTTAATTTCAAGATTGGTTCAAGAGATTACCTTAAACCCAAGTTAGGGTTTGAAATCCAAGATCTCTTTCTTCCTTCCTTGCTCACGGTTTTGACTCAACCTAGGGCCCCAAAATTTTTCTTGGTTGATCCACTCAAGAGCCGAACATCCACACAAGATTTCCCCTCAAAAATTTTCAGATTTTTCACTCCTATTTTCCTCTAAAAACCACGGTTTTGCTGCCCAAAAATGAGTCTCCAAGCTTCCAAAATTTTTCTTCTTTCTCCCTAGCAAACCCGAACACTCCAAGGAAGAAAAGCCCAAAGAAAATTTTCTGATTTCTCTTCTCTTTCTCCCCTCTCAACCCACGGTTTTTCTTGCTGGAATTTTGACAGAGTTTGGCTGCCTTTTGTGAATAAAAAGAATGGGTTTTATGAGGGGGTATTTATAGAGAAAGGGGGAGAGGTGTGGCCGGCCATGGGGGGAGATGTGGCTCAATTTTGGAGGGCCAAGTGGCACTCATTTGAGTGGTAGAAGAGCTTCCACATCCTCCTAGCTTAGCTCACCCTTGTGAGGTCACCAAGGTGACATCATCCCTTAAAAACAAGGGCCTTGTTTGGTTGGTTCACCAAGTTGTCCAATTTTTTTTTTGTGCTATACAGTTATTTCCAATACTGTGCTCTATGTTTCCATACTGTACTTTCGTCTCAAATTTTTCCGTATAGAAATCGAACTGGAAAACTTTTTCTCTTATTTTTCAGATACTTATTTGCCCTTAATCCTAATTCGGTGTGCTTGATTTTCTAAGGTGGTTTTATGGCTTATTCGTGCTATCTTGAAACAAAAATACTTTCGTAATCTCTTTCCTTTCCTGGCTTTCGTCATACTTGTAAAGTCAACGTTTTGACCCGTCTTGGTCAAACTTTGACTTTTTCGGTCGAGGTTGACTTTTTTGACTGAACCTTTGACTTTCGTAAAATCGCATCCTTTTTCGTTCTTTTCGACTCAAAAAGCCGTTTACTACATTCAGCATTCTATTTTGAGCCTTTTAACAATCTCAACGAGAAATCAAACATTAACAAATAAAATTTTGAATTTCTCATTACTATTCATAATTTTTCATGAGACACTTATAAACACATAAATTGGACTTTAATTCCTTATGAACAAGGAAATTATAAGTCCATAAAATTTCGGGTCTTACAACCTACCCTCCTTAAAGGATTTTCGTCCTCGAAAATTAGAACAAATCGGGGTAGCTTCTCTTCATGTCCTCTTCCCGTTCCCATGTTGCTTCTTCAACATTGCGGTTTCGCCATAATACCTTGAATAAAGGTATAACCTTATTTCTTAGCACCTTTTCTTCTCGTGCCAAAATGTGAACCGGCTTCTCCTCATAAGTCAGATCTTCACGAATCTCGATTGGTTCGTGATCCAGTACATGTGATGGATCTGGAATGTACTTCTTTAGTATCGACACATGAAATACATTGTGCACATATGCTAACTCTTGGGGTAACGCCAACTTGTAGGCCACATTACCTACTTTTTTGAGTATCTCAAACGGTCCTATGTACCTTGGACTTAATTTCCCCTTCTTTCCAAACCTCATAACTCCCTTGAATGGAGCGACTTTGAGGAAAACCAAGTCTCCTACTTGGAATGCTAGGGGTCTTCTTCGTTTGTCGGCATAACTCTTTTGTTGACTAAACGCAGTCTCCATCCGTTGGCGTATAAGCTTCACGGCTTCCGTGGTTTTCTGAATGAAGTCCGTAGACACAAGCTCTTTTTCTCTTGTCTCATACCAATGGACCGGAGATCTACATATTCTCCCATATAAGGCTTCATAAGGAGCCATTCTAATTGAAGCGTGAAAACTATTGTTGTACGAGAATTCAATCAAAGGAAGCTTCTTGTAATACCTGACTTTTTTTCTATGTTACTATTTCTTTTTTTTAAAGGAATTAAATGCATGCCGTATCGGCATTTATGAAAAAGTTCGCGTTAGAACTCTATTCGGTGTGATGAGCTCTTATAGCTTTATAAGACTCAAATATGCTTGTTTTGATTGAAAAATGGTCTTTTCGGATGAAAAGAGATGAAATTTATATCATTCTAGGAAAGTCAAATGGTTGACCAAAAAAGTCAACTTTGACCCGAAAAAGTCAAAGTTTTACTAAAATAGTCAAAACCCTCACTGTACAATTTTATGAGATGCAGTATAGGAAAAATACTGCGAAAACCCATTTTTTGGATAAGATGACATAAATGAGAACTAAAACCACTATAGAAAAATCAAGCACTCAAAGTTAGGGTACTGAGCAAAAGGGTTCGAAAAAATAAAGAAAAAATTTTTCAGCCCGGTTTTTCACAGATAAAATTTTTATGACAGTATAAAATATTAATACTGTGAATTAGTACAACACAGTATTAGATTTATCTATGTTAAGTTCAAATTATACTGTTTATTAGAAAAGGAGACAAACAAGCCTTTTTATTTATGACATCATAAATTTTTTAATTATGACATCGCCAACTTTTTGGAGAACAAATCCATGCAAGACATGTGTCCCCTTCTAGCTTTTTCTTACTTGTCTTCCACTCCATGACAGCCGGCCAAAGGGGGGGTTTTGTGAAAAAAATTCAAAACTTTTGGGGTCAAAATGAGAGAAATTTTGAGTCCCACATTGCCTATAAATGAGATAAAATTTTTATGACAGTATAAAATATTAATACTGTGTATTAGAACAACACAGTATTAGATTTATCTATGTTAAGTTCAAATTATATTGTTTATTGGAAAAGGAGACAAACAAGCCTTTTTAATTATGACATCATAAAATTTTTTAATTATGACATCACCAACTTTTTGGAGAACAAATCCATGCAAGACATGTGTCCCCTTCTAGCTTTTTCTTACTTGTCTTCCAAAGGGGGGGTTTTGTGAAAAAAATTCAAAACTTTTGGGGTCAAAATGAGAGAAATTTTGAGTCCCATATTGCCTATAAATAGGGTTGCCCTCCACCCCATTTAAATCAGAAAAAGAAGCCATATTATGCCCAAAATTCTGCATGAAAATCGAGAGCAAAGTGAGGAAGAAATCTGAAAAATTTTCTTGAACCAACTTGTGTGTGTGTTTGGTTTTGAGAAAGGAAGCAATAGGGAAGTGAAAAAAATTTTTTCCAGCCCTTGTTCTTGGCTGTAGCCGTGGCCTGTAAGCAGGAAAAAAGAGAGAAAAAAATCAGAATTTTAGGGGAGAGCTTGAGGGAGAGTTCGGGTTCATTCGAGCAAGCTTGGGGTAAGTTTCCGAAACCATTTTTCCTTCCTAGCTAGCTCACGGGTTTGTATAAGAAACCAAGAGAAAAATTTTCAGATTTTGGGTCCAATTTAGGGCTGTAGCCGTGCATGAGAGGGAGCCAAAATTTGAATCCAAAAACAGCCAAGTTGGTGGCCTATTGTTGAGCCAAAACTGGTTCTAGGGAGCAAGAGTCAATGGTGTGAGATTTGGTTCAAGTCTTAGAGCCAAACCCTATCCATTTCAAGGTAAATTTTTCAAAAGCTCAAATCCTTTTCCAATCAAGTTTTTAAGTTAAAATTTAAATGTATTCATTCAAGTAAATGTTTGTAAGAGCATAAGCTCACTAATTTAGTTTTTATGCCCTTAAAGTGCTTGATTAGGTTGCTAGAAGTGGTTTGGTTCCTTTATGCTCATTAATATGCTTATGTTGGTTTGATATGCTAGGATTGCATGTTAGAGATTTTACATGAGGTTATATGTCCCTTAGGGTATGAATGAGCATGTGAATGTATGGTTTGAATTTATTTTGGTATGTGATGGAATGTATGGAATGAATGGTTTGAACATGCTAGTCATGCAACCCTAGGTTAGGATTCGGTTTCTATGGGCTGCATGAACGGGTTAGGACTGCATGTTGGGATATGCAAAACGTTAGAAACGCTGCATGATTTGTCAGTAGGCTCCCGAAATGGTCGGTCGAGCTAGAACCCGCGAATTAGGATGTAAACCGATTTAACTAGCCAAGGTTGCCAGTTCGGGTTCCAAACTGGTCAGTCTCAGGAAAATGGTAATTGTAGGCCTTTAGAGGCCGAATGGGCAAAAATGTAAAACATGAAAGTTGTAGAACAGGGTCTTTCCTAGGGGGTAACGTGGACCATTTCTCAAAATGAGGTTCCAAAGGCCTCCGTTTTTACGAAAAACCGAGGATGGTCCATCTGGACGTAGTTTTTATGATCAGTGGATTTCAAACTAAAACTGGTATCAAACGATGCAGAACCAGACTTTGCTTAAAACATAAAAGTTTTAGAACTCTTCGAGGGCTAGAACTTTCATGAAGGAAACTTTTTCTAATTCCAAAAGGATCTTAAACTATACCTTGAAATCTGAAAGCTGTGCAGGGAGCAAAACCTTTCTTGCACATAATTTTATAGAACCAATAGAGAAAAATTGTTTTTCTATCTAAACACTCTGTTTTGAACACAGAAACTATTCCAAAGGCAGTTTCTAACCCTCAAACGTTTTGTAAACCATGTTTTAAGATTCAAGGATTTTTAAGGGGAATTATAGTAGTTTTTCGGCTTTTATGCCAAAAGCTTTTTCAAGGATAAAGAAAAGAAATTAAAATGTTCAAGTTCAAGGTTTGCAAAGTAAATAGCTAAGACGAACGATGATCGGGAATTATACTCGACTGACAGGGCTTAGCCCCAAAGCCGAAAGTTGGCCCAAAGGAGGGTTGACTTTAGTAATTTAGAGGTTGACTTCGGTTAACCTAATTCGGATTAGAATAATGATAAGTTTAAGATTAGGTGTTAGCCTAACCTTTTTACGCTCTCACATGTAATTGATATGAAAGGTTATCCAACGTAACCACACATAAAATGTTTTAAGATAGGGGGGACATATAACCAAAGCATTGCATGAATATTGGTGGATAACCAACATTATTATGATCATAGGCTAGAGTATTAACTAGTCCTTCGATTAAGCAGGATATAACCTGCAGCTGAGCTCCGAGGTGGAACAGCATATCACCAGACATAGACAAGGTAAGTACAACGCCGCCTACAGCATGGGCTATTAGTTGTATACTTGCCTAGATATTATTGTTGTGCTATGTGTTATGATGTGATGTTATGTTATAAGTATGTAATAAGTCTATGCTATGAAATGTGTTAAGTAAGCAATGTATGCTTACGATATTTATGAAATGCATATGGATAATGATAAAATGATATCGAACGGTATGTTCACAAAATGGGATCATGTATGACACGATTAAGAATGATAAGATGAATAAAATAGGTAAAGGCGATACGTCGCTTGTGTCATGCCACCCGCACCAGGTCGGGTTGGATTGTGGATTGAGTTGGACTTGGTTTGGCCGCCCTAACCAATTCATAGTCGCGCGCCGGGTACGAACACACATGTTAAGGGCTCCTAAGTAGAATAAGTAGATGCAAAAAAAAAAAAATAATAAGTAAGCATAATATGAACATAATTGGTTCATGCATGCTATATGTCTTGAAGTATATGCAATAAAATGATGTTATGTTATGGTATAAGTTTATGAGTCGCGGTATAGGAGTTGTACTTGCTGAGCGAAAGCTCATTATGTTAAGTTTGTGCTGTAGGTAAACAACCTGCTGGCAATTGATGATGCAAGGTGGAATCGCGTGGCTGGGCACTGTGAATGGTGGGAAATGGAAATCGCTACGCGTTTTGTTATTTATGTTAAATTATGGAACGTTTAATTATGGCTACTAAGTGATATGCACAAGAAATATTACTGATCATGTTTTATGTTTCGTATATGTATATACGCCCTATATAAAAAAAAAGAAATTCCCGCTGTGTTTCATGTAATAATCAAGTAAGTTGTATAAGCTAGGTATGATTGCATGTATGTATGTACGGTAACGGCCTGTACTAGGCGGGTTGTTACACTTCTTATCTCAAGTTCCCTTGAAGTCCATTAGGCATGCTCGTAACATATCTTCTAGCGTCTGAATGGTCCTTTCCGATTGTCCATCCGTTTGAGGGTGAAAAGCTGTACTAAAATTAAGCTTTGTACCCATTGCTTAATGTACACTTTTCCAAAATTTTGAAGTGAAGCGATCGTCGCGATCCGAGATAATCATTTTCGGAATTCTATGATAACGAACAATCTGTGCCACGTATAATTCCGCTAGTTGTTCCACTGAAAAACTGAGCTTGATGGCCACAGAGTGTGTGGACTTTGTCAATCGGTCAACGCTTACCCAAATAGCGTCGTTGCCGCTTGGGGTTCGGGGTAGTCCAATCACGAAATCCATCGTTACTTGGTCCCATTTCCATTCTGGGATGGAAATTTTCTGCAGTTCTCCTCCTGGGCGTTGGTGCTCCGCCTTTACTTTTTGACAAGTAAGGCATTTACTAACAAATGTGGCAACATCATTCTTCATTTTGGGCCACCAAAAACTCTCTTTCAAATCCTTGTACATTTTTGTGGCTCCGGGATGAACGAAATACGGAGTCCCATGGGCTTCTCTCATGAGTTGTTCCTTCAATTCGTCCTCGTTAAGAATGCATAATATATTTTTTCTGATAGAGTATGCCCTCATCAGACACGTTGAAATCCAACTCCTTTCCTTCCAAAACTTCCTTTTTCATCCTAAGCAGCGAGGCATCTGCTTCTTGACGCTCCTTCATACCATCCAAAATGGTAGGTTGGAAGGTTAGGGTAGCTAAACCTCCCGTGACGAGCTCGATTTTGGCTTCCATTAGCTCCTTTTGAAGAGGCTCAATTAATGACTGAATCGACATCAACGAGGAAGACGATTTCCGACTGAGGGCATCGGCCACCTTGTTAGCCTTCCCTGGATGGTATCGGATGTCTATGTCGTAGTCCTTCACTAATTCGAGCCATCTCCTTTGCCTCATGTTAAGCTCCTTTTGAGTGAAGATATACTTCAAGTTTTGATGATCCATATAAACTTCACACTTAGTGCCATACAGGTAGTACCTCCAAATTTTTAGGGCAAATACTACCGCCGCAAGCTCCAAATCGTGCATTGGGTAGTTCTTCTCGTGTTCCTTAAGCTGTCGTGAAGCATACGCGATCACTTTTCCGTTTTGCATAAGCACTGCTCCCAATCCTATCTTAGAAGCATCGCTGTCTATCACGAAGTTTCCTTCCCCCACAATTGGAATTGTTAGGATTGGAGCGCTCGTCAGCTTACCTTTGAGCTTTTGAAAGTGCTCTTCACACTTAGTCGTCCATTCGTACTTCTTTTCCTTCCTTGTGAGCGCGGTGAGTGGCGCTGCAATCTTAGCAAATCCTTCAACAAAACGTCGGTAGTAGCCTGCTAAGCCGAGAATACTGCGTACTTCGGTGACATTCTTGGGAGCTGGCCATTTACTTACTGCTTCAATCTTGGCCGGATCTATGGATATAGCTTCCTTAGAAACCACATGTCCTAGGAAATGGACTTTCTCCAACCAAAATTCACACTTAGTGAATTTGGCATAAAGCTGATTTTGCTTCAAAATCCGTAGTGCAATCCTTAAATGCTCCTCATGCTCCTCCTTCGACCTTGAATAAATCAAGATATCGTCGATGAAAACAATGACGAACTTATCCAAGTAGTCCTTAAACACTTGATTCATCAAGTCCATAAAGGCAGCTGGAGCATTCGTCAATCTAAACGGCATAACAAGGAACTCGTAGTGTCCATATCATGTGCGAAACGCCGTCTTTGGAACATCTTCTTTCTTAATTCGGAGCTGGTGATATCCCGGTCGCAAGTCAATCTTCGAAAAGACTGAGACTCCTTTCAACTGGTCGAATAAATCGTCGATCTTAGGCAAGGGGTACTTATTTTTGATGGTGATCTTGTTCAGTTCCCGATAGTCAATGCACATCCTAAGAGTGCCATCTTTCTTCTTAACAAACAGAACCGGGGCTCCCCAAGGTGAGTAGCTCTGTCGGATGAATCCTTTATCCAGGAGCTCCTTCAACTGAACTTGCAATTTCTTAAGTTCAGCAGGCACCATCCTATAAGGTGCCTTGAACACTGGTGCTGATCCAGGAAGTAACTCAATCTCAAAAGAGATTTCTCATTCTAGCGGCAATCCTGGCAGATCTTTAGGAAAAACGTCCACAAACT
This sequence comes from Ficus microcarpa, assembly GCA_025413485.1. Classification (NCBI taxonomy): domain Eukaryota; kingdom Viridiplantae; phylum Streptophyta; class Magnoliopsida; order Rosales; family Moraceae; genus Ficus; species Ficus microcarpa. Next base: position 26,844,967 of record CM046383.1, on the reverse strand, counting down.
CTTTGACTATCGGTATATCTTCCGGCCTACTCTTGGTTTCTCGTGTCTTATCCACCATGTTGGCTAGAAATCCAATACATCCTTCCGCCAACAACCTTCTAGCCTTTAGCGCAGAGATAAACATCTTCGGCTGATTTGGGGTCGACCCTCTAAAAACAAACTCCTTATCTCCAACTGGCTTGAATGTGACGGTGCAACGTTGGCAGTCTATAACCGCGTTGTACTTTCCCAGGAAGTCCATACCCAGGATTACGTCGTAGTCGTACAGATCGATGATGATAAAATTGACTTACATCTCTCTACCGCATATAATTATTGGAACATGGCGTATCCATTAATCAGACAACAAAATTGTGAGATCTAGTTTTTCATGTGACTAGCTTCTGTAAAAACTTGAATGTAATTAGTACATGCAATTTCATGAAAAAGCTTGTTTCAGAGCTCTAATATGTGTTATGAGTTTTTATAGCTTAATAAAACTCAAAAATGACTGTTCGAAGAAGCAAATAGCCTTTTTGAACAATAAGAAGTGAAACAGACTCGATTCCACAAAAGTCAAAATTTTGACCGAAAAAGTCAACTGTTGACCGAAAAGTCAAAGTTGGTTCAAATGGCCGAAATTATGACGAAGGAATTTTAAGATCTGCGTTTATGAAAAAATAATGCAGGAACTAATTTTTATGACAGTTAGAAACTAAAACCACCTTAGAAAAATCAAACACGCCACAGTAAGTCACGAGGCAGAAGGATTTGAGAAAAGATCTTCAATCCGATTTTTTTGACTGAATTTATGAAAAAATCCAAACTGTAAAATAATTATTACAGTATTGGAATTTAAATTTTTACAGTCAAAGTTTCAAAGATTTTTATCCAAACAAGCCCTAAATTTTAAGATATCTCACAAAGAAATTAATATTTTATTCAAAGTGGGATGTGTTGGACCAATCATAAGAAGACACCTAGCCATGCCAACTCACCATGAGTTGTCTTGCACTTCCTCCACCCTCCATGAGATCCGGACACCTAGCATGCTAGAAAGCCAAAATTTGCAAACTTTTGGGGCCAAAATCCTATTTCTAAAAGCTCTCCAAGATGTCTATAAAAGGGGGGCTGATTTCTCTATTCACTTTAATGAGAAAATGCAACAAAATTCTTGCAAATTTTCTGCACAAACAGCCGAGTGAGAGGGAGAGAGTGATCAGAAAAATTTTTCAAATCCAAGCCAACCAACTTGCTTCGGGTAGCTAGCAACCGAGGGGGAGAGAAAAGAAAAAAATTTCTGGCAGCCTCTAGCAGCCCTTGCCGTGGGTTTGGTGCAGGGGAAACCCAAGAGGAAAAACCAAAATTTGGGATAAAAATTAGGGCTTAAGGTTCGGGTTTGAGTGGTGAGACAAAGGAGTGAATTTGATGCAAGTTTTGGAGCTTGATTTTGACTCCAAGTAGCCTTCGGGTTTGAGTGAGAAAAGGGAGAAAAAAATTCAGATTTGGGGCTAATCTTTCTTGAGTAGCCGAGCAAGGTGAGGAGACCACAAAGGAACCAAAAATTTGATTTTTGGTGCAAGGGGAGTGAGCAGCCGAACCCTTGATCCAAAGGGAGCAACCAGATTTTTTTCGGGTACCCCAAACCCTAAGCCGAAAGTCACCTCTTGGAAGGTAAAATTTTTAAAAGCTTTTCACAAGTTTAAATGAGTTTTTAAGCATGTGATTTATGTGTATTTCAAGCAAAATTTGTGTAAGAGCATAAGCTCCTATATGTGTTTTGATGGCTGCCTCATATGTGCTTGTGTGCTTAGTGTTTGGTTAGGTTGATTCTAGGTGTGGTTTGGTTTATGTTTATGCTCATAATTTGTTCTATGTGCTTGATATGCTAGATTGGCATGTTAGGGTTTGATGTAGGTAATATGTCCCCAAATTAGGTTTAGTAGTTTTATGCATGTTTGTGATGTTTTATGAACCAAGATGCTTGAATGGTGTGATGAATGCTAAGTTAGTGGATATGCAACCCTAGGACTAGTGTTCGGATTTTTGGGTTGCAATGGTCACATGGGCTGTATGATAGGGTTAAGGGACGTTAGAATGCGCTGCATGTTTGATGATTATCTCCCGTTGTGGGCGGTCGAGTTAGAAACCGCGATTTAGGACGTAACAAGAAATGTAAGAACCAAAACATGCTCTCGGGTTCCAGGGGGCTGTTTCGGTAAAACACGGATTACAGGCCCTTAGAGGCCGAATGGGCAAAAAGTTAAAACACGAAAGTTGTAGACTAGGTTGTTTCCTAGCGGCCAACGCGGCCAGTTTTCCAAAATAAGGCTCCAACAGCCTTCTTTTTCAAGGAAACCCGATAGAGGTCTGTAAGACTCGGTTTTCAAAGTTAATCACGTTTTCAATTAAAAACTGGTACCAATCGGTACAGAATCAGAAATTTCTCAAAACATGAAAGTTTTAGAACTCTTTGAGGGCTAGAACTTTCGTGAAGAAAACATTTTCAAATTCGAAAGCGATTTTTAACTATAAAATGAAATGCCAAAACTGCGCAGGAATTCAAGAGTTTCTGTGCATGATTTTATAGAACCCTTTAGGAAAAACGTTTTTCGAGCTAATAACGTTATTTCAAGTATGGAAACTGTCCCAAAAGCAGTTTCCGACCCCCAAATGATTTATGAAATTATAAGGCAGGATTTACGAATTTTTACGAAAAAGTTGATAAGATTAAGTTTTAAAAGCTAAGTGTTTTTATGAAGCAAGAATGATAAGTTAAGATTTTCAAAGAAAATGGTTTCTAAGTTAAGGTTTTCAAAGTAAAAGGATTTTAAGCTAAGTGTTCAAGACAATGTTAAGACGCATGGTAACCGGGAATCTATACCCGAGTTATCGGGACTTAGTTCCCACAATCTTAAAGTAAGCCGAATAGGGATTCACGTCAAGGATCACAAGGGTTAACCTTAGTTGACCCATACATTGTTGATCAAAGCTCAAGGGTTGATGTTAATCTAACCCAACATGTTTATAAATGGGCTAAGTGTATGAAATGGATATCCAACGTATCTTTCTAGATCGCGATGCATGATCTATAAGACTACTAAGGTAGTCACCCTTATGTATGCATGGTTTATGTTAGGGGGGACATATCACCGAAAACCCACATGATATAGATTAGAAATCTCATGTACGTCCTTCGATCGAGCAGGAGGGATTCTGCAATTAAAGCTCGAGGAGGAGTAAGACAAGCAGCTCAAGGATAGACGGTAAGTACAACACCGTCTACAGCATAAGCTACTAGTATATATTACTAGATGTCTATGATGTGTTATGTGCTATGTGTTAGTTAACATGTATGCAATATGAATTATGTTATGAATCTGATTATTATGCTAGGGCATAAATAATAGAATCAAAAAGGTGACAACGGAATGTATGTTCACTAATGGTAAGAATAAGTAAGTTAATAAGCGATGTGTCGTACCACCCACGCCAGGTTGGGTTGGACTTTGGATTGAGTTGGATAAGGTTTGGCCGCCCCAACCAATTCATAGTCGCGCGCCGGTTACGAACACACGAGGTAAGGGCCCATAATGAGTAGAGATAAGAAAGCATAATATGGTCAATACTTGCTATGTGTATTTCCTGTTTATGCTATATTTTCTTTACGGCTTAAGGGTTGTACTTACTGAGCTCTAGCTCACGGTTTGAGTTTATGCTGTAGGTAAGGAGCCAGCTATATGAAAAAGATGCAAGATGGAGTAGCGAGCCAAGGGACTGTGAATGAGTGGATTATGGGTATCGCTACGTGTTTTGTGATTTTATGTAAATTATGAAGTATTTTATATTAACCGGTAATTAATATACTAGTATGCAAAAACAGTATGACTTTATGTTTATAGTGTTTTGTCAATGCTATAAAAAAAAAAAAAAAAAATTCCGCTGTGTTTTAAATCAATGGGTTTTAAGTTTATTTTACGAATGTATGTTAAGTAAGCAAGGTAACGACCTACGCTAGGTGGGGCGTTACAAGGTTTGGTATCAGAGCGGTTCCCTTGCGACACGAATTCACAGTTACCTGACTTCGCCTCCATCATTGCAAGTAAGTTTAGATTTCTTTCTTATATGCTATATGGTTTTATGCTATAGTGTTTATGGTTATGTTACGTGATATAGACGCGGTACCATGGACACGACACAAGTAAAGAGGGATCGGGATGCCGTAGTTTCTTTCTACCGATCGCAGCCTCAGTACTTCGACAGTACCAGACGATCAGTATCGATCAGCATATGGCTTCATGACATGGAGCAGATCTTCACGATGTGCCACATCGAGGAGCACTTACAGGTCACCCTAGCCAGCCGATGTCTGATTGGCGATGCTAGGATATGGTGGGTTACATTGGGAGAGCCGCAGCTACTTAGCCGTACTTGGGCACATTTTCGTGCAGCTGTGGTAAACAGATATGGTCCACTTCCAGCACGAGGAGCTGATGAGCCGATGCGTGATCCTGCGATATATAAGGATATGCGACTTACACGCTATCAGATGATGTCACAGGACTGGCACGCCTATCCAGGGGAGACTATGGTCCATTATTGCTGGAGATTTCAGGAGACGATGCTTCCTTACATTCCCCGGGATATACCAGAGCCCGAGCTACAGGCGTTGATGCTCCTACGGAACGGAGTACCGACACACATCAGACAGTCTGTACCATCACCCCGCCGTGAGATGACCGTTGGTAGCTACACCGATGATATACTAGCAGCGGAGACGATAGCTCAGACCGTACCCGCCGCTGATCATATAGATGAGGCCCAGGATCCCGTTGCTGACGATGCCGGAGATGAGGATCCGCAGTATGAGGTCGGACCCGAGGAGCCATTACCAGAGATGCCTGCCCAAGAGGCAGAGGACCCGATGGACGAGGAAAACACTTCTGACGACGATGTCATACCGATAGATCCACCGGAACAGGAAGACCCTCCCGTTGTCGACATTTCCAGTGGCGATGAGGATGACATGGACGACGAGGATGATCCCGAGGAGTTTCCACTTGATGATCCTGACGAGCCAGCAGATGACGCGCCTGCACCTGTAGTAGTCCTTTCCGACACCGATACGTCCGCGAGCACCCTCGACGACACTAGTTAGACTAGGGCCGATTTCGCGTTTTGTTCTTTTGTTAGGACGATTATAGTATATGTATTCGGATATTAGGTTGTACATATATGTAGGATGAGAAAGTGTTAGACACTTCCATCCGAAGTTCTGCCCGTAAATATGTAAATATGTACAGTACGATGTATTTTGAAGTATATAAGATATGATGATGTACTTTTGCTCATTGTACAAAAAGAGACCGTGTGTTCACGGGATATATGAAAGTTATGTTATGATGTCACATGTTATGTCAAGTATGTATGAAGTATGATGATATGGTTATGTTATGTTATGATATGTTATGATATGATAAGCATGCTGATGTAATAATATGTATGAAATGTATGATAAGTTTATTAGCTTATGATAATGCCTGTTCCTATAGTAGGAATATAAGCATGGTACGAACAAGAGGAAACGCAGCCGCAGATCCGCCCCAGCCGGATCTAGTGACTCTTATGACGAATTTGCAACAGCAAATGCTGCAGCAACAACAAGAGATGGCTAGATTCCGCGAACAGTTAGAACGTATGAATCTAGCACCCCCAGTCCAAGAAGCTCCACAGCCAGTGCCTCCAGTGGTACCTCAGGTACCTAATGTTCAACCGGAAGTCCCTCCGTATGTTCCGATGGCACCAGCTGCCATGCCGGTAGATCCGCCAGCAATACGAGAAGACCTGCTGTATGAACGTTTCAGAAGGATGAAGGCACCCGAGTTTGAGGGGCCTACAGATCCAATGGCCGCGGATAATTGGCTTATCGATATCCAGGTCATTCTAGATTTCATGAGGTTAACAGAGCAGGAGAAGGTACTATGCGCATCCTTTGCTCTTAAGAAGGACGCGAGACATTGGTGGATTACGGTACAGATGAGGAGAGACGTTACGGCTATGTCCTGGCAAGACTTTGAGTATGAGTTTCGCTCGATGTACTACAACAGAGAAGTCCTTGCCGTACAACAGGACGAGTTTATAAACTTCCGCCAGGGATCCATGACAGTTCTGGACGCAATCAGAAGATTCGAGCAACTGGCTCGCTTATGTCCAAAACTGGTACCGAATGAAGAGGAGAAGGTGCGACTGATGATGAGAATGTTCCGCACGGGACATTGCGAAGCAAGTCAGTGCCGGTAGTAGTCCACCTGAAACAGTGTCAGACTGTGTCAGTAGAGCCGTCAGGGCAGAGTACTGGATTAATCGGGACAAGGAAGCTAGAGCCCAGATTTTCAAGTCCAGGAAGGAAGAGAAGTCTGCTGCAAAGTCGACACAACCTCGACAGAATACGGAAGCGAGTAATAGAGGACAAGCAAGCAACCCCGGACAGAGTCCCAAGCAATCTGGGAAGAACAAACGGAAGGGGAATTTTAACAACCAGGGGCAACAGAAAAATTTCCAACAGAAGAGGAATAACCGGGGAAATGATGGCAACAGTAACTCCTACCCTGCATGTGAGACTTGTGGGAAGAAACACCCAGGAGTCTGTAGGAAGGGATCCAATGCTTGCTACATCTGTGGTAAAGAGGGACATTTTGCGAAGAACTGCCCTCAGAATAATCAGCAACAGCAGTATCAGAATCAGCAACCACAGTATCAGAATCGCAACTCCAACCAACGGCAGATACACGCAGTACAAGCTAGATTGGAAGGACCTGCGACAGTGATAGGCAGACTGGAAGCCCCAGAACCCCAAGCAAGGATCTATGCCTATACGAAGGGAGATGCGGAAGCTGGAACATCACATGTGGTGACAGGTCAGATCTCTATCGCCACTTATGATGTGATTGCACTTTTCGATTCTGGCGCTACGCATTCGTTCATATCCTTGGAACTTGCTCAGAAGTTAGGAGACAGTGTTAATAGGATAAGACAACCCTTCAGTGCTTCTTTACCATCTGGTGAAATTTTGTGGTCCAATTCCTGGATCCAAAATGTTCCTGTTATCATCAATGGCAGAGAATTACTGTAGATCTCATCGTAATTAAACTCCATGATTTCGATGTGATCTTGGGGATGGATTTCTTAGGCAGACACGACGCTAGGATTGACTGCCGAAGACGCCGGATAACGTTCAACCTAGGCGAGAAGGATGAGTTTAACTTCCATGGGCAATCTCGGAATTCCACCACTAAGCTCGTATCAGCTGTAAGAGCCTGGAAGATGTTAGCTAGTGGATGTCAAGGATACCTAGCGAACATGGTGGATAAGAAGCAAGAAAAGGAGTTGATGCCTGAAGACGTTCCCATCATCAGAGAATATGTGGACGTGTTTCCAGAAGAACTACCAGGACTGCCGCCAGAACGTGAGATCTCGTTCGAAATCGAGTTACTACCTGGAGTAGCACCGGTATCGAAGGCACCGTACAGAATGGCACCTGCAGAACTCAGGGAGCTTCAAATGCAGCTACAAGAGCTTTTAGATAAGGGGTTTATCAAGCAGAGCCACTCGCCGTGGGGAGCACCTGTTTTGTTTGTAAAGAAGAAAGATGGATCGCTCCGTATGTGCATCGATTACCGTGAGTTGAACAAGATCACGATTAAGAACAAATATCCTCTCCCAAGGATAGATGATCTGTTCGACCAGCTTAGGGGAGCGATAGTGTTTTCGAAGATTGACTTGCGATCAGGCTATCATCAACTTCGGATCAAGGAGTCAGATGTGTCCAAGACAGCTTTCAGAACACGTTATGGGCACTACGAATTCTTGGTCATGCCCTTTGGGTTAACCAACGCCCCAGCAGCCTTCATGGATTTGATGAACAGAGTGTTTAAGGAATTCCTGGACAAATTCGTGATCGTCTTCATTGATGACATTCTGATCTACTCGAGGTCCCAGGAAGAGCATGAGCAGCACTTGAGGCTGGTACTGCAAATGTTGAGACAACATCAGCTGTATGCTAAATTCACGAAATGTGAATTTTGGCTAGAAAAAGTTCACTTTTTGGGGCACGTGGTGACGAAAGAAGGAATTTCTGTAGACCCTACGAAAGTGGAAGCAGTTAGCTCGTGGCCAGCACCCAGAAACGTCACAGAGATTAGAAGTTTTCTTGGGTTAGCAGGGTACTATAGAAGATTCGTCGAAGGATTTTCGAAGATAGCAGCACCTCTTACAGCTCTCACTCGGAAGGAGAAGAAGTACGAGTGGACGCAGAAATGTGAAGAGAATTTCCAGGAGCTTAAGAGGAAATTGACAAGTGCACCTGTGCTGATAATTCCTGATGTAGAAGCAGGAAACTTCGTGATTTACAGTGACGCTTCTAAAAATGGTTTAGGAGCTGTCTTGATGCAAAATGGGAAGGTAGTTGCCTACGCGTCGCGTCAATTGAAGAATCATGAAAGGAACTACCCTACTCACGATATGGAGCTAGCAGCAGTGGTATTCGCCCTCAAGATATGGAGACACTATCTGTATGGGAATAAATGCGAAATCTATACCGACCATCAGAGTCTCAAATATATTTTTACTCAGAAGGAGTTAAATATGAGGCAAAGACGGTGGTTGGAACTCGTAAAGGATTATGATTGCGAAATCCTCTACCACCCTGGAAAAGCTAACAAGGTAGCAGATGCATTAAGCAGGAAGTCAGTAGCCACGCTGATGTCCATTGAAGCACTTCCTAAGCCTCTACAGAAGGAGATCGCTGATTTCAACATTGAAGTAATAACAGGAAGGTTATCTTCGCTTACGTTAAAGTCTGAATTGCTAGACGTCATCAAGGCCCATCAGGAAAACGACTCTTCTTTGTTGAAGGCTCGTATGTTTAGTGAGAAGGGCACAGAGTTCAAGACTTCCGACGATGGTATACTCCACTTCAAAGGAAGGATTTGTGTTCCAAACGTGAAGGGTTTGAAGGAACGCGTTATGACAGAGGCACACCAAACGCCGTACTCCGTACATCCAGGATCTACCAAGATGTACAAGGACCTCAAGGAGACCTACTGGTGGCCGAATATGAAGAACCAAGTTGCAGAATTTGTGTCAAAATGCCTAACTTGTCAGAAAGTTAAGGCTGAACACCGCCATCCGGGAGGAGAATTACAGAAGATAGAACTTCCGGAGTGGAAATGGGAGCAGATTACGATGGATTTTGTAGTCGGACTGCCTAGAACTACGAGTGGAAACGACACGATTTGGGTCGTAGTGGATCGTTTGACCAAGTCAGCCCACTTCGTTGCGATTAAAGCTACCCACTCAGTGGAAAGATTGGCGCAGATTTACGTAGCTCAAATCGTCAGATTTCATGGAATTCCAAAATCAATCATTTCAGACCGCGATGGACGTTTTACGTCACGATTTTGGATGAGCGTACACGCAGCCATGGGATCAAGGTTAAAGTTTAGCACAGCATTTCACCCTCAAACGGATGGTCAGTCAGAGAGAACTATCCAGACTTTGGAGGATATGTTGAGATCGTGCGTCCTAGATTTCAAGGGAAATTGGGATGAAAAGCTACCACTGATCGAATTTTCCTACAACAACAGCTATCATGCCTCAATTGGAATGGCTCCATTTGAAGCGTTGTATGGACGAAAATGTAGATCGCCAGTTCACTGGCAAGAAGTCGGACAAAAGCAGTTGCAAACGACGGACTTCATAGAAAAGACCTCCGAAGATATTCAGAAGATTAAGCAGAGACTCGACGTAGCGTTTAGCCGACAGAAAAGCTATGCGGACAAGCGTCGACGACCATTAGAATTTCAAGTTGGTGATGCTGTTTTCATCAAAATTGCTCCTATGAAGGGAGTAATGCGATTTGGCAAGAAGGGAAAGCTCAGTCCAAGATATACGGGACCATTCGAAATCCTCAAGAGGATTGGAAAGGTTGCGTATAAGCTCGCCTTGCCGCCAGAATTAGCCTCCATGCACGATGTTTTCCACGTTTCAATGCTAAGAAGTATGTTCCAGATCCTTCACACGTGCTTAGCCAAGAACCAGTGGAGGTTCAGACAGATTTAACCTACGAAGAGAAGCCTGTACGAATTCTTGATAGAGAAGATAAGGTCCTAAGGAATAGAATTATTCCTATGGTCAAGGTTTTATGGCGAAACCATAGTGTTGAAGAAGCAACATGGGAACTAGAGGATGCTATGAAGAAGAACTACCCCGAGTTGTTCTAATTTTCGAGGACGAAAATTTTTAAGGAGGGTAGATTGTGAGATCTAGTTTTTCATGTGACTAGCTTCTGTAAAAACTTGAATGTAAATAGTACATGCAATTTCATGAAAAAGCTTGTTTCAGAGCTCTAATATGTGTTATGAGTTTTTATAGCTTAATAAAACTCAAAAATGACTGTTCGAAGAAGCAAATAGCCTTTTTGAACAATAAGAAGTGAAACAGACTCGATTCCACAAAAGTCAAAATTTTGACCGAAAAAGTCAACTGTTGACCGAAAAGTCAAAGTTGGACCAAATGGCCGAAATTATGACGAAGGAATTTTAAGATCTGCGTTTATGAAAAATAATGCAGGAACTAATTTTTATGACAGTTAGAAACTAAAACCACCTTAGAAAAATCAAACACGCCACAGTAAGTCACGAGGCAGAAGGATTTGAGAAAAGATCTTCAATCCGATTTTTTTGACTGAAATTATGAAAAATCCAAACTGTAAAATAATTATTACAGTATTGGAATTTAAATTTTTACAGTCAAAGTTTCAAAGATTTTTATCCAAACAAGCCCTAAATTTTAAGATATCTCACAAAGAAATTAATATTTTATTCAAAGTGGGATGTGTTGGACCAATCACAAGAAGACACCTAGCCATGCCAACTCACCATGAGTTGTCTTGCACTTCCTCCACCCTAGAATCCGGACACCTAGCATGCTAGAAAGCCAAAATTTGCAAACTTTTGGGGCCAAAATCCTATTTCTAAAAGTCTCCAAGATGTCTATAAAAGGGGGCTGATTTCTCTATTCATTTAATGAGAAAATGCAACAAAATTCTTGCAAATTTTCTGCACAAAAGCCGAGTGAGAGGGGAGAGTGATCAGAAAAATTTTTCAAATCCAAGCCAACCAACTTGCTTCGGGTAGCTAGCAACCGAGGGGAAGAAAAAAAAAATTTCTGGCAGCCCTAGCAGCCCTTGCCGTGGGTTTGGTGCAGGGGAAACCAAGAGGAAAAACCAAATTTGGGATAAAAATTAGGGCTTAAGGTTCGGGTTTGAGTGGTGAGACAAAGGAGTGAATTTGATGCAAGTTTTGGAGCTTGATTTTGACTCCAAGTAGCCTTCGGGTTTGAGTGAGAAAAGGGAGAAAAAAATTCAGATTTGGGGCTAATCTTTCTTGAGTAGCCGAGCAAGGTGAGGAGACCACAAAGGAACCAAAAATTGATTTTTGGTGCAAGGGGAGTGAGCAGCCGAACCCTTGATCCAAAGGGAGCAACCAGATTTTTTCGGGTACCCAAACCCTAAGCCGAAAGTCACCTCTTGGAAGGTAAAATTTTTAAAAGCTTTTCACAAGTTTAAATGAGTTTTTAAGCATGTGATTTATGTGTATTTCAAGCAAAATTTGTGTAAGAGCATAAGCTCCTATATGTGTTTTGATGGCTGCCTCATATGTGCTTGTGTGCTTAGTGTTTGGTTAGGTTGATTCTAGGTGTGGTTTGGTTTATGTTTATGCTCATAATTTGTTCTATGTGCTTGATATGCTAGATTGGCATGTTAGGGTTTGATGTAGGTAATATGTCCCCAATTAGGTTTAGTAGTTTTATGCATGTTTGTGATGTTTTATGAACCAAGATGCTTGAATGGTGTGATGTATGCTAAGTTAGTGGATATGCAACCCTAGGACTAGTGTTCGGATTTTTGGGTTGCAATGATCACATGGGCTGTATGATAGGGTTAAGGGACGTTAGAATGCGCTGCATGTTTGATGATTATCTCCCGTTGTGGGCGGTCGAGTTAGAACCCGCGATTTAGGACGTAACAAGAAATGTAAGAACCAAAACATGCTCTCGGGTTCCAGGGGGCTGTTTCGGTAAAACACGGATTACAGGCCTTTAGAGGCCGAATGGGCAAAAAGTTAAAACACGAAAGTTGTAGACTAGGTTGTTTCCTAGCGGCCAACGCGGCCAGTTTTCCAAAATAAGGCTCCAACAGCCTTCTTTTTCAAGGAAACCCGATAGAGGTCTGTAAGACTCGGTTTTCAAGTTAATCACGTTTTCAATTAAAAACTGGTACCAATCGGTACAGAATCAGAAATTTCTCAAAACATGAAAGTTTTAGAACTCTTTGAGGGCTAGAACTTTCGTGAAGAAAACATTTTCAAATTCGAAAGCGATTTTTAACTATAAAATGAAATGCCAAAACTGCGCAGGAATTCAAGAGTTTCTGTGCATGATTTTATAGAACCCTTTAGGAAAAACGTTTTTCGAGCTAATAACGTTATTTCAAGTATGGAAACTGTCCCAAAAGCAGTTTCCGACCCCCAAATGATTTATGAAATTATAAGGCAGGATTTACGAATTTTTACGAAAAAGTTGATAAGATTAAGTTTTAAAAGCTAAGTGTTTTTATGAAGCAAGAATGATAAGTTAAGATTTTCAAAGAAAATGGTTTCTAAGTTAAGGTTTTCAAAGTAAAAGGATTTTAAGCTAAGTGTTCAAGACAATGTTAAGACGCATGGTAACCGGGAATCTATACCCGAGTTATCGGGACTTAGTTCCCACAATCTTAAAGTAAGCCGAATAGGGATTCACGTTAAGGATCACAAGGGTTAACCTTGGTTGACCCATACATTGTTGATCAAAGCTCAAGGGTTGATGTTAATCTAACCCAACATGTTTATGAATGGGCTAAGTGTATGAAATGGATATCCAACGTATCTTTTTAGATCACGATGCATGATCTATAAGACTACTAAGGTAGTCACCCTTATGTATGCATGGTTTATGTTAGGGGGACATATCACCGAAAACCCACATGATATAGATTAGAAATCTCATGTACGTCCTTCGATCGAGCAGGAGGGATTCTGCAATTAAGCTCGAGGAGGAGTAAGACAAGCAGCTCAAGGATAGACGGTAAGTACAACACCGTCTACAGCATAAGCTACTAGTATATATTACTAGATGTCTATGATGTGTTATGTGCTATGTGTTAGTTAACATGTATGCAATATGAATTATGTTATGAATCTGATTATTATGCTAGGGCATAAATAATAGAATCAAAAAGGTGACAACGGAATGTATGTTCACTAATGGTAAGAATAAGTAAGTTAATAAGCGATGTGTCGTACCACCCACGCCAGGTTGGGTTGGACTTTGGATTGAGTTGGATAAGGTTTGGCCGCCCCAACCAATTCATAGTCGCGCGCCGGTTACGAACACACGAGGTAAGGGCCCATAATGAGTAGAGATAAGAAAGCATAATATGGTCAATACTTGCTATGTGTATTTCCTGTTTATGCTATATTTTCTTTACGGCTTAAGAGTTGTACTTACTGAGCTCTAGCTCACGGTTTGAGTTTATGCTGTAGGTAAGGAACCAGCTATATGAAAAAGATGCAAGATGGAGTAGCGAGCCAAGGGACTGTGAATGAGTGGATTATGGGTATCGCTACGTGTTTTGTGATTTTATGTAAATTATGAAGTATTTTATATTAACCGGTAATTAATATACTAGTATGCAAAAACAGTATGACTTTATGTTTATAGTGTTTTGTCAATGCTATAAAAAAAAAAAAAAAAAAAAATTTCCGCTGTGTTTTCAAACAATGGGTTTAAGTTATTTTACGAATGTATGTTAAGTAAGCAAGGTAACGACCTACGCTAGGTGGGGCGTTACACAGTTTACCAAGGCCATTAAGTCTCATCCCGAGAAGCTCACTCGATGGTATGTGCATGGCTCTTCACTAAATGGGCCCTTAACCTGATCGGACTACTACCAATGGCTCAGTAACAACTTCGGTATTGCCTCGTAGCAATAGACTACCTTACGAAGTAGGTCGAGGTAAAGCCCTTAGCCCAGCAAACTGAGGCAAAGTGTATAGGTTTCTTGTGGAAGAACATCATCTATTGATTCGAGCTTCTCACACCGGGTTACGGACAATGAGAAACAATTCGATAACCCGAAGTTCATCGCACTTTGCGAGCAGTTCGATATAAGGAAAGTGTTCTCCTCCCCCGGACACCCCAGAGCAACGGACAGGTGGAAGTCTTTAATAAAACCATGAAGGAAAACTTGAAAAGAGAACCTGGAGAAGCACAAATGGGCCTGGATCGACTTGGTTGAAGTAAGGTTGCCAAGTCTCCGAGTTGAGGGCTACGGTGAAGAAGACAACGCCGAACAGATGTTGTCCGTGCTCGACTTGGTTGAGGAAAACGAGAACAAGCTCTTATTTAAACGCATCGCATAACCAAGTTGTAGCCAGGCATTATGACAAGAGATTCCAATCGCGAGTCTTCAGAGTAGGGGATTTAGTGTTGATGAAAGTATTTAGTCAAGAGCCCGGACTATGTTCGTTT